>JAHHFK020001274.1:0-470275 GCA_024533555.2 Aedes koreicus | reverse complement strand
ATATTTATATTTTTGCGTTCACTCCACAAATATAGCCACTAAAACGGTTCAAAGAAAAGTTGACACCACGATAGTTTTGCCCAAATTACCATTCTTCCTATCATTTTCAACTTTTTGGCACAGGTCCATCAGTTTAGCATAAACAATTGAAGTTTTAATTGTGGTCCATTTTTCGAAGATCAAAATGATCAAAACAAAGGTGATTTTTCCGATTTTTCTTAGAGTCATAGAGTCAATTAAAAAAATTCAAAAATCGACATTAAAAGGATCGATCTCGTAAAGATCAATCCAAGATCACCCAATCCTAGTTCGTATGTAAATAAAAGCAACTGTCATTGGTCCATTTCAAGGCTAGAAGTAGACTATTCATGAAAAATCATGAAGTTTGAGCAGTCGAAAGGCATGTTTCGGTGAAAAATCCGTTTTTACCCCCTCCTATAGGGTACTTTCGAGGCATCCGGGCTATCTCAGAATTTCCAATATGGTCATTGGTACATTTAAATACTAGAAGTAGACTATTCGTGAAAAAACATGAAGTTTGAGCAGTCGAAAGGCTTTTTCGGCGAAAATCTGTATTTCTCACCTCCTAAAGGTTTTCCTCCGGGCATCCGGAGTGTACCGGAATGGCCAATCTGATTATTGTTCCATTTCTAGGCTAGAAGTAGACTATTCATGAAAAATCATGAAGTTTGGGCCGTCGAAAGGCATGTTTCGGCGAAAATCCGCATTTATCTCCCCCTGAAGGGTTCCGTCGGGGCATCCGGATTGTTTCGAAATGGCCAATGTGGGCATTGGTCCATTTCAAGGCTAGAAGTAGACTATTTATGAATAATCATGAAGTTTGAGCTGTCAAAAAGCGTGTTCCGATGAAAATTTGTATCTGTCGCCACCTCACGGATCGTGGCAAAACATGCCCTCTTCCAGCACAGATTCCTTGTGGCCAGTCGGATTAAAAAGGGCAGTACTCACCAGAACCTGAAAATTGGGACTCTAATAAGTATTTTGACTGCAAAGACTTTAAATTTGGTCATATAAATTTTCCGCAATGTAAATTTGAAATCCGGGTCAATATGACCCGAAACACCTTATTCGTCACAAAATGTTGACACCCAAGGAAGGTTAATCAAAAACGATTGTTTTGCCACGCTTGAATTCATTAAACCAATATCTGATGGTAGTCATCTAAGGTGGACATGGTGCCTATAAATGGCATTCAACTTCACTTTGATTTCCTCACACGTCTTCCCATCCAAAAAAAGGAATGAAAATATTACTCCTTCTCCACAAAACATCTCGATAAATCTGTCTGAAATTTTGACAGCTAGTGTTTTAAAGATAGTGGCGTTAAATGGTGGCATATACATTTACCAGTCGCTTAACACGAGTACTTATCATACAGCCCTCGTTTAATGCGAAATTCGAGTGTTACTTATGTTTTGAGGTGGCCGGATTATTGTGGATACAGACCTTATTCCTTTTAAATACCAACTTCCCTTGAACAGACTCTACCTTATCCATAATAAACAATAAGCAAGCATAAAATTTAATTTTAAATTATGCTGAATCATGCCATCCAATTTGACAAGGTTGAGACGATGGAAGAAGAGGGTTGTTTCCAATCTGGCCAATCTGACTACATTTGATTGCCGATAAATCTTGATCCATGACTCGAGACCAAAGCAATCAATAGTTGCTTTGATATTCATGTTCGTTCAGTGAATACCGCTCGCTTGACCAGAATGTCTCCAGGCAGGGACTAACTTTAATACGGTTGCAAATTTTCTATTAATATTTCATGAACATACTCCGTCTTAAATCTCGGTATCATTTTCTCGTATCTATGCAGATGGCTTTTCACCCCTTTGTAATGACAAAGTTAAATACCACCGGTTACCACCATCATTGGTATCGAGTTACTGATGGAGTTTTTGGCAGAAGCACCGAAAATAAAGATAGATGGCACTCAAAACACACTAGCTGTGTTGTATTTGCTGCAAACATTCACACATTCATCCGGGCGAGCCAGCCGGACGTCCATTCAGCAAAAGAGATGTTTACAGCCTTTTTTTATTAAACTATGCATGAAGTTGAAGGCGTTTTCGGGTGACGTAATAAAATCCTCAGGAAATCCTCTGCTCCTGCTGCTGCGTTAGTAGGACGATTTTCCGCTCTCGAAGCAAAAGTGCTGCAAAACCATTCTAATGCCTCTTTTTGCCTCCTTACTGTTGGCACTCTGGGGGGCGAGGATAGTTGTTGGCTGGCAATGGTCCCGGACACGATCACATGCATATTTATAAGGTGCATGAAAAGTTGATGACCAAACAACGGTGCCATAGCCATAAGCTTATTTTCGTGCTGGCTAAGTAGTGGTGGGTGATGAGTGGGATAAGTGGCATAGGATCAATGTTGCTGAGCTTGTTACTGAGCGGGGATGAAGAGCGTTTAGATGTTGGTGTGCAGTAAGTGGAACGTGATTGCAGTGAGGATGCAATGCAATCCTCGTGGACATTTTTTCGAAAATAATGTTCAATTTGTGTATTGATTTGTGTGCTTTTTTCCTAGATGAATGTGGTTTTTTTGAATGAGAAAATTCCAGTTCAACAAGATTATGATTCCGATTTCAGAAAACAATTGGTATCTGAAGTGGAAAATGATTGCAATACAGGTTACATTATTCATTTAGCGTCCCAAGCATCCAATGTAACTTAAATTACTATACACACACAGTTTAACGATTATTTTACAAACAAAAAACTACATCCAATAAGTAAAAGGTGGCAATTATTCAGTGTTCAAGCGTAGCTGTTCCTTCTTTACTGAATTATGATTATCTATTTGCTTAGGTGATTTTCGTTTCATTCGACTTCATAGGCAGAGGAATATCAAAACAAATTTCATCAACTATTTGTGGCTGAGTTTTTTTTTCATGCCGGGTGTAATTTCAAAATTTTACTTCTCACTGGAGTGAGAAACAACTACGCTTACCACTAAAGGCTGACTAAAAGTAAATTGGTACGCCCCTCGTGCGCCACTAGCACACCTCTGAGTGTTGGGAATCGAAAATCTTTAACAGTGTGTTCATACACTTCTAGAGAAAAAAGTGTGATAACAGTAGACGCGGGCGCTTACAAAAAAAGTAAAAAGGGGCACGAGAGAAGAGAAAAAATAGTGTACACCCACATTGAAAAAATGCAGTGTTCTCCTGTGGGTTCAAGCTGGCTAAGATGCAGAAGATACCGAAAACAACACACAGAAACAAAAGCGTTCACGAAACTGAAAACGGACCGTGAACTAGTTCACGTTTTCAGGATTGCAACCTAAAAACGTGATTTAGTTCATGATTACGTGATTCAGTTCACGGTGTATTTTTGCTTGTTCTCGAATTCATGACTGCAGTTCACGGATCCGGGCACGGATTTTTTTATACCACCCACGCCCCTGTGTGGAGATCGGTGGTCTCGCTGATCGGGTCTCCCTCGCCTGGTGTTGGTCGTTCTCCCTTCTCTGTGTCTGTTTCTTCCTGGCCCTCTCCGCTCTCTTTGGTTTTTTCTGCTCGTTCCTATTGGGCCTGCCCTCTTGTGGCTTATTTTATTCTTAGTTCTTCTCTCCGCGCTGCGCTCTTTCCGCCCTTCTGGGCTGCCCCCCCCCTCCCGTTTCCCTCTGTCCCCCCCCCCCGCGTCGTTCGGTGCTCCCCCCCCCTGGGTGTGGGATCGTGGTCTCGAACTAGATTGGGTCGTCCCTGCGCCTGTGTTAGGTGTGTTGCCCCCGTTAAGCTACTGTGATGCATGTTTCTTCTGGCTCGCTCTCACGGCTCTGCGTAAATTGGAGATTTTTTACTGAACTAAGCGGTTCCATAATTGGGGCTGGGGCCACATCTTGTGGCTTTTTTTTCTTGTTAACTATGCTCTGCCGCGAACAATGGCGCCCCTTTTATGGAGCCCTTAAAACGTGGGGCCTGATCCGCGCCCCCGCAGTCCGCGGTATTCGCCTATCTAAAGAAAATCATCGGTCATATCAAGGTTTTGGAACATGGCACATATAGAGCGGGTGTGAATCTTCTTTGGTCGCAAGTTCTTCTGGAGCAGAGACCGAAATTTTCGCCTACTTGAGAAGAGAAACGTCCTTTTCCACCCGCTTGGAGAAACAGATGAGAATGTGAGAAGCGAAAGACTATTATACCCTCACAGCAGTTTTCGCGAGAAAAGCAACGGCGATTTATAATGAGTAGCATGAGTAGCTGATCAATCGTTTCTTTTTCGGTGGTTTCTAGATGCCGATAATTATTTTTCACTTACTTTTTGACACCTGAAAATGCACCAGTCTTCATGCTTGTTTTATTCTGACATTATTATTCGATAAAAAGCCAAATTTTCTTCATGTTGTGGGCAAACAACAATTTGTATATTTGAAGCAAACTAAATAGAAGATACTTCTGGTTCATAATGATGATGATTATGATGATGATGATGATGGTCCCGCCTCTTACCCCTACAAAGGTTTGAGCAAGGCGATTTTTCTATTAGGTAATTTATTTAACAACAATTCAAACCAGTCAGGCAAAAAATGAACGAACTGATTTCATCTACAGATATAAACTTCTTCAAAAACCGTTATTTGCTTCATAGTGATATTATTGTGAAAAGCTATTGATATCAACCACAAAAGTTCGCAAGTATTCCCAGTGATCAGGAAATACTATTACAATTCAAATCACAGATAATAAGCCCAAAAAAAATAATTATCACCAGGACGATTAAAATTTACTAACTTTAGCCTCACACATCAAATGGCTGGAGTTAAGGAACATGGAGGTTTTTAACTTACTACAGGTGAAAAAAAGAAATCAATATCATTCAACGTTCATCTTGCGATATGGAGCGGTTCAATGTCAAGCAAAAACACTGAATATTTTTCGTTAAAACGGAACACTTGCAATAAAACTTGCTGCTTCTCTGAAGGCTTCGAGTTACCACTTTTCTGTAATTTATTAACGTGACTTTTACCCATTGGGCAGTTCGTCAAGGAAAAAAATGAACAAATATTTGCGTACAAATAATTGAAATGACATTTCTGGATTTACCACTGATCTCTTTTTAGCGCAATAGTTACTACTTAGAGGCATTCATTGAGATACACCAGATTATTTTTTCGTACGAAGTATGCGTACCGTGTACAAAAAATTTTACAAAAATAGGGAAAGTGCTCTAATTTGGGTCTATGGATCTAAAATTTGGCCTATTGATAAAAATTGTCTGCTTTTATTTTGTCTTAACATAGATATGTCAGTGAGACAATACTACTGTATATTTGGATTTTTCGGGGAAAAAAAGTGAATTAAAAATTTACCTAATTAATAGCAAAAACCACCATCTAGGATCAAAGACACACATTAGAGCCTCTTCCCCTAATTCATGCTATTTGGGAAAAAAAAGTTTGGTTGCAATTAGTTCGATGTGTATTGTTAACACTGTATTAGTAAAAATAGTAGCTGTGCAATTGTTGTGAAGATGGGTTCGAAAGAAAAGCAGCTGTATAAAAAATTTGCGCACGTACCTCGAAAATCCGGATCTCTCATCAGCAGGAAGCTGGAAATGGTACAATCTACGGTAACTCGTGTTTTAAATCGGTACTTCGAATGTTTGGCCATCGATTGGAAGAAAAAGAGTGGCCAAAATGGGTCTCCGTATAGTGTAAAGTTTCACAAGCGGGTAGTGAAACCTTTCAAGAGGAATCCAAACAGTTCAGTTCAAGATGTGACTGCAAAACTGCAGTTAAGTAAAACTTTCGTGCAAGATGCGAAAAAATGTGACTACAAACATAAACAAAGTACAAAAAGGGTTAAATCGCGATGAACAGCAGAATACGGTGGGTAAAGCACGTTCACGGCAGCTCAACACCTAGCTGTTGACCAAACCGCATTGCCTCGTTATGGATGACGAGACTTATGTAAAAGCAGACCGGCAACTTCCGGGGCTCCTGTACTTTACTGCTCATCATAAGTTTGATGTTCCTGATAACGTTAGGAAGCAGAAGATGTCAAAGTTTGCCATTAAATACATGATTTGGCGAGAAAATTGTTCGTCTGCAAAGCGGAGCACCGCATTCATGACAACCGGGACAGTCAATGGGCATGTCTCCAAAAGCGTATACTAACACTTCTGAGGTCACAAAATGGCCAGATTTAGCCTTATGTCATTACTCGAAAGATGTTCTGGAGTAGTACAAGGCTAAGGAGGTCAATTTTGGACAGCTTCTCCGGGCCCATCTTGATGAGCACTGCTTCGATACCATTCTTGCCAGCCGACTTGATATTCTTGAGCTGTTGAATAGCATCCTTTACTTCTCCCAGCGAGGGAGCAGGTTCGTTTCCATCGTCCACCGTCATGACGTAGTCATTTATTGCTCTATCTTGGTCTTCGGCCCTTGTGTTCTTTGTATCATTCATACTCACGTCCATCCATCAAATTACCCATCCATATCCTTACACATTTTGACTCGTGGCACAAAGCCCATCCAAGATGTTTTAAGTTTCTGATGTAGCTTCCGCGTCTGTTGAGTACGGTGCAGCTGCTTTATTTTCTCACACTTCGCTTCTTCCAGGTGGCGGTTTTTCGCCTGCAATACGCGGGTCTGCTGTTGCTGCTTCCGTCTATAACAGTCTACGTTCTGCGTAGTCTCGTGCTGTAGCATTACTGCCTGCTTTCTGGAAATGCTCAAAAACATTTGGCAAAAATGGGGTCTAAGACCAAAAATGATAATGTGGATGTATACATCCATAATACGTCCAAAAGTAACGTATGCTTCTCTTGTGTGGTGGCCAAAAACAAAAGAGGCTACTGCACAGAAAAAGCTTACAAAACTTCAACGGCTAGTATCCATTGCTATAACGGGAGCGATGCGCAGCACTCCATCAAATGCGTTGAATGCAATTTTAAATCTGCTGGCTTTGCACGAATAGACTTAAACGGCTGAAAACTTTCCTGTCTGGTGACTTAGTCGGTCACCTGAGCATTTCGGCGAAAGCTTTCAAAATGGGCCAGTGATGTATATGAATGGAGACTGGATGAAACCTGTGGAAAACCACGACACCCCTTACAACATAGAATGTGAAACTCACGTATGGATTGGGAAGTCGGAGGTCCCACTATTCGTCATGGTCTCCATAAAATTCTTCACAGATGGCTCGAAAATTGGAACAAAAACGGGAGCAGGAATCTTCGGCCCTTAGAAATCTCAGTGGCGATGGGAAACCATTCTAACGTGATTTCCAAGACTGAGATCCTTTGCTATAATAAAATGTGTTAACGTTTGTCTGAAGAGGAAATATAGACATGCTAATATTTGTATTTTTACAGACAGCCGGGCGGCACTCAAAGTGTTGAGTGGGATCCAAACTTGTCTGGGAGTGCATTCTTTCATTGCGAAAGGTGTGCCAAGAGAACTCGGTAAATTTTCCCCCCCAACAACAAACACCAGAATAAAGGCAAGGGAAAAAAAAAAAAACAAAAGGGTATGACCAATTGGTAGGTCACCACAAAGTGTGTTCAAGACGAAAAGGTTTATAATTCCAAATGTTACAATTAGTAAAAAGCTTCTGGAGCTCAACAAGAAATTCTTTGTACCTATACTGGCCTAGTAACCGGAAATTGCCCGAGTAGATATCATTTGAAAAACATTGGCGAGGTTCAGAATGATATCTGTCGTTTCTGTAACATGGAACGTGAAACACTCGGAACATCTGCTTTGCAGTTGTGATGCTTTTTACAAGAGTAGACTTAAATTTCTGTACAGTGGCTATATGCAACCTAAAGAAATTTGGATTTCAAATCCTGGAAAGGTGGTGGGTTTTATAAACTCAATTCTGACTGGGAGACGCGTCTTAGACTACTCACTTGACAAAAGGTGATCTAGCTTTAAGAGGAAAATTAGAATAGTAAACATTGGTATACCACAAAAATTCAACTCAGTGGACGCAGTGGTTCTACGCCCCAACAAAAAAATTACTGCCCGCGCAGCGTCTTCTTCTCTAAACCTCCCTACACTCCTCATCGAATCAATCGTTCCATGGGCTCTGGTTCACATACCCGACGATGTTTTCTGTTGCGTCGTTGATGGCTGCTTTGATATTATTTCGGAAGCAGTCCTCACGAGGGTCAGAAGAGATTCATCGAAGAAATCTGCATTCGGGAATGCTGCGGTGGTCAATTTGCGATTCTGTCTACTGCGCTGATCTCCAGGTGTACTTTTATTGGGGGCTGTGCTGAAAGAGGAAGCTACGACTAGCCATAATCTTGGAGGCGGTGACCTGGTCAAGCCGTTGTCGTTTGTCTGCTGGTGAGTGCCAAACTTTACAAAAGTCGGTCTAATCTCCTCCTTGCTCGCATAGCTGAGCAATTCAAGTCTTCTATGATGATCTTGACTTCATGGCTTGGGCAGTGGTCGTATTCACCGTATCCCCGCTCTAGCTGCCTTGATTATCCACCACGATGCAGCAATTCCGCACAAGAGCACAAGCTATTCAAGCAGATAATGATCCGACCTCTGTCTTTATTCTTCACCGTGCTACAAACTATCGTTGGATCTGACAACTCGCACACAAATGAGTTTCCTAAACATAAAGTACTGTTTTATCCCGTCCATATGGAAGGTTCCTGTCTTCCAGAAAGTTGTTCAGTAGTTCAACGCCGTTAGTTTGATGGAAAAAGATTCAACATTTTCTTACTACGTGACGTCTTGACCTACTGTACAAATCTGTCATCAAAGACAGCAACCTTCACTGGAAAATCCAAGTAGGCAGCATTAATATTCATTTTATTCTCTGTCACTTTTCTTGTTCTGTGATGTTTATATTTTTTTTTTTAGTGTTTTACGCGCTTTTTGATGACACACATATGGGTAGGAGCAGAGAGACGTGGCTGGGTAGCTCAGTGGTTACCCGTTCTGCTTACTGAGCAGATGGTCGGGAGTTCAATCCCAGGCCCGTCCCCTTCCTTGCTATTTGTCACTTGCCTCTTTCTATCACCACTAGATTTAAAATAAATAGCAGTCTACTGCGCTTTCATTGATCGCATCACTTACCACAGTGAATCCATGATCTATAAATAACCTGCCTCACTAACACAAATCTATCCTTCCCTTGACAATTGTGGAGACGCAGAGGTAAACACGGTCTCTAACCAACGATTGTCAAACTAATCATCCTTCCCCCCTCCCCAAAGACCGTGAGGACGTGGCCGGCGCCGGTACTGATCTATAAATAGAATGAACTAGTGAACTTGTACATTGAAGATGTAAAGCTACTCCCAAGCTCCATCTATGTGGTTCTCTGTGCAATTACACTAGTTCTGATCGGTAACGGAGTAGCAACTACGAAACGCACGGTCTTTTTTTAAAAGAGGTCAAGGGCTCATTAAAACCGTAAGCAGTCCGATGGAATCTTGTCAGCAGTGGAGATGACGATCTGAGATGTCTTTCCACTCTGAAGTCAATGCGAGACAGAAATGCGTCGATTTCACCGTTCATTGTCTTTGCGAAAAAGGCAGCTTGATGAATACTTCGGCGATAGCACAGCGTGTCGAGTGCTAGAAGCCAGCATCAGTCCTCAATAGACCTCACCAACCGGTAGATTTTCAAATTGTCTGCGTATATGAGTACGTAGTTCGATCCTAGCTACAAAGGAACATCGTTGAAGAACAGCGCAAATAGCAAGTGCCCCAGGTTAATGAATTGTGTTACACATGACTTATTTTGGAACGTACTGGAAACAGCTGAATCAAGCTTTACGCTCAGAACACGACCCGTCAAATAGCCTTCCAGCCATAGCACATGTTGCCCTGACGCAGACCCGGTGATCAATAACGACAAAAGTATTCGGTGATCAATAACGTCAAAAGCGCATCGCGGATGTATCGCCAATATAATCCACCTCTAATTTGTGGAATTTGAATTTGATTCGGTTATGAATTGAGACTACACGACCCAAAATGCCAGGGAACATTCGCATTTCATCGGAATTGTGTGTAATGATGTTGCTCTGGCAGACATAAGAAATATGACCATTACACTTCCTACTTGTCCACTGTTCTCCATTAGCCACAAGCGACACTTACCCCATCTCATACAAATCAACTTAAATCGATCTTGATGGTCGCTCGCTACTCCAACGAAGTAGGCCTTTGGATGCGTAGAATAGTACGGCGGAGGACGGTAAGAACGAAAAAAAGAAAGCATCAAATTTGCCCTCGCTCTACCAAATGTTGTTCCTATCTATCTTCTTCCATACTTTCCGCTCTCTAGCTGAATGATTGAGTAGTACCGTAATTTCTTGCCATATTTTATTATTATGCGACGTTAACCTTTTCCCCCTTCAACCTCCCATGGAAGGCCCATCAATTTCCTTGCAGTGTCAGCATCGGGATCGTGGATCTCGTTACATAGTGCTTCCGTTTGCTGCATCGCCTACCGAGTCGGTTCGTCCCGGTTGTTTTCAAAAGGGCCTATGTCGCTAAGCAGCAGGAGGAATTCGAAGATCCAAACCGTTGTTGCTAGCGGTGACTTAAGCTCTTATCACAGGGAAAGTGTGTTGTTGGTTGATCTATGGTAACACCATGCATCTGAAAAGGACACGGCATGCCTCGTCATTGAGTGCCATCAATAACGACGTCATTATCGGTAGCAATGTTCCGACCTACAGAACCTGACGGCACACTTACACCCTTTAACCCCCATCTGGCAGAACCGCAGGCAAAAGAGAGTAGAACATTTTTATTACTTTATTGTGATAAAAGAACCCACCCCCACCACCGAATGAAAGAGACGTGTGGTTATTGTTCGCGAGAGCCTACTTTTATAGCTGTTTTCTTTATTTATTTTTTTGCGCGTGGATCCTCGGGGAAGGAGCGAGGGGATGAAAGGTCAACGATATGATTATCATTAGCGGAACATAGAAATAACACGTACGCACGATTGGCACACTATTGTGCGAAAGAGATGGCGGGATTTTATGGCTCTTCGGGGCTCCGAGTGGCTTCCCGATTTTGTGGTCCATCGACGATGGGTTTTATAGAGCGGGAGTTATTGCCGGGCAGAATAGGAAATTTGATTACACAGCGGGAAGATAAATTTTTCAGATTTAATTTATGAATTGATTTCTTATTCGACATGGTTGAAAACACCTGCGCTTCAACCGACATCTTCTTCTTTAGCATTTGAAGCTGATTGCTTTCACAATTTGCTTAAGGCCGGTTCATGAACCACGTAGACTCATTTTTGAAAATCTCAGAATTTTTTCAGTCCATCAAATGATTGGAGAAACTTTAATCGCTTTGGCTTGAGCGTGAATATGAGAGTGCAAATGGAATGTATGGGAAAAACTTTCCACTGAATTTCAAAACATGACATTGCTCATAATTGCTCACATTTCTTCATTACCCCAAAATATGACCCTCAGCAAAATTTGAGCTCAATCGGACATGGTTAAGGGGTGCCTCTAATCAAAAAAAGTTTTGACATTTTTACCCATGAAAATCTTCCCAAGAGGAACCTATCTAAAATCGAAATTCGTTTTTCGATCCCAAATGACTAAAAATCGGGATCTGATGTTATTTAAAAGAAAAACTTTGTTATCAACCCCATGAACGAATTCTACGTAACATTTTTTTGGGACTTTTTTCAGATGATACACAATGTTTTTATCGAATTTCAAAAACCAAAATATGCCCCTGTATCAAATTTAAGCTCAATCAACTATGGTTAAGGGGTACATAATCTAATGGTTTGGAATTTAGAATTTTCAGAAACTTTTAAATCTTTTCATTTCAGAATCATTAACGGAGCAATTGATGAAATTGCTAGTGAATGCTAATTATAATGAATTAGTTCCTCAAATATCTCCCTTAGCAGAATCGTATAGTTGGCGTAAAATTTATTATATGGGTGGCTTTTCCATTAGGGTGGTCCTGTTAGTCAAAAATTTGAAAATAATAGTTCATAATGATTCAGAATATTGTTTTGATTGCAAAAACCAATAAAATGCGGTTGAGTGTGATGCATCAGGAATGTAAACACTATAATGAACAATTTCATCACTCGCTCCGTTAAAATAATCTGAACTCGAAAGTTTTCAATGTTCCAGAAAATTCAAAATATTGTTCGAATAGAGGTTTTCCCCTTATTTGTAGGAACAACGGTTACATTTAATGCATATTGAATGATTCGGAAGTAAAACCTAGCTTAATTTAATTCTATTCATATATCAGTATTTTTCTAGCCCACACAATCGTTTTAAATATAGAAGGTTCTCAGGCTTGGTTTGTGCCAGACCTTATTTCCAGTTATATGACGCTTTGTTCTATTTGATTACAGTATACAAGATCTTTATGAGAAATAACAGTTCATTGTCAGTCGCATCTTTTTACCCAATTATACCAAAATTGCTGTACGTTTTAAAGCTGATCGTATTCATGCTCTCAAATGTTATTTTAAACTAAAATAACCAGTGTTTTTCATGTACTTGGAGTTCATCAATTTCCAACTAGTTTTATTAGCATAATTGAAATTAAGCATTGATAGTTTTAATACAACGCCTGCATTAAAAAATAGAAATTTTTCATCGCTACAGCGTGTGTTACGAATGTTTGCAGTAAATTTTTCATGTTTGCAGAGCATGATTCAGAAATATTTGGCAGCACTGGATAGTAACTGTATAGTACTGGATAGTAACTGGATTGTTTAGTAAACGTCAATATGTCGAAACAAAAGAGCAATCGGTCAGCCGTCGTCGTTTTTTTTTTTGTGCGGCGGGAAAAGCGTAAAGGAGATACTTCGGTCAGTAATGAGTCGGAATGAACAGTATATTAAATAAAACAGAGGCTTGGGAATGTCACCAACTGGTATACACACCAACCCGGACCAAATATACAAGTGCAGATCAAATACAACCTAACGGAGCTGTGTAAAAAAAAGTGATGAAAATGATTAATGAGGGTTCCATGGCACGGAAAATCAGGTGTTCGGATATTTCTAGCTATGATTGGAGAAAGACGCATTTCGCACCAAATTGTATTCGGAGATGGTTGAACCCTCTAAGATTTAATAAAACATTCTGGACATGCATACATTGTCACAAAAAGTCACTCATGCTAAACATAGTTTTTTTTTTCCAAAATTGATCTTGAATGTTTTTTGAAAAGGGTCAAACGTTTTTAACCGATTTTTTCCAAATGGATATAATGAAAAAATGACAAATCCTACAAAAAAAAAGTTGTATGGGTGACTTTTCATCTTCCAAAAAATGGAGCAGCTGCTCATAATTATATGAAAACACAGAAATGGCTTGAGAAAAATGTTCCAGAGTTGTTTCCGCAGAAAAATTTATGGCTCTCAGCAGATATTAATCCTTTGGATTATTTTGTGTGGGGTGTCGTCGAGCGGAATACCAATAGAACCTCTCACTTTAAACACACTATTTTTTATGAACGTTATAAGTTGAATTGTAAAACTATAAATATTTCCAGCATATTTGAACAAGAAATTTTGCTATTAATCAAAATATGTTTTCCAGTTATTAGCATGAGAATTTGATCTCAAATTGATAACATAAATTAAAACTATTTCAATAAATTTGCTTACAATACAGGATTTGTTATCAAGTTGTTCGCAGTGATAACAAAATAAGTTATTATTATGATATCCAACGAGTATTTTTTTGTTATTCATTCTGTTATTTTGGCTGTTTATTCAGCCTCAATGATAACATATTCAGTGATCAAAAAATGATAACCTGGTATTAGAATTTGTTATCAATTTGGTATAATCCTTTGCTCGGGTAGTTCGTCCCCCGGCGGTGCACACAGGAAACGTTAAACTGCCCTTAACGACTTAACGAACTACGGAGGAAGTGTCATACGGCGCGGGATCCGGCAGGCAGCCGTAAGCGGTCGTGACATGGGGAACAGGGACGACCCTGGGGCATACGGACCCCCAGACGTTCCAACCTCGTTCCTGGCCCTGGCTTCCTCGATCGGGGGAAGGATCACACGACGAGAGGTTCGGCAGGTACCGTAAGTGTTTGGACAGGGAGATCACGGACAATCTGGACCGCGAATCACCAGATGTCCCGAACCCTGCTTGGATCCTGGAGCATCTCGATCGAATCAGCATCAGGTCGGAAGGGAGCTAAGTACTAAGGACCCAGTAGTTTGACATAGTGGGTGCGTAATGCACACTGGCCCCTGAAGTAATATCGAAAGGTGGTTCCGGAGAGGGCCGGGGCTTGAGGCACGGGTTAGTGGGTCGAGGAGTTGGAAACCTCATACCCAAACCCTGAGTTCTTCAGAAGTCTGTGAGCAGATTTTCCATCCAGTTGAAACAAAAAAACGACGCTTGAAGCTTAAATCAAAGCGGTTAAAGACATCTATCAATGAAATCACGGTATAACGTGCATTCTGCAGTTTTCTGACCACAGCGTCGTTGAAAGGGAAGGTGATTTGTTTTGATTGATATAAATATGGAACGAAAAAATCACAAATAAACCTCAAAAAAATCATGGTAAATATGACTATAGGGTGTCCCAGCAAGTCTTAGCACGATTGTGATGCGCCAATGTTGCTTCCAGATGACGATTAAACAGCTGATCATTACTTGTTTCTATCTCAATCAATAACTCTGTGAGTCTCAAGTGCCGGTGCATTTACTTTTTATGAAAATGCTTAGCTAAGTCAGTTGGCAAAAATGGAAGTGCGAGCATCGAAGCAGTTCGTCACGTGGTTCGGAAGTATGCTGAGGAGTCTTTCTTTCAGGACAAGAAAAAATCTGGACGTAAACCGGGCGCTGTGGACCAAAACCTGGACCGACAAATCACGCAAACTTTCACCCGCAAAAGGGGTACTTCCATTCGAGATTCGGCCAAAAAGCTGGGAACTTCGAAGAGTAACGTTGACCGTGCAAAAACACGAAATGTACTACGGGCTTTCAAGATGCAGAAGAAGCCAAAACGAAGGAACAACAAACAAGCAGCATCTGTCTAACCAAGGGCCTAAAAATTATACGATAAACTGCTGTGTGGAATATCGGCATACGTAATTATGGATGATGAATCTTACGTGAAATTTTACTATAAGACGCTTCTGGGTGACCAATTCCACACGACCCGTGCTGGTCAATCTATGAACCATGCCAATTTTGCCAATTTTTACCGTGAAATTCGGTAAAAAATTAATGGTTTGGCCAGCGGAGTGGGTGAAATGCTTTCAAATCTGTTTTTAATACCCGATACGATGACTGCTGATGTTTACGTTCGGGAATGTTTGAAGCGACGCCTGCTCCCCATGATCTGGAAGCATAATAATCCAGTACTATTTTGGTTGGATTTGGCATCAGTGCAGTACGCGAAGGACACGGTAGCCTGGTACAAAGCCAACGGAGTCAACTTAGTTCTCAAGGAAATGAATCTTTCAAACTGTCCGCAGGCAAGAACAATTGCAACTTTTGGGGCTCTGATAAAGGCGTACTAGCGCAAATATGTAAAAGCAACGGATTCCATCAAAACTTGTTTGTGCATCTCGAAAATGTCACGTTGAACTTTAGAAGAGTATTGTAGAGAACATAAAAGTGCAAAAAAAAAACTCAATTTGCTTAAAAACCAAGCATGTATAGTTATTTAAAAATCGTGCTTAGACTTTCTGGAACGACCTATATATGGTTTTGCTTTTCTTAAACATGTCATTTACTGTAAAAAGTCGTCACTCACCCTGTATTTCAAGCGATTTTCCTGCAACCTGGTGGTAAATCTGTCATAAAGCCTGTTCACGTAAAATTTCAGAAACTTTTCTTTCAGTGTAGATTTTGAATTTGCTGAAATCACGGATTGCTGAAATGTTTCACTTATAAAACTAAAACTCTCCACTTTATTTTGTGGTACAACATACTTTCATTCTAGTTACACACTTTAAATTAATTCACGGGCTCGGTTTAACAATAAGCTGAATTCAGTCGGTATTTTCATATTTAACAGATAACTTGGCAAAAAATTGAGTCTCAGCTTCACTTGAAACTGAAATATCGGGTAACTTCATTACTACACCGATTCTCGGCAACACTAGGAGCCGAGCACAAACGTTAACCAAACTTCAACTGACCTCAGCTGCCTATTATGCCGAAATGTCGGTTTAGCAGTGTTGTAAGCCGAGGCTCGGCTTTTTATCTGTTAAGCGCCAAGCGCCAAAGTGTTTACATTCGCAAGTGGAGTAAGTCAGATGTTGTTTGTGGAACGGTGAAAAAACATATATTTATTGGCACTACATCAATAAAACATCGTCAACAATTGTAGGCCGCTTTCAGGGCTCCTTCTCTTCATCCTCGGTTGCGCCCCACGCTCTCCAAGTCTTGGTTTACCTGATCCGCCCATCTAGCTCGCTGGGCTCCACGCCTTCTTGTACCTAGGGATGAACCGATCCAAGTAAATACAAGTAAGTACTCGATACTTTTGCTTCGATACCAAGTACAAATGGTATCGATACTTTTCATTCTGATACCAAGTAGGCATCGAAAGGAAGTACTCGAATCAAATGAGTACTTTGCCAGTGTCTACCCGCTTCATTTCCATTTCGTCAACTAGCATCGGGCAACTTATTTCTTCATTTTACTTTTCACTGGAGCGCGTTGCAATCAGCCTGGTGCACGCTTTTGTCCTGTCTTGCTCACTCTCACAGAAAAATTAAAAACGGGGGCCTCAGTAAATGACAAACTTTCCTTGGGAGTGAACAAGACAGCACCAGTAGTGTGCACAACCTCATTATTGCAAACGCTGACGAGCGAGCGGTGACGAACAGGAAAACAAAAAGAAAAATTGATTCCGATGCTTGCTCGGACTAGAGTCTGTGTATTTAGAGTCCCGCCAAGAGAAAAACTGTAGAACTCGCAGCACCTTCCTCTGTGACTATCATGTTCATTTACTTTGCGAGTTAGGTAGGAAGTATTTTTTGATAAGTGAGTTTTGATTGTTGAGTATTTGCGCTCTTTTTTTATTAATAAATAAAGCGGTGTTATGTTTTTATATGTTTTTTTTTTCTCATTTTTTAATAAAAAGAAGCTAATGGGGAAAAGTACTCATTCGATTCAATTAGGTATCGATACTTTGATTCGATATTTTTACTAGTATCGATACTTGCTTTCGATACTACTTCCAAGTAAAAGTATCGATACCTTAATGGTATCGGTTCATCCCTACTTGTACCAGCCGCATTTGACGCAAACACCATCTATGCAGGGTATGCAGGCATGAAACATATTTCGATGAAAATCAAAATTCAAAATTTCGAATATTTACACCCAATTTGACCGCAATCTCGGTTAAACTCATTTCTGTTTGTTTCGAATTTCAACCGATATATCAGTTTGCTCATACCGAGATTCCCAGCTCAAATCAATATGAGTTTTCATGTTGACCCAAACCGAGATTTTCGGTTAACATAAAAAAGCCGAGATCGAAACCGAGAGGTCGGCTGTGCGGATCTCGGTTTCAGAAAGCCGAGACTCGGCATAGAACAATCAGGAAGTGCGCAAACGCATTTTGTACGAACGGCAGCAAAATCCGAGTTTATCGGTACACGATCTTGCCAAGAAACTAAAACTACCGAAAAGAACCATGTTTTGTGTTTGTCCAGCGTTTGACTATGGATCGAAAGGTTGGAAGTGAAAAAAATTGAAAAGTATGCTCCTGACAAATGGACAAGAAGGTGGTAGCCATTATTCAGAAAAACCCCAATCTCTCTGTGTGAAATGTGGCTCGCAATGCTGAGAAGTCAAAATCATACGTACAAAACGTGAAGCAAAGGCAAGGACTGAAGGCGTACAAAGTGAAAAAGGTGCCCAACCGTTAATACAAGCAAAATTTCTCTGCATAAAGTCGTGCTAAGGAGCTTAACACCAATTTTTTGCAAACACTTTCTTGTATCATAATGGACGACGAAACAAACGTACTCGAAGACTTTAAACAGCTTCCGAGTCTGGCTTTTTACACCGCAATGCAAAGGAACACCGTTGTCAAGCATTTTTGGACATAGAAGGTGTCCAAATTCCCGAAGCAGTATTTGATTTGGCATGCCATATGTAGTTGTGGTCGAAAATCTAAAAGTTCCGTCTCTAACGTCACTATCAATAAGGATGTGTATGAGAAAGAATGTCTGCAAAAGCGGTTGCTACCATTTATCAGAAGCCACGACTCTACAGCCTAACTCCCGACTCTTCTGGCCTCTTGTCACTATGCAAAATCCGTCCAGGAATGGTATAAAGTACAAGAGGTCAAATACGTTTCAAAAACAGCCATTCCACCAAACTGCCCAATCGAGAAGTACTGGGCTCTAGTTAAGCGGAAACTCTTCAAAATTAAGAAGAAAGCAAATGGTACCGATGATTTCAAGAGATGATGGAGAATCGTCAATACGGGCTTATCTGAGAATACCGTACGGAACCCGATGGCGGGTGTACCACAGAAAGGTCGATAATTTTACAGAAAGAAGGATTAACATCTTATCAACTGTTCCTATAATTGTGAAACATACTATAACTCTATTATTGTGAATAATACAATCAGTTTTGTTGAATTATGTGTAAATTTTTTTTGCTGCTATTATTTTGGTGTCCGAAATTTAACGTGGACGAGTTTTAGAGCCTTATTTTTGCGTTTAAAAGTTTTTTTTTATATTTATATGAGAATAAAGAGCATTTTACAATTATTGATACCAAAAGAATGGCTATAAGACTCATTAAGGAATGCATCGAAAATAAGCTATCCACTTTCATTGGCGTTGTACGCGTGTATTTGTGATGATTTTAATATGTTCATCATAGCATGCTGTACGTTTGACTGTCATATTTCGTTTGTTTACTTGTTTGCACGGTTTCAATTTTTCGTTTTCAAAATTACACTCATTGAAAAAGACGCTAAAATTAAGGTTTTGGACACAAGGCTACGTGAAAAAGGTGTAACTATACGACATTTGGCGAAGCACTTTGGAATTCATCACCCGAATGAGAAATATATCATGAACAAGTTTGGAGAACACTGTTCTTTGGATGAAATGCTAGACAGAAGAGGCAGAAAACACGAATCTTCCAAACCTAAACTGGATTAGAAAGTTGTCGATACGTGATTTGGCCAATAAAGTGGGAACCAGCGTCGAAATGATTCAACGTATCAAGAAATGGAACAACCTGAAGACCTACAAGAAGCAGAAAATCGCCAAACAAAGTGCAGAACAGAAGCAACGCGCAGCAGCAAGGGCCCGGAGATTATATTCGCGAGTTTAGCAGCGACCGCCTGTATTTTGATGGACGGCGAGACCTATGTCCAAGAGGACTCAAAAACCCTTCCAGGACCACAATATTACACTGCCGTCGTAGGGGAGGATTTAAACTATGCAGACAGGTCGATTCAAGTGGAGAAGTTTGACGGAAAAGCGCTGAAATGGCAAGCAATGCGTTCCTGCGGTATGCAGTCTACCATTTTTTACCCTACCAGAACAATCAATGCGGATATCTATTGATCTGAGTGTCTGCAGAAGAGATTGCTGCCTTTATATCAGAAGCATTGTTTCCCTCCAGTGTTTTGGCTGGATTAAGCGTCGGTGTAGTACACCAAAACAACTCTCAATTGGCTCACGGAAAAGGGTATAGCTTTCGTTGAGGAAGACATAAATCCGCCAAATTTCCCTCAGCTTCGGCCCATGGAACGCTATTGGGTGATTGTGAAGAGTCTTCAAAAGTACTGGTAAAGCAGCTGAGAATATGCAGGAGTTAAAATAGAGCTAATTCGTCCAAAGGATGATGTAAAAATATTTGCCAAAATGCGGAGTACTACCTCTGCAGAGACATAAATGCATTCTTTAGCATCACAGGGAAGTCATCCAAATGAAGACTGAACATCAGCAACTATTTCCGGTGAGATCTATCTGATTATAACTATTAGGTGCCCAACTAAGATCTCACTTTTTTTTGGTGAAAAAGGAACTTTATTTTGAAAACAAAGGTTACAAACGAATTATTCAAAGTATTGCCCATCACTAGCTACGAATTTTTCCCATCTTTCTGGTAGAACGTGAATACCATTTCGATAGAACTGTTCGTCTTTTGATGCTATCCAAGAATCAAGCCATTTTGAGATGTCATCATATGAGTGGAATTGCTGACCAGTGAGACCATGTGCCATCGAACGGAACAAGTAATAATCGGACAGTGCAATATCAGGAGAATATGGCGGGTGGGGTAGGACTTCCCATTTGAGCGTTTCCAAGAAGGTTTTCACGGGTTTCGCAGCGTGAGGTCGAGCGTTGGCATGCTGAAGAATCTCTTTTTCGTGTCTGTGCTCGTATTGTGGTTGTTTTTCGTGCAGTGCTCGGTTCAATCGCATCAATTGAGTTCGATACCGTTCCCCGGTAATGGTTTCGTTTGGTTTCAACAGCTCATAATAAATAACACCAACTTGGTCCCACCAAATACACAGCATAACCTTCGCAGCGTGAATATTCGGCCTAGGCGACGATGTTGAAGCATGCCCGGGCAGTCCCCATGAATTTTTCCGTTTTGGGTTACTGTAATGAATCCATTTTTCGTCACCCGTCACAATGGGATGTAGAAAACTCTTCCTTTTTTGCCGCTGGAGCAGTTGTTCACAGACGAAAAAACGACGCTCAACATCTCTTGGCTTCAAATCGTAAGGAACCCAAGTTCCTTGCTTTTGAATCATTCCCAACGCATGCAATCGCTTAGAAACGGCTTGGCGGGAAACTCCTAATCCTGAACCAAGCTCTTCTTGCGTTTGACACGGATCCTCATCGAGCAATGCCTCCAATTCAGAGTCTTCGAAGTTTTTTGGCCTTCCTTCACGCGGACGATCATCAACACTGAAGTCACCGTTTTTGAAGCGACGAAACCACGTTGTTTCACTCAGAGCAGCATCACCGTAAACTTTTTGGAGCACTCGATGTGCTTCAGCCGCCGTTTTCTTCGAATGAAAGAAGAAAATCAACACTTCCCGCAAATGACGATTATTTGGCACGAAATCAGACATCTTCAAACAACCAAAATATATAACACTAAACCAAAATCACTGATTTGGCAAAGCGGTAACCATATGTCTGAGCTTGGTTTATGACGCATGAGATGTACAACATTTTACCAGCACTTACTACTGGCGCCATCTATTGCTAAACAGCGGGAACTTAGTTGCGCACCTAATAAATTTGAACGATGCTGCTAAATACGTGCAAAAATACAATACAATACAATACAATTTAATATCATAATGAGTAGAAAAACTACATAATGAGTAGAAAAACACAATTTTGACCCAATGCTTAAAAGATTCAGGGAATAATAATATAAAAAATTACCATCCATGGGGCATTAGAGCATAAGGGGCCTAAAAACTAATTACAAGAAAGTCTCATGTCCATAAAACCACTTTCATCGAATTTCTGCGAATACGCCATTGATGTTGTCTGATTGCCACTTGTGGAGAAAGTTATTATTTTTTTCAATTTTGGAATCCGTTTTCCCAAGTGTGCAGTGGGTTGGAATTATTGATTTATGATGTTAATTGATGATCCAAAATGATGGGCATGTAATGAAATTGTAGAAAAACTGAAAAGGTAGTTGTTATGAATCTATAAATAATTCATAGAATTAATTGATTTGATTTGGTTGAGAAGAAGGGTTCTGTTGATCATGCATTACATGAAAAGAAATGACAATAATGTACGGAATGCGGGAGAAATTTTCCCAACTTTTGAGAGAATCGAAAGAAACGCTCATTTGCTATTTTTAATCAGATGGTAGAACAGAAAAGAGTTCACCACACAGAAGGTTCAATAACTCTGTAATTAGATTTGATCACATATAGAAGAATGTTTTTTCTTCAAATATGATCATCTTTTATCGTCTTTAATATTCTTTATATGGAATGAAAAATTTTATATTCCCATGTCTATTTTTCATCAGCCCATACTAGCGAAGAAGCAACACAAAAAAATCGCATTTTCAACAAGGTTGATTTTTTGTCCACTTATGCAACAATAATTTTTTTGGCATGGAATCACCATTTTGAGCCAGAATATTCACGATTTTGTTAGGGAGCAATATCCAGTTGACCATATGGTAGTTTGAAGCGTGACATATCAGTGGAACCAGCGGAACGACTCTGAATAGAGACAATAGAGACTCAAGGACGAAGGAGAAATTGGACAATGGCCACAATCGAATCGATCCTGTTAAACCTGATCAAGAAGATACAGACTGGCAAGGAAGCTTGAGAGTCAATATGTGGTACTCACGGGTTAACAAAGGCGCTATACAGTGTGTCTCACAATAGGTGTAACCTTTTTTTCAGTCTTGGTTTATTTTAACAGTGGAATTGATTTTACCCGTTTTGAGTTTATTCTTTTGACAGCTTATCGCTGAAGACCGTGTTAGATATGCTATAGCCTTAAGCAATTCGGAGTGAGTAAGCGTTTTATTTTTTGTGCCTTGAAACGATTCAAGGAAATTGGAAATGTCCATATTCAACACAAAGGAGGTGCCAGACGAACTGCCAGAACGAACTTGCCTATATTCCAAGAGATAAATTAGCTGTAGAACGCTATTAGAATGTATCGAAAATCATGGTATTGGGCGCCGTTTCACGAAAAGCAAAACTTCCTCTTCTTTTCATAGAACCTAACGTAAAAATCAACAGTAAATATTACATGCACCTGGTTTTGAAGAACCATCTGCTTCTTCATGCTTCAACGCTGTATGGGAATACACCATATTGTTTCCAACAGGACTCAGCTCCAGCTCACAAGGCAAAGAAGACACAAGCGTGGTGCGCGGAAAATTTGCCCGATTTCATCACAAGCGAAGAATGGCCTGCATCTTCACCAGATCTTACCCCCCTTTACAACTTTGTTTAGGGTTATATGCTTCAACATATAGGCTCTATAAGAGGGCTTACTTTAGATCGATTCGAGAAAAATTTGGTTGATATTTGAGACCAAATTCCTCAGGAAATCGCGCGTGCCAGCGATGGGTTTACAAAACGTTTGCGCAAAGTCATCAAGGAAAAGGGTTTATTTCTATAACATGTATCTTTCGAATGAAAAATAAATGCTATAATTTGGTTGATTTGTTTTGCTGTAATCCCATATTGTTTTAGTGACACCTATTGTGAGACACCCTGTACTTATAGAGATAATACGGATGCAATGTCGTTGCTGGATGGAGGATCATTCCGAAAATAAAACTCGTGATCTCTGATCACAAGCACGACATTCCATCATTTGAATCTATACGAGACATTGCCTCAGCTACCACAGCAAATTAAGAGAAAACGAGCAATAGAGGAACAACTGAACGATCCTCGCAATCAAATAGACTAACTCGGCAATGCATCATTCCAATATTGATTCGGCACGCTCTGTTGGTTTAAAAGTTCGCTACTTTTTTCCCCACAAACAACCAACCTAATGTGGATTAGTTTTCCCCCGAGAACAAATACTTTCCTCAAGTCAGATTGCAGCACCGGCGGGAGCCAAGAAGCCCATTCCAGGACGCCACGCCAACGGCCAACCAACCGAAAACGTGCCCGAACGAAGAGTATGTATGTGAATGTGGGAAGTGAATTTATGTGAAGAGATAGCTGATTTAAGCAGGAATTTGCCCGCTACTCTCGGTGCCTCTCGATGAAATGAGATTTTTTCGCTTCCTGTTATGTAGCTGGCTCCTACACAGCAAGTACCCGCTTTTCTCAGGATCACCACTGCCGGCTGCCATGAAGCGGAAAAAGTGTGTCGCTATCGAAAAAGAAGCTCAAAGGAAAAGCCATACATTGGCTCGTTCTACCAGTAAGTGTAGGCAGAGGCGAGGAGATTTCTGCTTCTCTACTTCTTCGCTTTTGTTGTGGATATTTAAAAGTGGAGGATACTGGTCTCCTTCAATTTCCCCTTCTTCCCCCTTACCGTTTTTTGCCTACAACGACTTTGTTGCAGATTTTCTTTTTTTTTGGCTCCCTCTCAAGGCTCGTCTTTCATTCACTGTCAAGTTTGCTCGCTGCTGCTGCTGCTGCTGCTACTGCTGATGATGCTGATGCTGTAGTTGAGGCCGGAGGGCCGCATTCTGGTGATGTTGAACATTTTTAGCATTAGACATGCTTTGCATTACAAAGGCCGTATGAAATATGTTTTCCAGCAAGGTATGGAGCAAAATATGGGGCTAAGAGCGTCAGCTGATGGTTGTTGGTTGGTTTGGTGATGGGATTCCTGAACTCGCGAAGGATGATATCAGAAAATTGCTTTAAGACGCTTTCGATCTACTGGGTGGAAGGCTTTTTCATGTTCGTAAATTACGAACTGCGCTGAACCAGTAGGTTGCTGGTATTGGAGCGTTTCTTTTGCAGTCCGAGCAGCACACTACCGTCATATTTGGTCTCAGCAACTTGATTTTGACCAAATACAGTCACATTGGAGTTACATCAACCGATTTGGAACAAGTGTGCTGCTAGGGAGACTGAATGAAGTATCGATTGATCGATTTAATGTTTAAAGAAAAGAATGCCACATTGCTTTGTTTCCTAATCCCATTACGGTAGAGTGCAACATCGTCATTATAACCTATTTCCGATTTATCGAGCAGAAAGTAGGAATAATATCAATGAACTTACAAAGCAAAAATTCATAATGCGTTTATCTCGATTAACTCGATTGACTAATAAGGTACAACACGTTATTTTTTTTAAAACCAAACTAACCTTCTTTTTCTTCCTCCATAGTATTCATAGTATGAAGGAAATCAAATGGCGTGGAAAGGAATTAGAACGAAAATAAAACACACAGAATGAAGTTGTGCTCAAGAAAAGAGGTTGATTTTTGGTAATATCTCAATAACTTGTTACTTGATCACAAACCCAATGATCCTTATGCAATACTGAATAAATTTGGTACTCATAAACACCGCTCACACCAAAATCTGGAGAAAGTATTGATCCTGTTTCTGTGCAGTCAAATTACCACGAAATGGGATGAAACTTGCTATCCTCATGACCAATACATAGACAAACGGGGTTCACATACATTGTTTTCGGAGAGAATCCATCTGAGTAAGCACGCAGAAAATCTGTCTAGCACAAATATTTTGAAAATCACTATTCTACTATTCGCTTTATCGCAAAATCGTACTAACGGGGTATAACTAAAGCATGAAAATTGTTGGATCAAAGCAACACAGCCTCAGATGTTGGAGCAACAGAGCTGCATAGCAACCTAGCAACCAACTGGGCGGTCGCTTATTTAATCCAATCAACAAGTGAAAAATGTCTCATTCCTCATACTACGCATCTGAAGTGAATACACGCTTATTTAGTTACCACTCGAGTTCTTGTTCCCTTACTTCAATATTGTCTCACCACGGTTGTGATACTTATCAGTTGGCGACGATTTTCCTGGACGTTACGATTTTCAAGCGATCCAGATCACGAATCCATCCGGAAGAATGCCTGTGAATCCACCCCCGACGGAAGGAAGCAGCGGAAGAGCTAACGGAGGAAACGAACTGCAAGAAGCCATTTTGCAAATCACGCAACTTCTTACGCGGTTGGCCGTTCCTGCACCTCCGAACACCGAACAAATCTTAGAAGCGCTATCGACCAACATCAGTAAATTCTCCTTTGATCCGGACAACGTGATTACATTCGAGAAGTGGTTTTCCCGGTACACGGAGCTATTTGAGAGTGATGCCAGGAATTTGGACGATGCTGCCAAAGTTCGGTTACTCCTGAGGAAGCTGAATACCGCATCTCATAGCCGATACATGAATTACATTCTTCCGAAGCTACCCAAGGATCTTCAGTTCGTCGAAACCATCTCAACACTCAAAAAGATTTTCGGCATGGAATCCTCTATTTTCCACCGACGGTTCCAGTGTCTGCAGCTAATCAAGTCGGAAGGCGATGACATAATCAGCTATGGCGGCATGGTGAACAGAGCTGTGGAAGAATTCGAGTTCCAGAATTGCAAGATCGACCAGTTTAAGTGCTTAGTGTTTTTCTGCGGACTCAAAGCTCCTCGATATGCAGACATCTGAGCCCGACTCCTATCACGCAGGCGAAACGGCGGAACATTCGGTAACACTCCAGACGTTAGGCACTTGGTCTGGTGTGCGCTGTTACGAAATTCCACAAGTACCTGGTGGGACGACGTTTCACGCTATTAACGAACCATAAGTCTTTACTATCGATTTTTGGATCAAAAAAGGGCATACCACTTCACACCGCAAACCGGCTCCAGCGATGGACGCTGACTCTTCTGAACTACGATTACCAGATTCAGCATGTGGCTACCAACTGCAGACATGTTGTCAAGGCTCATCCATCGCAACTTTCGACCAGAAGAGGAGTACGTAGTTGCTGCAGTTACTCTAGAAGAAGACATGGCAAGCATTCAGACGGACGCTGTGGACAAGGTACCTATATCTTTCGATGCTCTTCAAAAAGCTACCAGATCAAGCAAAGCGTTGCAGCTGGTTACGAAGTATATACGCGAAGGATGGCCAAACAATCAAGCTTTAATCACTAATCCAGAAGCCCTTCCTTACTACTACCAAAGGCGGCTCAGTCTAGTCAACGACTGCGTGATGTTCCACGACAGAGTGGTGGTACCCGACAAGTTTCGACGGCAGATTTTGAAGCAATTCCACCGTGGTCATCCAGGGATAGTCCAAATGAAGGCAATCGCTCGAAGTTTCATCTACTGACCCGGAATTGACAAGGACATAGAAGATTCCGTCAAGCGATGTTCACCCTGTTCTGCCGCAGGAAAAAGTCCACCCAAGACGACTCTCGAATCATGGCCAGTTCCATCGAAGCCTTGGTCACGCATCCACTTGGATTATGCAGGTCGTGACGACGGTATGTATTTCCTCGTGGTTGTCGATCCGTATACAAAATGGCCAGAAGTGTTTGCGACTCGGACGATCACCTCAAAAACGACAATCAAGCTCCACAAACAGACGTTTTCCACATTCGGCGTTCCGGAAACCATTATATCCGACAACGGAACTCAATTTACCAGCCATGAATTCCGGACATTCTGTGAAAACCTCGGCATCAACCACATTCGTACAGCCCCTTACCATCCTCAATCAAATGGTCTGGCAGAGCGATTTGTGGATACCCTAAAGCGAAGCTAACGGAAAATTCGTTCGGGAGGAGAGACTGTAGAAGAAGCACTGCGAGTTTTTCTCCAAGTATATCGCACCACTCCTTCAAGCGACTTAGGTGGAAAGTCTCCTGCCAAAATGATGTTCCAGAGGCCAATACGACCTGTTTTCTCACTGCTGAAACCGCCAACAGAAGCTCCATCAACATCCTCCGACAAAGCAGAGAAGCAAAATGCAGCTTTCAATAAGAAGCATGGTGCACGGTTAGTAAGATAAGATTCGAGCCATCTGAGGATTCCTGCCTCAATTCCCATTTTTCGCAATTTGAATAGAAGCATGGGTATGTCAATGCGATCAAAAGCCTGGCTGAAGTCTGTATAAAGAGCTTCTACATGGTTGCCATTGTTCATTGCTGTCAGTGAGTAGTTGACGAATTCCAATAAATTTGTGCTAGTTGATCGTCCTTTGAAGAATCCATGTTGCTTATTAGTCAGTCTGTTTTTTATTTGAGAAAACAATTTTTCATTGATAATTGCTTCAAAAAGTTTAGGAATGCAGGAAATAATGGCAATTCCACGATAGTTACAAATGTCCGATTTTTTTTAAAAAAGCCAAAATAAAGGTGCTGTAAGATCCAATGCTAAGTTCTTCATAAATACGGGTGGTATTCCATCAGGGCCAGAACCTTTGGAAACGTCTAATTTATTCAAACCTTCCAAGATGTCTTGAAATTTGACTTGACTAACTCCTATGTCCCTTGAAAATTCTGGGAAGAAATCGAAATATTCATAATCGCGATCTTCTTCATCAAACGTGGTATAGATTTCTTGGAAGAATGTTGCAAATATATTGCAAATTTCTTCCGCGTTATCACCAACATTTGAGTTAAGATGCATTCTAGATGGGAAATTGTCAGATTTCAGCATAGTTTTAACACAATTGAAGATTTTTTTTCGATAAGACTTAATTTCAAGTTCGGTTTTTGAATTATGCTCATCATATGCATTACTAATAGCTAGATTCAGTTTATCGCAAACCTTCAAATAGTATGTCAGATTATTACTGTTACCATCTCTTTTATACATTTTGTGGGCCTTTTGCTTCCGATTTTTAAATTTTTTTATTTCTTCATTATACCAAACTGGGTAATTCGAATTACCTTGTCGCCTAATTTTTTTTGAGTGGTACTTGTTCAACTACTATTTCAAACAATAATTTATAGAAAACCTCAACAGAAGTTTCAACATTTGCTTCATTCTTAAAGATCGTTTGCCAATCAATTCCGTTAAGTTTGTGTCTTATGATATCATAATTTGCTAAATGATATTGAAAGACCTCTTCATATTCATATAAAACGAAAGTTTTGCAGAATGAAGGATGATTACGTTGTTCCGCTGGACGGAGCACTTTCTCATACAGCAAATTTGGCCCAAAACTAAAGGAAAATTTGACTGACTTTTTGTCCATGTATGAATGACCTCCGAGCTCACCAGATCTAAGCCCCTTGATTTATTTTGTGTGGTCATACATGCTGTCGAAAATAAACGAGCACAAGGCGTTTACTTTGCCCCAGTTCAAAGTCGTTATCATTTGAATTTGGGATGAAATGCCGATGGATTTGAAAAATGTTTGAAGTTGGTCAAAAAGGTTAAAGGCAGTGTTATTGCGGAACAAATGCTGCAATTGATACATGTTACATCACCATTCAATAAAAACAATTTACAATAAAATTCGAAGAACTTTTGAATTTGTATGAGCAAACAATGCCCTTGCCCGCCTTTTTGGGACATACCTAGATGGACTAGAAAAATATCATGCCATTTGGTTAAAATGTTTGTACACCTGGATGGTAATGGGTTCAAACAATTTGAGAGCTTTCTAGCTCAACAGCTAATATGAGTTAGAGTAGAGCCCTAACTTGTGCGCATCCCCCATAGGATATTTAAAAAGTACGTTTTATATAATGTGGAAACACTAATCAATTACTAAGTCATTAATTATTTCTATGTTTTCACTGAACCTTCCTCGAGCATCCCCTTATAATCGAACACAATTGTTACAGTTTATAGTCTGCAAGAATAAAAGTGAACGAAAGTCGCACTACTTAGCCACAGGCTTCATCGAATCGAAACTTCTTCATTGGACTCCACCTCATGATCCCTGTCACCGGAATTAGGAAGTTCTATCAACTCTCTAAGACGGTTCCTTTCGTCAGCCTGAACCCCCCACCCCAGCGAGTCAAGCCCAAATCAACTTCTAAGGCAGGGCAAAAGGATCTTCCCTTTCCTTGCTGTCCCAACTCATGAAACGGAACTACAAAGTGGGGGGAAATAAGTTCAGCCGAATCAAACCATTGTCTTCATCTTCTTCCGCTTCTTTTATTTCGGTGCTGATTACATCAGTAGGATGTCCTCTCTTCTCTCGACGCAGTCTTGCCCGCACTCGAGTCGCCTGGGATCGTCCTTGGTATTAGCAGTGATTTACAAGAAAATTAATTTAGGATATAATTGTGTATTCGGTTACATAATAAGATAACTTTTGTTATTGCCGCTGCTGAAGATGGGCAATCTTGGACCCTCTCGCCGCAGTCAGACTTCGTGTCCACAAATCCAAAAGGAAGCAAGAGAAAACTGCGATAAAGGTTTTTCCCGAGCCGTTGAATCCTCCAGCGCAGCACCCCTCCCTCATCGCATCGCACCACGGCAGACAACTACATTTTGCTTGCTCGTCTGTGTATAAGTATGTGCGTTGTCAGTGTCTGCGGCTCTGGTTAAATCCGCTGTGTTATCAAAATTATGTCCTTATCTACAGGACCTTCTTTGCCATCGTCGTCGTTATCGTCGTCTTTCGGCGCGGAGCGCGGTTGCCAAGTAATGGTCTCGGTTCAGCCGGACATTGGAGTTACGAGGAGGGGAAAAAAAACCTTCTACATGTAGTTTCTGTGAGCCGCTTAGAGCCCTTTTCGCTGACAATGATGGAAATTGATTTTCGGTGAAAAATAAAAATAAACATGCGTCACGATAATTATTATCATGGAATAAAAGCGTGTTCCGTTACCTGGACATGTGAAAGTTATGTCAGTAGCATTCAACACATTTCACGCTTCTGAATGTTGACATGAATAAAATCTATTTTTGAAACTACCCAGAATCCACCCCATCCTTCCAGTTTACAGGTGGCCGCACCACACAACTTGTTAAATTGCCTATAAAATTATCACATTCATGCACACAATTTCATTATCTCATCTCTTTCAGCATGCTCAAATTACATTTCCATCGACAGCAAATCTTCACCGTATCGAAATATGTCAAACCATACATACATACAGACACACCTCTTCACAGCGGGATTTAACACTTCACCCCATCATCATCGTCATCGTCACTTCACGAAGTACATGACAAGCACTTGACAGCGATTATGTTTCTAAAATTATCTTTGCACTTAATTTCATTAATAAAACTCAAAACTCAACCATCATCACCTTATAGGACGAACAGCTTGCGAGAGAGATAGAGCGTAACCGCAGAAAATAAGGGTTATTCCGAGTGTCGAAGTGAAATGTCACTTGGTGAAGTGAGAATAATCACCTGCAGTGACGTGACTCTCCATTTGATTTACCCAGCAGAGTCACGTCACGGCAGGTGACTTTTCTCCCTTCACCAAGTGAAAAACGTCACTTTGCCTCGTAGTAGTGGTAGGTAGGTAGTAGTAGAAGAAGTGACAGGCGTGAATGATAGATTTTGTTTGTACACAAGTCACGCGAACGCAGAACATGATGAACACACGATCAAGGCAGTTGTTGGGATGTGGTGATGGTTGTTTTTTTGGTTTGATTGTATTTATATTGTTTTACGAGATGTTGTTTCACAACGAGATGAACATGGGAAAGCACAAAGGAAAGAAAGAAACAGAAAAACATTATCTTTAATGATTAGAATGCAGTATGTGTTGGTTTTGTTTTCGTATGTTGTATGTTTCCTCAAGGAAGACAAAACAGTTATTCGTAATGACCATAAGGTCGAAAACATTGAAACGACATCGATGATGAATTTGCTTTTCGCTACTTTCGTTATTTTCTGATGATGGTTTTCGGTGTTGGTCTTGTTTTTTTGTTTTTTTTTCTTGGTTTATTCTGATGACTTTGATGGGTTGAAAACAAGAATCACTTACAGGTTCAAGGTGTATGCAGGAGTTGAACAGAACTGAACATGACGATCTATTACTGCAACAGCATCTCATGAATTGGCGGGTTTTACTAAAAATATATACAAGGAAAAGAATGACAGGTGTGAGATTGATGATTGATTGATGAGATTGATTTCGATGATTTGATATGAGCTTTTGTCAAGATGGTTGTGCATTTTCAAAGGTTTCAACAATGACGTCACTAATATTCTGTAATATTTCTTACACACTCAAAACAGCCTCTCTTTCATTTGTCCCTTTTTTCTCACGAAAAAGTTACTCAATTTTCGTGAAAAGCGGATCTACTCAATTTATGCGTGGAAAGTTGAGTAACTTTTCCGTGAGAAAAAAAAATAACAGTAATACAAATGAAAGAGGGGCCTCAAATGGTGTGTTGACAACTTAAAAGGAGGGTGCGACAGTCCTCTGGTCCTCACAAGTTCCTATCTCACGCCTCCACGAGTCATATGATCACAAAAGACTACCAGCTGACACATGGAGATGCTGGTTGGCGTAGCCTGGGCAATGTTGTCATTTTAACAATAGCGAAGTGAGGGGGTGTGACTGAAGATCGTGTACCTATAAATCAATTTGTATACCCATATCTGTAAATCATATCATGTCATAATCATATTCTCATTTAGCTCATAATTTCAGGACGCTTTTGATCATCTTTCCATTCCAGAACCATTTATCTCAAGAGCGTCAAGCAACATGACAAACATTACAGGCATAATTTGTTTTTCAGCATTTCAGCATAACTTTTACTTTGAAATTGCACGATCGCAGCAAGCCGTGCTTTGAAAATGACGTGTTTTGTTTTTGCTGCGTCGTTTTCGCGGAAAGAAAATTAAAAAATATTGCTTCATTCAACTAAATTAAATGGTGAAATTATAGTTTTTCCGAGTGCTTTGCGTAGGACGTTGAGAATGAAATCCGTCTCATAGTGTGTTATGGTCGTGTTTCTTGAAATGGATTATTTTTTTCCCATTTTTTTTTTGTGTGTTTTTAGTGACCCGCTCCTGCATCCGGACGAGCTTTCCAGCATCAGATAAGGAACATTGGTGAGGTCGTTTAGATTATCAAAAATATACCTTAACTATATACACGCCAGGATCAAAAACTTCCATTTTTGATTCTGGAAGTGTGAAAACTCCTCACATTTGATGTGTGAAGATTTTCATGCGGGGCTTATTGTTTATGAAGATGACCTCAGAATGTACGTGTAGAAACAGGCATTCTTGAAATGGGTCGTTGGATTTTCAATAGAGCTGTCACCTTCAATCTCCAGGGCTAAAAATGTTTGCACATAGTGATCACATATAAATTACTGATGAAATGCAGACAAGTTTCTTCCATAAAAGCACTGCCGGTCAGTGGGAGATTGATTGTAAAGACACACACACACACACAAACATTTACTTTGAAATTGCACTTCTGAACTTCAACTACTATATTCATGTGTAGTGGTATTATGATTAGATAAGCTCTTTATTTCACAAATCATCAAACCGGGCTCTTCGATCACTCCAATTGCTGTCTTCGAAACGTAACTAGAACAATATGACAATTTTTTTTAACAACATTTCTTATACCACAATATCTCGCATTGAAATTTTATCTTTGATATTTGGAATGATCTATTCTGTTTCCAGCTTTTCCAGGAATAGAAGGATATTAATACATATTAAAATTATAATTAAAGTTGAATAAAACTGTGCATGACCTTTTTATAAGAGGTGGTTGCCATTCACCAACGGCAGTTGCTAACAGGGTGGCTTCGATTTCGACTGAGACGAAACATACTTCCCCGGTTGAGCTTACTCAACATTACCAGGAGGTTGAACGTTGCCTTCGATGGGCAGTACCGAAAGCTTGTTGATGGGGCGTCGGAAGATGGAACCTTCAACCAGAACATCTACGGTTCGGACCAAACCGTCGTCACCAGGGTATACGGCAGTAATGCGACCTAACTTCCAGTTGAGTGGGGGCTGGCTTCGGTCGTGTTTTCCCGGATGTTCGGCATTATCCAAAGATTCTTCATCCTCGATTGAAGAGTATTCCAAGCGCGCCAGAAATGTTCGCGCATGAGTTACAGGTGTTGCCATCTCGTTAGGCGAGTTGCCCTGATGTTCTCCAAGGATGGCTCGGTATGGTGGTGAGGGGACGTCCGTTTAGATAATGAGCGGGTGTAATTACCAGCGGATCTGCTGGTTCGTTGGACATTGTGAAAAGTAGCCGCGAGTTCAGCCCCGCTTCTATTTCCACCAAAACTGTGGTCATTTCTTCGTAGGCCAGCTTCACGTTGCCGACGATTCGCTTCAAATGGCTCTTGGCGGACTTAAATGTAGCCTCCCAAAGACTGCCGAATTCCGGTGTATCCGGCGAGATGAAGTGTCATTCGATTTTACGAATGTGACAAAATGTTTCGATGGTTTCAACGGCTTGCTGATCTTGGAACTGTTGGTATAAGGCAATCAATTCGTTGTGTGCACCTCGAAAGTTGGTTGCGTTATCCGAGGGCCGCCAAAAACGCATCGGTGCTCAAGTCGGTTACTGCTTCTAGATAGACGGCTTTGGTAGTCATACAGACAAAGACGGCCACGTAGGATTTCACCACGGCAGGGCGACGCACACCTTGTTTCACTAGGAAAGGACCAGCGTAGTCCACTCCAGTTACGGCAAATGGGGGCCACGGTACCACTCTTGATGCCGGCAGGTTTCCCATCAGTTGACTGATGTTGGTTGGGTTAGCTCGAAAGCATCTCACACACTTACGTGTAATCTGCCGAATTGTGGACCGAGCGTTTAGGAGCCAATGGCGTTGTCTCATGGCGATCATCAAGCCGCACTGTCCGACGTGAAGCTGTTGATGTGCATCTGCCGAACCAAAAGGCGTACCACCGGGTCCTTCTCCGGTAGGATGATGGGATGACGGCTCTCGAATGGTAGCTGTGCGCGATTCAGTCGACCAACGACACGAAGTAGACCGTCAACGTAAACAGGGCGCAGGTTTGCCAATTTCTTGCAGGGTTCGTGTTCAGCAACTCGTTGAATTTTGTCCACCAAATTAACTAGTTGAACCACGTGGAAAATAGCTTCGGTTGCCTGGCGTAGATCCTTAATCGTCTGATGCTTGCTTGACTTTTGCTCGGTATGGTTCTTGATTTGACAGTTGCCAACGAATCGCAATACGTACCCCACTACGCGTTGGATTTTGCGGAAGCTGCTGTACCTGGAGAAAAACGAAAATGGTTCGATACTAACAGCTGTAGTGACGGGTGCTTCTTTCAGCTCTGGCAAGGGCTCTGGAACATCCTCGGGTGGGTCGACTTTACTCGCTGGAGGAACTCGGGACCATTCCACCAAAGGTTGTTGTTTTACAAGGCTCTAGGTGGTTGACCACGAGGTACGACGTCGGCAGGGTTCTGCAGGGCTCGAACGTATTCCCATCGGTATCCACCTGTGTGTTCTTAGATCACGGCGATTCGGTTTCGGACGAATAATTGGAGTTGGTTGAGTGGTTTCTTGATCCAGGCCAGGGCAATCGTGCTATCACACCATAACACAATCTCCCGGAATTCCATACCCAGGGCGAGAAGCACCTTCAATACTAATCTGGTTAGCAGTAGTGCGCCGCAGGACTCCTTTCGAGGGATGGAAAGGCCATGCAGAGGAGACAGCTTCGACTTGCTCGTAGGTAGGCGCAGTTTGGCTGATCCAGCGGAAAACAGACTTCGTAGGTAAATGCAGGCGCCGTATGCCACGGTTGAGGCATCGGAGAATCCGTGTAGTTCGTAAGCCACTACTCTGTCGAATGTAACGTATCTCGGAATGGCAATGTTGGGCAGCAAGGACATCGATGCTTGGAGTTCTTGCTACTTTTGTGCTGTTTCTTCGTCGACCGGATCATCCCATCCGATTTTGAGTTGCCACAATCGTTGAGCCAGAAGTTTTGCCAATACGATGACCGGAGAGACCAGCCCAAGGGGATCGAAGAATTTTGCATTCTCCGAGTACATCACCCTTTTGGTGACACATTGCTGTGATGGAGGTGGTTGGTTTGGATGGTTTGCGATGTACAGGGTATCGGCCGTCGGATCCCAGAGCAGGCCGAGAATCTTGATCGCTTGGATAACGCTTGGTTGCAATATCTGAACACATTCACACATTCACAAATAAAAACTAAGATAAATTTGTAAATTGAATCTAAGCTTCAATATAGCCGTGAAATTTCTTACATTTTGCATGTTAACATTTTTTTACAAATCATCATTTATGTTCAAAATTTCCACTGTTCCTATAACAACAATATAAGTGGGATTGGGGGGTTAGCCTAAGGCAGTCGAAGGATTTGTTGACTAGACAAGGGTTCGTGGAGTCGCCAGTCCCTTGTCATGTGAAGATACGCGATTCTGGCCGTAGTCTTCCGAAGGTCCTCGTTGAGATCGACTGGCCCTGCTACATCAAGCCTATTAGGCTATTTTCTCGGGGCAACCTGCTGAGGATAGTCCTGCAGGCATGGGTAATCCTAGCACTGATGGTTGGTTCTTATCACATCACATCACATCAACAGTAATACAAATGAAAGAGAGACGGTTTTGAGCATCTAGCACTTCTTTTCTTGAATCGGCAATTTGTTTTTATTTCGTTTCGAAAAAATAATACGATTCCCAGATTTCCTGATGCCAGTACCATTGCATAAGAATATCCTATGCTTATTTTTAAGCGGTCGCTTCTTAAACCATTTTGGCGCTAACATCGACTCGGACCACTACCTAGTGATGGTTAAGATGCGCCCAAAACTCTCCGTAGTGAACAACTTTCGGTACCGGCGCCCGCCACAGTACAATCTCGCGCGACTGAAGCAACCTGACGTCGCCGCAAGCTACGCGCAATCGCTCGAAACTGCGCTGCCGGAAGAGGGCCAGCTCGACGAAACCCCTCTCGAGGACTGTTGGAATACCGTGAAAACAGCTATTAGCAGCGTGGCGGAGAACGTCTTAGGTTATGCGGAACGAAGCCGACAGAACGAGTGGTTCGACGAGGAATGTCAGCAGGTGTTGAATGAGAAGAACGCAGGGCGGGCACTTATGCTGCGTCATGCTACCCGTCATAGTGTGGAACGATACAGACAGAAGCGGTGACAGCAGACCCAACTCTTCCGGGAGAAAAAGCGCCGCCAGGAGGAGGAGGAGTGTGAGGAACTAGAACAGCTGCACCGCTCACATGAAACGCGAAAGTTCTACCAGAAACTCAACGCATCCCGCAGAGGCTTCGTGCCGCGAGCCGAAATGTGTCGGGATAAGGATGGGAGAATCCTGACGGACGATCGTGAGGTGACCGAAAGGTGGAAGCAGCCCTTCGATGAACATCTGAATGGAGTACAGGAAGAGGACCAAGACAGCAATGGAGGAGACGTAGTCGATGCAGTAAGTGACGGAGATGTGCCACCCCCGACGATAGGTGAAGTTAAGGATGCCATCAAGCAGCTGAAGAACAACAAATCGGTTGGAAGGGATGGAATCGGAGCAGAACTTATCAAGATGGGCCCGGACAAGTTGGCAAATTGCCTGCATCGACTTATAGTCAGGATTTGGGATACCGAACAGCTGCCGGAGGAGTGGAAGGATGGGGTTATCTGCCCAGTCTATAGGAAAGGCGACAAGCTGGGCTGTGAAAACTATCGTGCGATCACTGTGCTTAATGCCGCCTATAAAGTATTATCCCATATCATCTTCCAGCGACTGTCGCCACTAGCAAATAGATTTGTGGGAAGTTATCAGGCCGGATTCATCGAAGGACGGTCTACAACGGACCAAATCTTCACTTTGCGGCAGATCCTCCAAAAGTGCCGTGAATATAAAGTCCCAACGCATCATCTATTCATCGACTTCAAAGCCGCATATGATACAATTAACCGATATGAGCTATGGAAGATCATGGACGAGAACAGCTTTCCGGGGAAGCTGACCCGACTTATCAAGGCTACGGTGGATGGAACCCAGTGCTGTGTGAGGATATCGGGTGGATTATCGGGTTCATTCGAATCCCGCAGGGGGCTTCGTCAAGGTGTTGGTCTCTCTTGCCTCCTGTTCAACATTGCTCTTGAAGGTGTTATGCGACGAGCGGCGTTTGACATGCGAGGCACGATTTTCAACAGATCCGGTCAATTTATCTGCTTTGCCGATGACGTGGATATTGTCAGCAGAACAGAGCGAAGCAGAGAAGATTGGGTTGAAGATAAATACGTCCAAAACGAAGTACATGCTGGTAGGCGGAACCGAGCACGACAGGACCCGACTGGGCAGCAGTATAACGATTGACGGCGATGTGTTCGAGGTAGTCGATGAATTTGTCTATCTCGGCTCATTGGTTACTGCGGACAACGATAACAGCCGTGAGATCCGGAGGCGGATTATCAGTGGAAGTCGTGCCTACTATGGGCTCCACAAGCAACTACGGTCAAACAGACCTAGCTCCCGTACGAAGTGCATCCTGTACAAAACGCGAATAAGACCGGTTGTTCTCTACGGGCATGAGACGTGGACAATGCTTGAAGAGGACCTGCGAGCACTCGGAGTTTTTGAGCGACAGGTGTTAAGAACCATCTTTGGTGGAGTACAGGAGGACTGACTATGGAGGCAAAGGATGAACCATGAGCTCGCGCAACTCGCCGGCGAACCCAGTATTCATAAGGTGGCAAAAGCTGGAAGGATACGCTGGGCAGGACATGTTGCAAGAATGCCTGGCAACTATCCTACAAAAATGGTGTTCGACGGGAATCCGGTTGGTACAAGACGATGTGGGCGCATCGAGCAAGATGGTCAGACCAGGTGGAGCAAGACCTAGGGGGTACAAGGTGCCCAAGGGATTGGAGAGGAGCAGCCACGAATCGGGCATTATGGAGGGATATTGTGTATCAATGGAAGTATGAAGGAACCGGTGCTTAGTATTCATAGCAACGTTCAACCTCTGGTTGCGGTTCCCGGTATGCAGTAAGAGGTGGTGGTTTTCCTCTTTCAATATGTATTGGTTCGAACCTCAATGGAAGGTAGGTATCTTGTTCGGAAGAAGGCAATAGTTTGTATTCGATCATTGCTCTCCTCCTTAGCGGATAGGTTTCAACTTTTTGGTGCAGGGAAAGGCATTCGCTTTGACAGGGGTTGAGTTTTGTTTCATCAAACAATTTGGCGCTGCAATCTGTTTGAGTTACTTCCGTAGTTGGAAAGTTGTTGTTTCAGTTTGTGTGTTGATCCAGAAATCGTCTAGAATCATGTATGCGATTAGTGATGTACTTTTGTTAGTCTTATGCCTCCGAATATTTTGAGAGTAAATAAAACAGATTGACTCACTGCTCACCTCCATTTCTGGAGAATCCTCATGTAATGAGAATTGATAGTGATGTAGACTAACGAGAATTGAAGCAAGTTAACTAATATGGCTGGGGACAGTGGTGGTAAATGTTCTATATTTTGACATTTTTCAGTACGACCAAATTTAACACTCACAATCATAGGAAAAAATGTCATGACATTTTTGTACTGCTTTCTACAGACAAACAATTCCGCTGCCTCGCATTGGCACAATTCTGAAAAAAAAAAAAAAAAAAAAAAAAAAAAAAATGTCTCATCCCTGCTTCTAAAATCCTCCTCGCACCCCCTGAAATGCTACGTAATTTCTGTATGTTCCCTTTATAAAGTTATCCAAAGTGAAATGCAAGCAGCAATTCAAATCATCAATAGTGACATCACGTTGAAAGCTGAACATTGTATCTTCAAAAGTTGTAAATTTCAAAATGCAATAGTTACAATTTGACCTATTACCAACAATATATCGCATTTTGATTAGACTCGGTACCTCACAGAGCACAACGGGCCACTCTCCTTCTAATTCGTTGAATATTATGACACATCCGCAATATTAATTGACTAATAAGTATTATTTCTAACAAAGTACCCAACGCTGAAGTTTCAGAAGTACCAGTTCATTAGATAATCTTTCAAATACAATTGGTTTGAGACCGCGCCCGGCTGTCTTTCAGTTTGTTGAGCATTACGTCACATACTATTACTATTTCATACCGTTTCAAACTAAGGATTTACTAGGTACCCTATAGTACTCATCGCTGAAAATTTCAGGAATACTAGTTCATAAGATAATCTTTCAAATACAATTTGTTTAAGATCCCGCCAGGACCCGCCCACCCTTTTTTGAGGCGGTTCATTATGACGTCACACTGACACTTGAATCACCATATATCAAAATGTGGTCACCAGAGAGCATTGGTGTGTACAGCGAAAATGTGTATTTTAATAATTCCTACAATTTCTTAGAAAAAATTGAAATCGTCAAATTTGAACAAAGTACTGTACTAATTATCTCAAAAAACCGATTTTAAGGTAGTTTTGAAAGAAAACTAATTATATCTCTATAACATTAGGCTCTGGAAACTTAGTGTCTTCAGCACCTGGTTACCTGCTCTACAACTTTGTCGAAGATAATAACCCGTTATCTCGTAGCTGGAAAAAGTTAGAATTTGAAAGTGTAGTTAAGCCCTTATGAAAGGTTAGGCGTGTTTTTTTTTTCAAAAGATGCGGAATAACATTTTGAGCAACTCTTCTGAAGACACCTAGTCGATTAAATGATGACAAAAGGGTGAACATGTTTTTGACCATCCTTTTCAGAATTGTGCCAATATGTGCCTCCAGACGACGGTTTAAAAAAAGTTGAGACAAAGATGTTTGTTGCTCAGAATTCGTTGATTGCTGGCTTATTACTGCATACATATGATGTTTGTAATATACGATCTATTTAAAAGAATGGATACTAACAACTCAAAATCGAAGATTTCTAAATAAGTGCATTTTTAATCAAGTTCTCGAAAAAACTACAAAAAAGCCCAATGAGGTTGGTACGCAAAAGTGACGTAGGACTACGTAGCTATGTGTACTGACTGTCATCATTTGTTTCAATATTTTGTGACGGTCGCCTTTTGTAAAATTTCTATTTGGCATGCTGCTCTTGGCATAAGCTTGCTTTATGTTTGCGCTTTGAAATAATAAAGAGACCGTTTCAATTTCCGAGCCGTGTTTAAAATTGTACAAAAGATTTAAGGTATGTGGTGAAGGGAAAGCTGAAACTTTTTTAACCACCGCTGGCTTCCAATTGACAAGAATTTGGAACGGTATGTTAGATATATTCCAATCAAAACAACTATTTAACTAGGAAAATCTAATTGGTCATCTTAAAACGGACAGATGTACAATGGTCCATATTTGATCGATCTTCTTTGGACCTGTCATATGGCCTATTCACAACTTTACTAATATTGTGCGAAAATTTGTCCGTCATATTTGCAACAGTTTTTATCAGATTGTTGAAATTAAGTATCAGCTAACTAGCATCTAACTGTTAACATGTCATACTAATGTTGGCAGTGGCTGGCTTATACCACTCAACCGCCTTACCAAAAGATGGCTGCCCGGTAGATCACACTTATTTCGCTCGTGGTAGTGCCAACTGGCTGGCTCCAAAATCACCACTGGCTTGGTTAAACGACTGCATAATCAATGGTTGGTCGCCAGAGCAGTGAGCACCCTCCAGGGTACTTGTCACCGCCAACTGCCCAATTCAATACTGGCTCATTGCCGGTCTGAACAGCTCCGAGGCTGCCGAGCGAATGGAACGTCTTACGAAGGTGTACCCCTTAAATATATCTTTCACTGCTGCATAAGAGATCTCCCTTACTTACATTTGAAGTCTGTGATAGGAAAATACTTGTAGTAAACTCGGCAAAACAAAATTATAGGACATCACATTATACTTGCGTTATTTTAAATAGTTTGATGTTGAAAATCAATAGTTTTCGACATTGGCAATGACGCGTAGAAATATTTTCGATCGACTGGGGCAAATATTTTGAAATGTTTTGGAGAAACGACTGAGATATAATTGCTCAAAACCTGACCGTTTTTCGTGACAGTCGCAATAGGATTCTCTTTTAAATTGTACTCCAGTATAGAAAACAAAGACGTTGCCCTACGCCAAAAGGCACCCGCAATTCTTAAACTGTTGGAAACTGAAGAACTGTTTAACTGTTTAAAAAGTCGAAAACTGGCTGAAAATGTTGGCTAAACAGGGCGACATTTTCTCTTCTATCCTGCGTTCGCTTGAACAGTACCTTTAATGATTGCTGGTGTTTGGGCCTTGAAATTTCGCAATAGGTGACTGGGCTTCAAATGGTGAGTTGACAACTTCGAAGGAGGGTGCGACCGATCTCTCGTCCCCACAAGTTCCTAGCTCACGCCTCCACGAGTCATATGATCACAAAAGACTGCCAGCTGAAACATGGAGACGCTGGTTGGCGTAGCCTGGGCAATGTTGTCAATCTGACAATAGCGAAGTGAGGGGGTGCGACTGAACATCATGTACCTTAAGTCATATTGCATATTTTCCATTCTCAATTTATTAATAATTTCAGCACGCATTCGAATCATCGGCATCGAAAGCTCTCAATTAATAATTGTGGAAGTGCATTTTGAATACTGAGTTGAGAGCAGGCAATAAGCAGTTTGTGAAAGCAATAAGCTTGAAATGCTATGTATAATAACGCTTTAGAATCATCTTTGCATTCCAAAACCATGTCAGAGCCTGGGGCATCATGACAGCCATCAAAGGCTCAATTTGTTATTCAGCATTCCAGCATAACATTTAATTTAAAATTGCGCTTCTAAACTTCAACTACTATATTCATGAATGACTGGCATGTGCTTATAAGCAATGTAGGATTCTATTTTAATATTGTTATTAGTGGTATTATGGTAAGATGGGCCATTGTTTTAGAGGTCATCAAACCGGACTCTTCGATCACTCCAATTGCTATCATTGAAATGTTACTAGAACAGTATAAAGAAAAATATTACAACATGTCTTATAAAATAATATCATTTATTGAAGTTCTATCTCAGATTTTTGGAATGATCTATTCTGTTTTTAGCTTTTCCAGGACTAGAGGGATATTAATTCATATCTAATTTTTATTTATTTTTCAGTAACAATACGTTGGATGTATCATTTAAGTTTAAAATTTGAATAAATTAGCATTCTTGTCTATAATGATATCCTAATTTTTCGTGAACAAAATATACTAAATATTAAATACAACATAACGGAGGAAAAGGAGGGACCATCAGGGCACTCAAGTTAAACGATTTGGATAGGGAGCATGGGACTGCCTCCTCCCTATTGTTAACATTTCACGGAATGAGGGCGGGCTCTTCGACCCCATCTATTGGGTTTATTCTGTCAAACGAGGGCTTGGTTCTAGTGCTGTCTGAGTGACTTTGCTTTTGGAAGAAGATTCTTTTCCCTATATGCGCGGGTTTCCCGTAAGTGTCTCTGCTTACGGGCCCGCCCAAACGTTTTTGGCCCTTCATACAGGAGCTTGATGATCCCAAACAATAATAGAATCCTGATCAAATCGTTTTTCAGATTATTCCACTGCTATGGGAAGTTACCTTGCTACAATAGATGGTAGTATTATATCATCATCATCATCATCATGAAATTTCGCAACAGGTGACTGTTTTACGAAATATGTATGCATTGGCTGGGGATTCATTCTAAAGGATATCCACGATGAAATTGTGTCACATAAAATTCAACATTAAACATTAAATTCAACATTTCATCCGATTGTCAATAAAATTGGGGTACGGAATAAAACATGTAAACAAGGTGGTTCGCCCTAAAATTATCTATCGGTTGCATTGGCTAGAGAGTTGGCGGACTTTGTTAAAACGTATATCTTTAGCAGGTCCATCTCCTCCAGGTGACCTTTTGGCATAATGGGCCGAGGCCAGGTTTGGTCAAAAGGCCCAAAGCTGAAATCCTTTGTAAAGGTGTGATACTGTTTTATGAAAGTGGCAACTTCCGGCAGGTACTTTGTACTGTATATCTCCTTGTCCACCACAAGCCCCAATGCAAAGAATGGCGGCTTGCAAATTTCCTTTTTCCTGATCACAGGAAGCCATAGAAAGACCTTCTTTGGGAACTTGGTGTGGGAGATACATTTGATGTCAACGCTCACTTCCTTGGTGTTGTACGTAAAATACCCGGTTTCTTGGTAGTCGTCGCCGTCCAGCGTCAAGTAGGTCTCGTCATTCACGTCGTCACGTTTCGCCAAAATGATGTTTTCATCCAGCTATTTCAGCCACCCCTTTTGGATGATTGCCTGCTGTTCATATACTGCCGGCCTCGGCCGAACGCTTCCACATAACATTGTCCATTTTGTCCAGGTATTTCTTCACCATTTGGCCATTTCCACTCACCACCTTGTTCTCGGTCTTCCTCCTCGGCTTTTACTGCAATTTTTGGTCGTGTACTCCTGTCGGGCGACCGGAACCGGGTTTCCGGAACTCGCCATTCTCCAGAAGGAAGAGGATGTTGTAAATGCCGGACCGGCCATATCCGGTAGATACGAAATCACCTCACGATGTTTTTCGCTCCAGGGTGGGGCTGGCAGAACGAACAAACCATGGAGCGTAGTTGCTTGATTGTTTTCGCCATGACTGCTGCAAATAATCTGATAACGCTGTCAATGTTTTTCTGTACACAACATGGTTGCTACGATTGACGATGCATAGGTGGATTCTCTAAAGTACTAAGTCCATTTTTGACGTAGAACTACGTCTTTGTTTTCTATACTGGGGTACAATTTAAAAAATATCTATTGCGACCGTCACGAAATGCGGTCGGGTTTTGAGCGTTAATATCTCAGTCGTTTCTTCAAACATTTTCCTAATGTTTGCACCAATCGATTGGAAATATTTCTACGCGTCGATTCCAATAATAAAAACTACTTTCCTATCACAGCCTTCAAATTTTAGTAAGGAACGTCTTGTATGCATCAGTAAAAGATATTTAAGGAGGACACGTTAGCTTTTTGCTTTAGTCTTTCGGGCACACTACTTCCTAGCAACATATCTGGCCGTGATAAATTTTCAGTTCGATTGCAGTTCCCATTCGGTCACATTCACCGTCTGCTTCGGAAGGGCACTACACCGAGCGCGTTGGTGCCGGAGGCCCCATCTACCTCGCTGTGTTGATGGAATACCTGGCGGCTGAAATCCTCGAGCTGGCAGGAATCGCCAACAAGTACCAGGGGGGGGGGGTATCGACCCTGGCGTATAGGTTAACATCCATACCTCTCACGCCAAAGTCACGAATTCGAAGCACACCCCCGGACAAGAAAATTTAGGTATTTGAGGTATTTGAGTGACAACGACGGGAGATGAACCTGCCCAGGGCAAAAAAATCTCTATAATCAAGGAACTAAAAACAAAAAATATCACGGGAACTTAAAAAGAATTTCATTTTAAATAAACGGAAAATTGACTAATAATTACTTACACCGAAAGAAATCAATTGATGATATGAATTGATGAATTGATACATATGGTATTGTTATACATTAGTATATTAATTCAAAGAACATTGCATTGTTTAATTAAAATGGCTTACACTTAGTCGTAGTCCTACGTCATCATCTTAAACAACCCAATTTGGCTGTACCTTGGAGTTTTTTAATGTATACCGAGCAACAGACTTGTTGCAAATCTGTTCAATGAATGCAACTCAATTAAGTCAGAATCAAGTTACTGCAACCAATAATGTCAGTTTTTTGTTGCTTGAAATACGTAATGGTAAGCTTAAGGCCACTTGACTCAGTCATTTTGCCTGCCATCAAAGCCATTCTTGCTCTGCAGTTGAGTTTGGTGGAGTATACAGGTAATGCATTCGGTCATAAACATTCTTCACTCAATCAACCTCGGTGTTGTAACGGCTCTCTTGGCACTATCGAGCATTTTGAAAGTGGCTTAGGGGATCCTCAAAAAAGGACGATACAGCGAGTTATCTTTTTTCCAACCTAATCCAAACTCAAGTCGCATCAGAAAACTTTTTGGAAGCACTTAAACGACCAGCACAGATAGTTTGGCTTACCATTTTCAATTGTGATATACGGTGTATTCACTTCCACGCCACAGGATATACAGACTGATTTTCGCACCCTTTATCGTTTCACAACACTGTACTCCATCAGTCTTGTCAATTTACCTTATCTTCCATGGTTCTTTATGATCAATAGTTTTGTATGAGGTCTGAAAATCGATGAATTTAACTGGTACGACAAAATTACTTGTTGTGTTGTATGTTCCATAGCAATATTGTATTAGTCTTTAATAAACCTTCGTTCAAGGTAAGAACCTTGGACATCCAAGAAATTGACAGGCTTACACTTCCACATCCCGAGTTTCTAATGCTTGGGTCTAAGCCAATTGTTTCGGTCCGTAATCAAATTGTCATATAGGAGTTTAACCCTACACTGTTACACAAAGTTGTGGAATTCATCAAGTTCAACACGATTCATTAAATTTTGAAATTCAGCCTCCAAAGCTCACTATCGAAAATAGTATCGCAATACTAAGTATAGTCCTTAATCAAATGCCTCTCTCACATTTCCCGTTTTCTTCATATGAAATAATTTACTCCCAAATCATCAAGCCGATTTAATTTCGAACACCGTCGACTGATCTGCTCAAAGAGAAAAGATTATTCAGCTCAACACTTTATCTCATACACCTCTACTTGACTACTTTGACCTCGACTTGGCCTAGATTTTCGAAGGTGCACTCAGTCATCTTGTGCAGCAGCTGTTCGAGCCATTCAGCCTATTCATCGCACTTCAGCACTGAGGAGGATATGCAACTCTCCTGCCGCGTGGAGACGACGCCCCTGTGACTTTGCCTATAATTGAAGCGAACAGATGGTGCTGCTCCTTAAAGCATTCCGTCGTCGGGAGCCGTGGAAAAATGGTTTTTAAACTGTGCATCACAAGAAACCTTCCTCTTCTACACGTTCAGGTTGCTCTTGAAAAATGCTGCACTTCTCATCAGGCAGGGGTGACCCACATTCAGCTGATGCATCCTCTCCGGCCGATTTCCATTGTAAGGTAATGACACGGAAGGTTGATCACAAAAGCAAGGCTCAGCTCAGCTTCAGTCATTCTGCCAGCCGAGGTTTTTTTTTCCATTCGGTGCAGGCAAGCTCGCTAGAGGTCGTGTTGCTTTTAGTTGTTGTTTTTTGTGTTCTATTATCAGAGTCGTTTATAATTGGTGTATGTAAGTGAAAGGTACAGCGTGTTCGGGAATTTTCAGGATTAAGAATTGCGCTATACTTGAGCTGAGGATGTGTCGATTGAAAAACAAAAAGATTCGAAATTGCTAACCCGCATGGTAAGCTATGATTGGCAATGTTAATGTTATCCTGGATGTTGTCTAATGTTATTCTGGACATGGTTCATGAGAAAGCAGTTGTCTAGTTTCTCGTCCAGGATAGATTGTTTTCCATACAGATGGTTAAAAATTGAACATTCTTGTTGGGGCAAGTACAACTAGTACAGAGATAGTCCTTTCGATTCCGATGGGCAGGTGACCAAGTGTATTCCAAGCTGAAATTCGAGCAATTCTGGAGTGCTCTGCTTTATGCTTGCGCAGAAGCTTTAGACATTCAAAAATTTGCATTAAGTCAGATAGTAAAGCCAGCGGCTGGATAGTCATGAAGAAAACAAATATTTTTTTGGCTCCGGAAGTACTAGCACACCGGTCCCAAGCTCGGTCCCAAGCTTAATGATTCGCCCCTAAGACCATAACTCACACCAATACACTCTCAAATATTCTTTCAAAATAACATAGCGAATCAAAACAAAGCCAAAGATACTGAAAAGCGCAAGAGTGCAAGGCAAGGTGCAGAGTGCAAGGTGTACTTCGGAACTAGGGGTTCTACAATAGTGAACCAATTTCAAATCGCTAGTTGCACATTGATTGTTGGTAAAGCTGCTCTACAAGCCTTAAAGTTTGCAAGTCTTAGGGATTGAGTTCAATCACTCCAAAACTTGCCCTATCGTTATTGAGTCAATTTATGCTGGCTTGCAGGACATTGAAGAGTTGTATAATTAGCAAGACACGAATCAACTCATTAGATTGTAGGACCTGAACCCTTTTGTGATATATCTACTTCTTCTCTTCACAGAAAAAAACTTTCGAATTCTAACAGACGCGCAAAATTTCCTTTCGTTTAATGTCAAGCCAAAGCAAGTGTAGACAACGTAATTGTTTGCAATCTTTCATACATTATACAACATTGTTTGCAATGTTCCATACAACAGACCCAATTCCAGCGATATCTGGCCTAAATTTACATGAGTGATCCCATTAACTTATGCCAAATCCAACAGTCTATTTATGTGCACTAGATCACGCAGAAAATTAAATGTTTCTTTCAAACTCTGTGAGAATAGAGCTGGGGAGTCTTTGAAAGTGGAGGCAAACTGGGGCAATACTTTTATAAAGCGTAAATTAAAAAAAACGACAAAATGTTCCGATATTTCATGTGATGACCCTGCCACCTGGTGGTTGGACCACCGGTCAGTAGTTAATATATATTAGTTGCCTATATACACTAAGGTTTATTTTTACCCGGGGGATACGTTCCACTTTTACTATAACTGCGTAAAAAAAGACTAAATGGAGTTGATAAATTCACATGCATATGCATTTTAAATTGCTTCGATTTTGTTCGCATGTGTTATCTTTTTATGCAATGGTCCAAATACAGTTTTAAAAATTTTTAGTATTTACACCAAAAATTGTGATTTAAAAAAAAACCTGCCATGTGATTACTTTTTGCCCAAAACAAAAAATGTGATTCGAATTAGGTCGACATTTGTTTCGTTCTGGAATTATCGCCGAAAACAAACCGCGTGTAAAAATGACCTTAGTGTACTGTGGAAATTTGACAGCTCCATCAGTTTGTTTACGGCAGCTGTGGCGAGAACAGTGAAACAACTTCGATCTATGGCTTGTTCGTACCGCCTGCTCCATCCGGGCCTAAACAATTCGGCCATCGTGGCCCACTTCGTGTCGGCCGGATACGATCGCGGAAACATCTACAAGATTCTGGCACTTCTGGAGAAGAGTGAGTCCATCGAGCAGAAGCCTGGTTCCGGCCGTCCGACCGTTTAAAGCGATCGGAGGATTCAACAGAAGCTCAAACGGAAGACGGATGTGAAGTACATAGCGCACACGAAATTCCCAAAGAAGGTGTTGCTGTGGCTCTTAATCAGTGAAAAGGGGATGTCACGTCCCCTCTTCTTTTTGTCGGGGCTGGCAGTGAACGGCGAGGTCTACAGTACGAAGTGCCTCCCAGAAGTTGCCGCCATCATTAAAAAGTTAAGGATGACGACGTGGTGTTTTGGTTGGATCTAGCGTCGACCCACTAGCTACTCGAAGCGGGCGCTGAAGGAAATGGAGCGGTTGGGCATTCCGGTGGTACCCAAGCATGCCAACCCTCCCAACGCGCCCCAGTTCCGCCCAATCGAGAAGTTCTGGGCCAATTTGAAGAGGAGAGTATATTCAAATAATTCCGTGGCCAAACGACGAATGATTTGATCAAAAGGCGATCAAGGAACTGAAGAATATGCCTACAAGCTTTTTTGTCACCTATGGCCAAAGTTCCGGCTAACTGCCGCAAGGCGGTGCGGCAGGGACTAGAAGTATTTTTGTGAAGTTTATAATTTCTTAATGAATAACATGCAATTTGGTTTCTTTTTCCTCTCTTTTTTACCATCCATCCAAAAATAGTCGCTTTTTTAATGCGCGTTCTAGGTAGAAAATCAAAGTGGTTTAAATGACTCGCAAAATAAATGATTTGTCTGAACTATTGCTTCACGACAGTTCACTCATTTAGGAGTTATTTCTTTCACTTGGCGCGGGAGTTTTCTCATTCAGAGCATAGAATTAGATCCAAGGGTTGAGAATAATCTCCTAGTAGGATTCGTTGTCGTTGGTAGTTAATAATAAGATCAACTTGAATTCTTAGACTGGAATGCGATAGTCAGACGTCTAATTATCTCAAAGAATAATCGGAGATCGCTTTAAGAATTGATCGTTTTATAGTTTCCGGAACGAATGTCAAGAAGATTAGAGTGGCCTATCTGAGGAATATCAAATTCTTTCTTGTCCAATTAAATTTGACCCAAGAGGCCGGATTGTGAAGTTTTTGTACATGGTTTTGCTATGTGTTTCTCGAGATAATGTTAACGTGAGAAGTGTCTTGTGTGCAGTGTAATTTATTGTTCGTTTCATTTCCGGGTGGCCAATCTTTGACCTCTGAATGGATATCTTCAGACCACAAATTGAAGATCATTCTACTTTCATAAACTGAATGTTGATTGCAAAAAAAAAAAAAATAAGATCACCCATTTGGGACTACTCCCACGAACTGGCCCATTTACGGATATTCTGGATCTTTTGGAGAGCCAGTTAGTTCCCAGCATGGTTCTAAATGTTGATCAAACTAAAACAATTTTTTTTTTACTTTGTATGTTTTGATGCACTTCACGCTGATTTTGAAAGCAAGTGAGCTAAGATTCTGGGGAGGCATGGAAAAACCTGAAGACCTGTCACCAAATTTGATACGACTCAAAATTTACATAATATTTCGAGAATTTCTTTGCACCAAATGAAAGTTATTGATAATAGCTAGAAATTGTTTTGCGTGAAATTTTGGTTTTCCCAGATTTTCCCTAACAAATAATTTGAAGACTTATGATTTCACCCCGCTGAAACGGTTACCATAATATTTATTGAGAAAGGCGTTAAAATCAACCAATCAGTATCTCAGAAGCTTGTAACGAACACTGTATGAATCCTGGTACAACAGACATATAAAAAATCTTTAAAAAAACGAAAGGGTGAGTTATGTCAGTGACATAACTGCAAAGTTGACGTAGGACTGCTTGTTGATGTGAAGAAATTGATGTAATCGAATTGATAAATTTCTAATATATTTTATTCACTCTAAAGAACCATGGAACCCTATGCTATTGGTGTGTGAGGCTCCGGTTTTTTTTCCGCTATTGGTTCTCCAAGAAAATTTATAGAAACTGCAGTTCAGCTCGAATTAACTGTTAATGATAGTTTGTTTGTTGAATGTCCAACGTGCTTGCTAGTGTTAAATGGGTCCTGTGTTTACGGAGGGAACATGGTTCGCGATTAAAATGTTCTTATCAGTCTTCTTGAGCTGAAGGACGGCCTGAGTGTTTGGCAGCACGTGATAAAAATAGGCATTTACACCATCATCACCTGTAGATTGTACAGACTGAACAATGAACTTACACCCAAAAGTTGAGAAGGTGGCAAAAAAAATGCAATTGCAGTTTTTTCAATCATACCTTGAGAAATCTGCAGGATTCAGAAAAGGCAATTTTGCCCATATTGATCCACAAAGCGTTTTATGGTACAAATGAAGCTATGCACGTGTGTGCAAGCGACTCGCTGGCACAAATAGCTCGAAACAAATTAATCGCTGTAGGATCATTATTCAATCATCACCAACATATCAATATACAATATGGATGAGTCGATATCACAAAACGCCGCATCGCTATTGGTCATTGTTGTATTGCCGCCGTCAAGTGTTCTATTTTTGTTGTCACTGATCATCGACAAGTGTGCAAGTGTGTGATAGCGACAGGTTGCACACAGCTTGGTGTAAAATATACCCATTTGCTTCAATGCTGTACCCTGAATTCCTCGCCAAGCGAACCAAATGTAAGGTTTCTATTACAATGCTCTTAGTTTGTCAAAGTGGCTGAATGGTTGCCATCAAGGGCCACCACATTTGACAGTCTCGGTTTAAAAATCGGTCTCAATATTTCATATTTTATTTTTGTGAGTCATCTGACTTTCGGGCTCCCATCTCTTACTCAACCACTGCGCACAACCTCACGCACATATTTAATTTTTCAAAGCGAATTGCTGTGTTGCTTTTTTGCCCACAACCAATGTTGGATTTTTCCTCCAACTTACGATCCACAGCACGAAATGGAACAAAATCATGCGAAATTTTTATGTTGGGTGTTGAGCGAATTACGAACAACTTAACCGAATACCCAGTGGACCAGATTGGACATTTTCGTTTTGCAAAAAGTTCCACCGGCTGGAGCGGGAATCAAAACCTCAACTTCATGGCAACCACTTGAACGACGGGCGACGCCGCTAACCACTTGACCACGAAGATTTTTAAGCAACGTCATGTTGAGCCGGTGCGTGGTAATGAAAATTTCGATGAGCTCAATAGAAATTTCAATCAAACAACTCTCTTTAGTTGGCAACTTGATTTGATCGTCCTGAAAAGGACGGATTTTAGTTGTTTACGGAGGGAACATGGTCCGCGATTGAAATTTTCTTCTCAGTCTTCTTGAGCTGCAGTACGTTTGGCAGGACATCACCCTGTGAAATGGTCAGTCAAACCGGAGGAAAGTTTATTCAGCTCCTCGTCGTTGCGGATGGCCAGCAGCAGGTGACGTGAATAATTCTGGTCCTCTGATTGTCACATTCCTGCTGCTAGGTAGTAGAGTGTGCTGCTGCTGCTTAGAGTTGATATGTATTACTGATAGCTGCTCGCAATTCTAGATTATCGAGATTTTCAGCCCTGGGCTGATTTTGGTTCATCTCCCGTCGTAGTCACTCAAATACCTTACCTTTTGGGTATTTTCGTAACTTTTCCGGGGGTGAGATTCGAACTCGTGACTTTGGCGTGAGAGGTATGGATGTTAACCTCTACGCCGGGGTCGCTGCTCGCCATGCCGGGTCAGTTTTATATAAAGGCATCGTGTACCATATCATGACAGGAAGGGGGTATTAACGAAGGAAATGCGAATCAAACTATACAAAAGGGGACGGGCCTCAGTTGTTACCAGGGTTGCCACATGCACAGATTTATCTAGATTGAAACCGATTTTTTTCATCTTTTTCTGGCATTATTTTTCGTTCCCATCTTTAATTTTTGCCAAAAAAATTCTTTTTTATCTGTGTTTAACTGCAAAAAATCTTGGTAAAAATCTTTACTTCAAATTTTGTGTTGTTAAAGGAAAACAGATCAGTATACGAAAGATTTATGTTCTCGGGGGAAATCGATCTCTCTGACTCTGACAGACCAGTTTTGACATGATAATGAATCATGAGGTGTTTGTTTTGATTACATAAAGTTCCTTGACAGGTGAACAAAATCGGAACGGAATTAACAATCAAATATTGTTATGATCCGTGTACACTAATTTGTTGAATTTAGAATTTAGTTCTGATGTTAATATTAGCTGATCAACTCCTCCTCTCTTCCTTTGGCTTCCATGATGTCCGTAATCAGGCGGTTCCGGATTTTGGACTTATTCAGATTGTATTCCGAAAAAACTCGCTTGACTCCTGCAAAAGAATGTAGCTCACGAAAATCATTTTCAATGGCCTGTTCCTCACCGCTTTCAAAGAAATACGGATATTGTTTAATAATCGAGTTGAACTCCTTCAAAGGGCGCAGCTTCGCCATTATATATTCCCGACTTCTTACGAAGATGTTTCTCCAAATCTGAAACTCCTGAATCCGTCAGGTGTTTTAGGTCCACACAAAAAATTAGCAAGGAGCTCCATCAGCGAGAGTTCAGCTGATTGCACATGTTCAGGAATTCCATAGCTTTTGACTGGAAGATTCGATTCGCTTTGATGATAAGAGACAATACGTAGCTTAAGAAGAAGAGAAATGGCTGCGTCATCGGGTCATTAAAATGACAATAATAAAACTGTTGTCTCAGTTTGATTAGAACGAGAAAAACAACATGAGCTCCGAAAACCGTTCCATATTCCATTTGACAACTGACTCCAACGATAGCCATCTAGTGGCAGACGGATGCAGAACTGTGTCATCTGGGATTTCTTGGATCGTTTGAGGCTGCAGGACAAGTAACTGCACATATATCGCATCATTTGTTCCAGGTACAATGGCAGTTTTTTTATGCGTTACTTGCACAAAGGGCCAAAAAGTGGCATGTACATTTGATAATTATCAAATGAGAACAGTCACGTTTCAGCAGCTTCTTGATGGATCGGTCAGAACCCATAATTACCGAAGCCCCATCTGATCCAAAGCCCACAAACCATTTTTTTTTGTAATCGGTGCAATCGATCTGCAACCGTTTATCAATTGCGCAAAATATTTATAGATTTTCGAACTGCAAGATTATATTAAGGAAACAAAAAAATCACGTACGAAATAAATATGCTTCAAATAGCAAAAATTACTATCGAGAACATTATTTGAACTTCCCAAAATTCTTCTATATGAATGCATAAATGCATAAAAATACTTCTACATTAGAAGAATAGTATTTTTTGTAGAAATTACTGCAAGAAATTCAGCCGAAATTTATGAACAATCTCTGCGGAACTTTGAAACAAACATTTCTCCAACGGAATACCTTAAAAAATATTGTAGTAATATCTGGAGAACTATAAGTAAGAATCCTTGCAGGCATCCTAGACATAATTTGAAAAGTAATTCGACAAAAACCCATTGCGGAGTTTTTAAAGTTAAGAATTGAATAGATAAGATTACGGAGCTCATGCAAAAAATCTCCTTAGATTTCTCCAACAAATCAGGATTTTCTCCAAGAATTACTGCAGGAAAAATGTTTAGTTTTTGTATAGTTCTTCAGGTGTCCTCCAGTGATTCCTTTAATATCACAAAACTTCACAAGATCAGGGATTCCTCCAAACATTTCATCACAAGAAAGATTCGAAAAAACTGCCCATGCAATGTCAGAAGAAACTCATGAAAGAATCCCTGGAGGAATGCCTACAAACGTCTGAAGAATACCTATAGAAACGCAAAAAAGAAATATCTAAAGGAATGTCCGAGAATCTTGAGAAATTCTATGAAATTTTCTTCAAAAATTATCAAACATCAAATAATCCAAAAATTGATGGAGAAATCATTTAGGACACACACACACACTAACTGACTATCATAATGTCATCTGTCACTGTAGTGTCAGTGTCAATTGTGTTATTTTGCTTCAAGCCTAAAATGCATACTGAAAGTAGTATTTTTTTAAAAGTTCGATCCTAAACTGAACTCAATTTTTGAATTTGAGGTTTTTGAGTGGAAAGACAATTGCCAAAAATCTTATAAATCTTGGTTTTTCTCAAAAATCTGTAATCTTCACATACAGATATCTGTATGAAAAAGATGAAAAAAATCTGTGTCAATCTAGATAAATCTGTGCATGTGGCAACCCTGCTCACATGTTTGATATTCGCTGGCACGGTAACTGTGGCAGTATGAACCAATCAGAGCGTGGCACAAACATGATGTCATTTTCGACCAATAGCTTTGTGCGTTTAGACATTTTTCTTTTAAGTACATTTCAATTAGTTTAAACAAACATTATGCATTAAGTTTGCCACAGGGATTCAGCGTCGATGTTCTACCTTGCGAATGAAATACTTATCGTCAAATTTCTGTGGGCCAGAGAGGAGATATTATCATTCAAAGTCTCCAAACCCGCGTAACGCTTGCGATTTCAAAAAAATTTAGAAAGAAATTTTGTAATGTATTTTTACCCCTTATACAGGAATAGAAAAGAGAGACGTAAGTCCTACGAAGAAATTATTTTTATGCAAGCCTTATCACATTCAGCTAACGCTTCATAAATCAGTGTTACGTGTGAAGATAGTGTCTCCGATGTTTAAGCCCAGCTTCAAAGTAACCTTTTTATATCAAATCTAAAATTTTCCCCATCCGATACGAAATTTCCAGTCATTAATTGTCGAGCTAATCGATTTGGTTTTAATGTGATAATTCTTTGGTGTTGAATTGTTGTAAATGATGAGTACATGTTCAAATTATTAAGTCTCTAAGCGATGCTTGACGGGAAGTGATCCGCAGCCGAAGTTGAGCTTATAATCTATAAAGAAGAGACAACTCCAGACCATTAAAGTACCATACCTTGCCTAATGAATTACACCTTTGTTGACACTACACGCAAAAAAACTCAAAGTCCACCCTAAGCTGACTTGCTATTCCGTCTTGGTTGTACCCGAAAAAGGTGCCACCCCTCCCGGGAATCGTACATTCAAAATATTCATGAGCAGAGCAAACCCAAAACACAAACATCTCGAACTTAATGACGTCACTGTTGAGCAGATGGTTGTGCACGACTGTCTATCTACTCGGGAATTGCGTGACACATGTGAGAAATGAACATCTCCCTACCAGTAACAAAGAGGCAAACAAAAAATACACACCCAACTAAGAGCCTGTTGGCTTCCTTCCGTTCGAGAACAAACGACCCGGCTTCTTATCGTCAGCGGGTGGGTGGATAGAGAGAAATGACACTGTGTCACGTAATTTCCGAGCGGCACTTCTGTGGAAGGGAAATGGCTAATTCATGATGCGTGTTGGTGTGCATGGTTGAAAGGGCGTTGGTGGGTGTCTACTTTAAGGCGTATCGCTAGGGGTTTCTTGTTTTTACGAGAAGAGGAAATGAAAACTTACCTTTGGCTCCTGGTTTTATGTATGAGGTAATCGAAGCGGTTGATGTTGTTGTTAGCCTTTCCAGCCGGAGAATGGGAAAGGTCCGATAACTATGTTACTCCGCTGCAACACAGACACGCGATGATGATTGGGGTGGTGTCGGTCTCCGGTGGACAAATGAATGAAAATTGCGATCTAATTGAATTTTCTCTCTTTTCACAGCAAATTTTCTTGCCTGCCGGCGCTTTGACACTTGGTTCTATGTTGTGTGCACTGTCGGAAATTGAATTTCGATACGGTTTCTAATTTTATTTCAGTTTGAGTATGTTTTGTTTTGTTTTGGGAAATCGAGGTGCGGTGTCCGTCAGTGTAAATACTCACGCACACGCACACCAGTGGAAACCCGGGAAACCGAACCACCTATGTAGAGAAGAGCGTGAGCAACGTAAACTGTAATGATGGACAATACTAGTCGGTGACAGCGTTGCATAGACTGAGGACGAATGAAAGCCGATGCGGCAGCGAAAACTGATCACTTTGCTGGCTTTTTTCTTGAGGTAGGAGCCTCGTTCTGGGGGAAACGATGCACTGTGAGTTCATTGGAAAATAACTCCTCTTCGTTCAGGATGGTACACCTTACGCTTCTTGTCTCGCTTTCAAAATAATCATTGGAAGCTATCACCGTCCCTCACCCCGATAGGACAGCGAGTGACACTTCGATACGATAATTTATCAAACAATTGTCAATTAAGCTGAGGTTATTATGTAATCCTCACATCTCCCCCCACAGATTCTCGACCATGCCGATAATTCTAAATCCTCTCGCTCAGTTCTCTCTCTGGCACTGCTCCCGACGCGGATGATGATGATGATGATGATGATGATGATGATGACGATTACAATGATGCTGTGCCACGCGGATGTGTTTTTCTCGATTTATGAGCGCTAAAACTCCGTTTATGCTTTCGATGATGTTTTCCTCTCATGGTCATCAAACCATCACCATCAGCATCAACTTCGATGGGCGAGTAAGATGAGTAAGAGAGAGGACAGAGAGACAGATGGGCTGTTTTCTGCTCTCCGCAATGGTCTCACACTTGTACGACAGTTTTCTTTTTGCTTCGGATTTGCACTCGAGACAACGGAACGGATGGTTGGAGTAATGAAAAAGAAAAACAGCACTGGGAAAACGCACTTTCGTTCACTTGGGCTTGGCGCTCAGCTTCCGGTGCACTGTGGGAGTGGTTCTTTGCGTTGGTTTTTGTTGTTGATGTGGTGTAAATCTTTGATTTGAGACTTTAACATAATGTAGTGGAAAATCTAGTTTCGTGATACTGTATTTGAGTTTAAAGAATGTTACAATCTGGATGATGACATGTTTCACGATACTCTTGTAAGAATTAATGGTCGGTCTCATATTATCGTAGCTGCAAAATTGAAGAATTAATACTAAAAAGCAAACTGAAACGTGGTGTAATGCTAGCCTTGCCCCTTCATTCGGCCTATGCACCATTCTTCTTCTTTAGCATTTCAAGCTTATTGCTTGCTCTCAACTTCTAAATGTTCTAAATGCACTTCCACAGTTATTAATTGAGAGCTTTCGATGACAGGTAACATTTTTGCATTAGTATGACTGTGTGGCAAGTACAATCATACCTTATGCCCAGGGAGTCGAGAAATTTTCATTAACGAAAAGTTCCTAGACCAGACCGGGAATCGAACCCAGCCACCTCCAGCATGGTATTGCTATGTAGCTGCGCCTTTACCGACTGAGCTAAGGGAGGACCCTATGCACCAAATATGTCAATAAACGATAATCAAAAATATCATGTTGACATCATGATGAACGATTTATTCTGAATTTCAACGTTATTCACCAATTCTCGCGTGGCATTTGAAAAGAGCCTAACTTGTTGATCGATTCTCTTCATCGATTTTCTCTTTGGTATATGACGGCTAAGCCATTGAATCTACTAAAAGCTAAGTCCTGCTATCAATTGAAATCTATAATCAAACTAGTCAATCGAAAAGTACTCGACCACCTTTTGAATGCTCTTAACCTTTTGAACAGCTTTGATGAAGCCATACCTTTGAAGATAATCAGAATTCCGAGATATAATAACTTTTTGGGGGGTGATGCGATATTCAATTTAGTGTTGTAATACTTTTCCAAACGAGTCCGTACTTATGACTGGTAGTGTATACCGGCTGACAAAATTATGATCATTGATGACTTCCTGCCTCTGACGGTTTGTAAAACGCCGACCTAGTGCTGTCTTCTTTCCATGATGGAATAAATTGCCTTCTCAACCGTTATAACATAAGTCTTCTACGACAAATCAATTGAATCAAGAACGAGAATGGATGGGCTCACGATCTGTGGTTCGTTAGCAGCAAGTATTACACCCCGGATATCGCGATCGCAGCATTTGCTCTGGTGAAATAGGTCGCTCATCGCCCTCCATTACATATAACGCTTGAGTTGGATCGGGCAACAAACTTCTGCAGTACTTCCGAAAACGTGAGCTATAACTTTAAACGATGCGACTATGACAGCATCGGTACTATACTGCTGAGCTTGGGCTTGGAGCTTGAGATTGGGTCAAAATTCTCCGCAAGGATGAAATCGACGTCGCGGTTCAAACTTCTACAGTATTGTTATCTATACCATCGATCGTCATGTTCCAAAGAGGACTCCAGAACTGCGAAGGCTCAAGACCACCAGGAGGCCAGCATTCAGGAAGTATTCCAAGCAGAAACGCTGCGTTGCTCTGCGGGAGCACTATTTACAGATCAACCATTGCTAACAGGTGTTCAATAAAAAATGAGAATTTTTTCAGTCATTTAGTAAAAAAATTGTTTTTTTAACGAATTCAGTATTTTTTATTAAAAACATAATGCTTATTCTTCAAAAAAACGTCAATGAATATTAGAGAAGGGGCCCTGGTCAGCCGTACGACGCAACTAAGTCGCGAAGCTCTCACAAGAGCGCTGGACGGCACTGACGTCCATCTTCCGAATACAATTCCGGATCCTCGTGGCCAACTGCTTCGTATCCTTGGCCCGCCAATTATTTTTGTACACTAGGGCACTTAGGGAGCCGAAAAAATCCTCAATAGGACGGCACTGGGGCAAGCTGGTCGGGTTCCTTTCTTTCGGCACGTACGGTATCTTTTTCTGCTCAAGATACTTCCCGGCCAGAAGACGTACTTCCCATCCGCTTGATGCTCCTTTAAGAACGGCAGAAGAATTTTCTCAAGACACTCCTCCTGGTACACTTGTTGATTGATGGCCAGACCGCTCGGCTGGAACCACGGCTTTGAAATCCCCCTGTCCGATATGGCGATGTATAGCATAACTTTTTTTTTTTTTTCAAATTTATGCTTAAACTTATATTTTACTTCGGAGGGGGTGTGGCCGACTTGTCGCTGGAATAGTAGCTGTCATTTCATGGAATGTGGGGGTTCGAGAGCGGAAAGTAACTTTCGTTCAGCACGAACGACGTCAAGCGGTAGTTTTTCGTCATCCACCGGCACTGCGATTTCATGGTCGCTATCTGCTCGTCCGTGTACTCGAGGGACCAAGTCTTCTTCCGAGAGATGATGTCCTCCATCTTGAGTGTTCGGTGAATCAAGGTATGGGAGCAGTGATATTTTCGGCCGGCGTCATGCAAACTTGTTGCGTCCTTGTTGTCGAACAGCTTTTTCAACGCTTCCTTCTTCTTCTTCAGGGATGCCTTCTTCTCAGGGATGCCAGGATCCGGTAAATTGTACTCACGGGCACGTTTTCGTCTCTAAAGTGGTCTACCGTAAACTTTTTTTCTACGATGACCATGCGTTTCGTAAAACCGTACAACACGCTCGCGAAGTGCTTGCTGTTTCGACGCCATCTTCGATTGAACTGACAGCACCCGAGCGAAAAGAAACACGCCATCCATTTCTAGGGAGCCCAGAGAGCAATTCTCTTAGAGAGAAAGAAAAAATTACGCTCTTTACTTTAATTACAGAAAAGTATTGAAATCATTCTCATTTTTTATTGTACACCCGTTACAAGAGTGCAAGTCGTCGTTGCTTTGCCGACTATCTTCAACGGAAAGAATCTGGACTTCATCGATGGTGTTTGGTGACAGAACCGGGTCTAATACGCAAATACGGAAATATGTGAGCTGTTCGCGGAGAAGTTTGTCAGTGTCTTCTCTTACGAGACCCATACGTTGTTAAAAAGATCAACACGGCAGCACAAAATGTACTATTATTGCTACATTTTGTGAAAGCAAATGGTACCGATGATTTCAAGATGATGGAGAATCGTCACGGCAGGCGTATCTGAGGATACCGTACAGAACCTGATGGCGGGTGTACAACAGAAAGTTCGAGAATTTTACAGAAAGAAGGATTAACATCTTAATCAACTGTTTCTTATGTAGATATAACTCTATTATTGTGAAATAAACAATCGGTTTTGCTGAATTTTGCGTAAATTTTATTTGCTGCTATTATTTTGGAGTCCAAAATTTAACGTGGACGGGCTATAGTCGACTGAATGAAAAAATTGTATTTTGTCTTTGTATTTAAAATAATACATCTGAAAATAGGTAGTCATAATGAACAAAAATGAACTAATAATCTAATAAAACCACGTATCTATTAAAAGTAGATCAAGACTGTTCTTATCCGATTCACGAAACGGTTCATTAAACTCAAGTAGCTCTTCGACTGCATTAAAAGCACGAATACATGCTGAAATCGGTTCATTGTATCCAAAATTTTCCAATTTCCAAATACAGTTTGGTGAAAACTTGGTTGCAGCAACGAGAGTTCCGTAAGATTCTGTTCGTTTCTCGAAAGTTCAACACAGAAAGTAGTTCGGGGGAATCAGCTTCACCATTCAACAGTTTAGCATTAAGCAAAGATTGCTTCTTTTTTATGTCGTTCCTGCGTGTTCAAACCATTAGTAGTCGGCATCTATCAAAATACGGTGGCTAGTTGTCAGGATCTCACCACGGCAAGTTTTTCAGAGCTAAACGAATGAACCGCTTCTGAACTCTGTCGTAACCTGAGTAGCATTCCATCGGGGATCGTGTCGGGGGGTGCCGGTACCGTGAACCGGTATCGGGGACTTTCTGACTGCGGAATGAGAAGATTGTAATTTTTTTTTTCATCTATATTGTACAATCTCTTTAACAAGACTGAATGTATCATCCTGAAATTCTGATCGGCATTCTTCAATTAAACTGCTACTATATCTCGCTTACTACAAACTCGTACGATTCTGAGGCACCACGTGACCTGGTAAGGATGCCATACCACAGACGCGTTTTCCAAAATTTAACGAACAATTGCACAGTACAATGACTTTCTGTAGTGTGGGTCTGAAAAATTCGTCGCCAACATGGAGATAAAGCCCAATTGTCCAGTTGCTTTTGATATGATCGTGGAACGGTGTAGTTCAATGGTCATTTTCAAATCTAGTTGAACACCGATAACTCTACTAAAATTATTGCCATCAATGAAGTAATCAACAAAAAATTGGATTATCCATACGGTGATTACCTGATATTTAACCACGCTAAGAATCAGTTTGTTTCTCTGACACCACACAGAAAACGAACTCAATGAAATTTTCAGAAGTAAACAACCTTCTTGCATGCGCACCACGATGTACAACTTTAAATCATCTGCATAAATCAGTTTGAAACTTTCGCCAACATTCAAAGCGGCATCATTGAAAAACAAGATGAACAACCGGGGTCCGATATTGTGGCCTTGTGGAACTCCAGACTTGTTAGAAAACGGCCGTGATACACAACTGTCTATCTTCACCCGCAGCACATACGAATAACCATTAATAAGATACCAATTGCGTAGAAACTCCAAGGCGTTATATGCAGCAATATTCCATGGTCAATTTTATCGAACCCTGCCTTCAGGTCAGTGTAAACAACGTCAACTTGCGCCTTATCCTCCATGCTCGTAATGCACTTCAACGTATAACTAAACAAGTTGGTGGTCATCATATTGAAAAGGCAGTGTATCCTCACAAAGTCTGGACAACATCGTGGATTGCTCGTCTTAAGAGGTAGGGAATTTAAGCTAATTTGCTGAAGGAGCTGATTTATGAAGTTCCGGATCACTAGTTTCTTACAACAAATCGGGGAGGTGCATTAGAGAAGTTCAGGGAAGTTCTTCAGAGAAGTTTAGGAAATTTCTACAGAGGAGTTTGAAATTTTTTTAGATTAGAGAATTTCAGGGAAGTTCTTCAGAGAAACTACAGTGAAGTGCTTCAGAGTAACTTCAGGGAAGTTTTTCAAGAGAATTTCAGTGAAGTTCTAGAGAAAAATTCAAGGAAGCTCTTCAGAAAACCTCAGGGAAGTTTTTTAGAGAACTTTTTCAGAGAAGTTCAAGGAAGTTCTGTAGAGAACATCAGAGAAATTCGGGAAAATTATTCAGGGAATTTCAGGGAAGTAATTTCAGGGAAGTTCTTCACAGGAACTACAGGGAAGTGCTTTAGAAAAACTTTAGGGAAGTTCTTCAAGAGAATTTTAGGGAAGTTTTTGAGATAAATTCAGGGAAGTTCTTCTGAGAATTTCAGGGAAATTTTTCAGAGAACTTCATATAATTTTTCAAAGAAGTTCAGGGAGATTCTTCAAAGAATTTTAGGAAAGTTGTTTCAGGGAAGTACTTCAGAGGAATTTCATGGAAGTTTTTCAGAGAAACTGCAGGAAAGTTCTTCAGAGGAACTTCAAGGAAGTTCTTCACAGAAATTCAGGCAAGTTCTTTATAGAAGTTTAGCGAAGATCTTCAGAGAAGTTCTTCACAGAAATTAAGGGTAGTTCTTTATAGAAGTTCAGGGAAGTTTTTCAGAGAATTTCGGGGGTGTTCTTCAGAGAACTTCGGGAAAGTTCTTCAGAAAACTTTGGTGAGGTTCTGCAGAAAATTTGGGAAAATTCTTCAGAGAACTTCAGGGAAGTTCCTTAGAGAACATCAGAGAAATTCGGGAAAATTATTCAGGAAATCTCAGGAAAATAATTTCAGGGAAGTTTTTCAGAGCAATTTCAGGGAAGTTCTTCAAAGAAATTCAGGGAAGTTCTTTATAGAAGTTCAGAGAAAATCTTCAAAAAACTTCGGAGGAGTTCTTCAGAGAACTTCTTGGAAGTTCTTCAGAGAAGTTCAGAGAAGTTTTTCTTAGAAGATCAGGGAAATTATTCTGAGAAGTTCAGGGAAGTTTTAAGAGAAGTTCAGGGAAACCGGTGAAATTCATTGGTTTGAGGTTTCAAATTATTCGTACCGGTTCTGAGAGCAGCAAAAATTAATGAAATTGAAATGACAGCTTCATTTAAAATTCGTATATTATTTACAAGAGGATTGGCTGTCAATTTCACGTGATTTTGATGAAAAATGGCAATTTTCCAATTGTGTAGCAGCGTTAGACGGAGAGTACGTTAGTATAAAAGCCCCTGCAAAGCGCCCCAGTGATTATTTAAATTATAAAAAAACAGTTCAGCATCGTTCTAATGGGTATGGTGAATGCTGAATACAAGTTTACGTATATCAACAAGCTTACGTATGTCGCAGGAACATCTCCTCCTGCCATCGCCATGCAGAATTTTTGGCCAGGAAGCTGTCCGAAATCCATTTTGACGTAGGTTTCATCGTCGATGAGCAGGCATCCTTGGTACTTTCTTCAAAACCTGCTGGTACAATTTCCGAGCTCGAGTTTTGGTGACGAAACTTTGGTTCAACGTTCTGTTTGGTTGCTTGCTGGGTCTATAAGAACGATATCCTGCTCGCAAAAGAATTCTTCGAACGGTACTGCGAGCAGCATCGTTTTTTTGTGCGATTTTATTATCTGATAGTCCATGGTTTGCTCTGATGGTTATCAACACCTTCTGGTTTAGCTTGCGGTCATATGTTCCTCTACGACGCTTACTTTGAGGCACTCGATCCACACTCTTTCGCTCCCTGAAACACATGAGCACATCATACACGGTTGATTTGGCGATTTTCAACGTTTTTGCAATTTTTATTGCGGACCACGTTGGATTATCAACGTGGGTGAGCAGAATTTTTTCTCTCCTCTCGGCTTCCATCTGGAATAAATTTTGACTCACTGAACGAAACTCCGTGAAATTTATACCACAGAAAGTGAGCGCCTAGGTGAACCAACCGCTGTAAAAGAATTTTTGCAGCGGTCACTTTCCGTGCCGCTGCAACTTAATAAGTGATTCCGGATTCTAACTGGACAGAACATTAGGAGCAAGAGAAAGGATATTTGCCGATTGCTGTTGGGGAATCCGATGCAGGATCTTAAGCTCCTGAGATGCCTGTTTCGGCTCCAATGGTCGGCAAGTTGTCTCTTCATAGGACTTCTAAATTTTTTTATTCAAGTTCCTTAAAGCCATCGAATACTTCGAATACACATTGATTGTTGTTTTTGTATTCTCCCAAGCGCGGAAGTAACGATCTTTGATGAAGTTTGTCAGAAGTAGATAAATTATCATCTCCATGCGAAGCGCTAGGAGTGGACGGTAATTTATTGCTAGAACGAAATAGACATGAAGAGAAAGTGTATTGATAGTTCCGTACAGGGCAACGGCTGGCTTTGAAAATTGAAAGATCAAGTTTGAAAACGAGCGGAGGGCATTATTGAACGGTAGTATCCGATCAGGCACATAACCCTTTACCATACTACCCCATGCAGGATAGGCAAGAAGAGGAAATCCCCAGTCAAGGGGATTTCCTCCTCTTGCCTATCCTGCATGGGGTAGTATGGTAAACACAGTTTTAAAAAAACATGTAATTTTCTGCGTTTCTAATGCACATAAAGGGAACGCTAGATTTGGCAGAAATTAATGGGATATTTCATGTACATTTAAGCCAGATAACGCCTTAATATAGTCTGTTGTATGAAAGATTGTAAACATTGTTGTATGGCGCAAGAAAGATTGCAAACAATTTCGTTGTTTACGCTTCCTTTAAACGCTTGAAATTAAACGAGGAGAAATTTTCTGCGCTTTTTAAAATTCAGTATTTTTTCTGTGTAGTTTAGGAGTTCATTCTATTATTGAAGCAATTGGCCAGTGGGAACGAAGTCAATTTGTACTGGGTTCCGGGACATTGCGGAATAGAGGGAAATGAAATTGCGGCTAGTCTGGCCAGGGTGGGCTCCGAAGCTGCGTTCACAGGTTCGGAGCCGTTCTGTGGAGTTGCAGATTGTTCTCTAAAGATGGAGTTTAAGCAGTGGAAAATGTCTATGGTACAAGCAAACTGGAATACCACAGATTTTTTTTTTTTGTTGGGGCGTAGAACCACTGCGTCCACTGAGTTGAACTTTTGTGGTACATCAAGACAAGCAAAAATATTCATAGTACCGAGTGAGAAAAACACTCTAAACCTGCTTAAATTAAACAAAAATAATCTGAGGCTGATAACCGGTCTATTCACTGGCCACTGCCCTTGTCCATACCACTTGGAAAAAATGGGTAATCTTGAAAACCCGCGATACCAATTTTGCCAACTAGAAAGCGAAACTTCGATACATTTGCTCTGTGATTGTAGTGTTTCATTTAGGGCGCGGCTTCGAATTTTAGGAAAAGGGCTTCTACAACCCTTTGAAGTCTGGCAGTTTAGTCCCAGTAAGGTAATAGACTTTATTAGGAAAGTCGAACCTAGCTGGGGCAAAATGCAGGCTCAGACATTGCTCATCACATCGCAATTGTGATGGGTAAACTGGTCTGCTAAATCAATTGGGTCATACCACAATATTCCTCTAATTGGTGGCAGTGGTTTTTACGGCCCCACAAAAAAAAAAAAATGATGGCGATACTTTCTATGGCATAGTAGTAGGCTATTAACCATTCTATCCAGACGGAATAGTTCATGGTTCGTTGATCGAAGTTTTTTGAATTGTTTGCTAGTTTGTGTGTTTTGCGGTATTTTTAAAGCAAAAATGGACAAGGAAAAGAAATTCTACTTGATTGAGCTGTGGGAGCAACATCCGGTGTTGTGGGCCCCAACTTATCCCGTTCACCTGTGGAAGTGTATACTTCAAAGTGAGTGTTTTATTCTGCTTTGCTGTTCCTCATCCTATGAATGTCTAGACCAGGGGATATTGATACCTAGCTAAGTAATAAGTATTTTCAAGATGAAAACGTTGAGATGCAGATTACGATTCTATCAGTTTTGAAGTTCAACCGTTGATTTTGATCCCTGACTCAAACGTGCAATCACCCCTTTTTGAAACTTGAAAATCCGAGTGAATAGAAACCGAAGCCAGCAGTGCGCAATTTGATGCGTAAAAAGTCATCATATGATGAGATGGCGCTTCTCTCAAACTGCGTCAAAATCGTATCCGAACCCAGGAACTTAAAAAACCAAAAAATCGGGCCACTATTCTGAGTAAATCGGCCGTTTCGTTGCTGGAGACGTTATGGGCTGAAGACTGCCTTGTAGGTATAACAAGTATTCAATGATGAAGTTTGTCAGAAGTAGATAATTTATCATCTCCATGCGAAGCGCTAGGAGTGGACGGTAATTTATTGCTAGAACAAAATAGACATGAAGAGAAAGTGTATTGATAGTTCCGTACAGGGCAACGGCTGGCTTTGAAAATTGAAAGATCAAGTTTGAAAACGAGCGGAGGGCATTATTGAACGGTAGTATCCGATCAGGCACATAACCCTTCACAGAAAAAATAATTAATTTTAACAAGCGCATAAAATTTCCCCTCGTTTAATTCTAAGTCAAAGGAGGCTTCAACAACTAAATTGTTTGCAATCGTTCATGTGCCATGCAATAATGTTTGTAATCTTTCATACAACAGGCTAGATTCAGGCGTTATCTGGCTAAAATTTACATGAAGTGTCCCATTATTTTCTGCCAAATATTGCATTCGGTTTAAGAACATTAGATAACGCTGAAAATTCGATGTTTCGTTTTATCTGTGTAGACTGACTATAACTGGGGTTTCAATTGATTTTTCGACTGAAGTAAAATACCTTGGTGTTACTTAAGACAGAAAACTCAACTGGAACTCACCCTTTGAGAATGTTATTAATAAAGGAATAAATGCCTTTTGGGTCTGCAAAAGGACATTTGGCAAAAATGACGTCTACGTCCAAAAATGATCAAATGGATTTACATCAGCATAGTTAAGCCAAGAATAATCTACGCCTCTTTAGTGTGGTGGCCAAAATCAAAAGAAGTAACTGCTCAGAAAAAACTGGGTTAGCTGCAAAGACTAGGATGTCTTTCAATAACCGGGGCAATGCATACACAGAAAAAAATAATGAATTTTAACAAGCGCGTAAAATTTTCCCTCGTTTAATTTCAAGCAAAAGGAAGCATAAGCAACGAAATTGTTTGCAATCTTTCATGCGCCATACAACAATGTTAACAATCTTTCATACAACAGAATAGATTCAGGCGTTATCTGGCTAAAATTTACATGAAATATCCCATTATTTTCTGCCAAATCTAGCATTCCCTTTATGTGCATTAGATAACGCAGAAAATTAAATGTTTCTTTTTATATGTGTGGAATACTGTACCAATCGATTAGTTGATTTCATTACGTTGAGATTACATCTGAATGCCTTCGGTAGAACACTCTCCAAGACACGCTTTCACTGAGATCAGAATCAGACTGTTCGACGAGCGATAGCAGTAGTGGACTGATGGAATTTTCTGTTTACATACTATGAAACAGTGATGTTATTATTGTGCCACTTTTCGCAGCATCATCAGTATCACCTCGGTAGTGATGTGTTCTAGCTTGCACGATTCTTTCCCCGTCAGAAACTCGGTTAGTAGAAATTACGTTTTTCTTCTTCATCCGGTGACGCGCTTCCTGGGCCACTGATCACCAGTGTTGGTCGCGGATGAAAAACAACTCCCATATATTACACCAACTCACTCGGCCGTTCCTTTCGGCAGCAGTGAAGAAAATTTTGCTGAGTTTGAATTTCGTTCTTCCTTCTATTCGTAAGTTGTTTTTCAACCAAAAAAAAAATGCGACGGCAACGAAATCGGAAGCCAGAGATGATTCAAAATCATCAGCACCGACGTAATGCGGCAATGTTGGCGCGTGCTGGCTGTCAGGAAAAGTGTGCAACACCGACATAGTTGCACTTTTCCGACTGATGACAACTGGGTGTGTTGGCAAATCATAATTGCATCAGCTGGTGCTGTGGGTGCTCTCGCGAGAAGCAGACTGTTCATATTGCCTACGTAAGAACTGAGTGGGCATCAGTCTGAGCGTAGGTGGAGCGGAAATAATTATGTTACCGAAATTTAGTTAATGCACATGGGTGATGAATGAGTGAGTTGCAATGCATATAAACAAGCAAAATGCAATGACTTGGATATCTTGATGGACTTGACTCATTCATTTGGTGTTGAGGTTGTCGTTGTTAGATGCATGGCAAATAGTAGGTAAGTTGGATAGTAAAATACTTGACACATGGTTTACCTAAGAATACACGTCAAGCACAGTAGCACATTCTTTATAATTGCAAATTTGAGTGAAAATTTCTCGCGGAATATTGTAAACGAGCACAAAGTTGGGAAGAAAAATTGCTGGGCATAGGATATGAAATGGCATCACAATCATATTAACACAGAAGGGGTACTTACATCGAAAGCCTCAATTAATGACTCTGAAATTGCATTTAGGACAGAGTAGACAACAAAGAACGAACAAAGTTTGGAAATGAATGATATGACACTAACTTGGCGTGTCCCTTGTAATTCACCTCGAAAAAGTAGGGACTGTATCGAAAACAAGCTTAAAATTAAAAATCAAAAAAATATTAAAACAACTGTATCTTTTAATTCAAGTCTTGTTTTCTTAGTTAAACCGTTATGTGTCCAACAGGGAATAAAGTTGCCTTTTTAGATTTCAGAACATGATATTTCATTAAGTTTTCATAATAGGTTCTTGAAACTTTGTGACATCTCATATCTCGTTAATACTTATGATGGCATACTTGAGGGGTCAAGGAGGGGCTTCTGATTTTTTTTTTATTACGTAAAAGTCCTACAGGGAACGTTTTTACCCATGGAACTAAAATGACTGTAACTATGGAATCATCCAACCGATTTGGAATATTTTTTCAACCGCTTTCTTATTTTTGTCTAATATGACCGATGGCCATCATCTGTTTCCGAAAATACCAAATTTTGCACACGGACGGTTATTGATCAAATTCTTGGAAGAGAACTTGCAGTCATGCCTGAACCTGCAAAGAATTCAGCTGAACGTGATGTAGCCGCAAGAGACTTACAAAATGGTGCCTGCCACATATATTTTTTTTTATTCATCTGACAATATTTAATAGTCTTAATGTATCTATATTCTAGGGATGGGAACTCATGGGACCCTTACCCTGAACTGGCCAATCCGAAGCCAAGTGACCGGATGGTCCAATAACTATGGCAAACGTTCTTCTGCAACGATTCCAAGAATTTTGACACCCATATTGTTAGGGTTAAATTCAAATAATTTGCTGGCCATCCGTGACCCCATGGGAACCTGATCAAGTCACCGGATTATCATTTGGCAATTACACACATTCCTGTGTATTCTTTGAATGACTTTTAGTGTCATTACTGCTGATTTTCTAATGGAATCTTTTATAAGTATGCCATTTTCGGAACATGGTTCCGGATATCCGGTATTTTCGGAAACATATGATAGCCATCGGTCATATTAGACAAAAGTAAGACTGTGGTTGAGTTTTTTAATTCCAAAACTGTAAAAATATTCCAAATCGGCTAGATAATTCCATAGTTATAGTCATTTTAGTTTCGTGGGTAAAAACGTTCCCTGTCGGCCTCTTAACCCTTAAAAGTGCAGGACGGACTTTTAATTTTGAAAACGCTACATCTCAATGACATCTTAACCTTTCCAGCTGAAATTTAAATCAAGGAGAATAGTAGTCCTATATTTTGAATACATGTACTCCCCTCCAACACATCCCCCCTTCTTTTCGTGGCTGAAATTAGGTGGCTTTGAGGGTATTTTTCAATATGATATTGAAATTGTTCTTGTTTTTTACTTTTGTTATAAACTTGATGGGGACATCATCAATACATGCTGTTGTAAGAGGATCAGCATATACAACACGTTATCGGGTTTCTCCCTGAGGTTGTTAAAGTAAATAACGACGAGAGAAACACAACCGAAAACACTAGTAGTTGTGCCATAAAAATACCTCTAATTGGAAATTGATTTCTGTCACATGTAGCCTTTAGGAATTGTAAACAGAAGTTTCACATCGCTGAAACTGATCCGTGCCATTTGGCGATATATGAGCATGATCGATTAGGTAAACTTTTGCCTGTCAAGAGGGGCTCCCTTCCCTCTTGCCTACCATGCATTGTGGTAGCTTGGTAAAAGTTTATCTGCTCGATCAGATACCGCCTTCCAAACATGCCCTACGCTCAATTTCAACTACTTCTATTCAATTTCAAAACCTGCCGTGCTTTCTCTTCACATCTTTAGTTCTAGCAGAAAATTGCTGTCCACTCCTAGAGGTGCATATTGATAAGAATGATATTTCCAATTTTCAAACATTATAATAAATTACGTGCTGCGTGCAACAACAAACAACATGATTAGTTTAAATGTATATGGATGTATTAGTTTTTTTGAGGGGGAGGTAGCTCATCAAATCTTCCGGTCCGCCTCTAAGCATATTGCTATGAGGTACCAGGTGGGTCTCCACCGATTGCCTGTCGATCTGCCAAATTTGGAAGACGTCTGCATTGAGTTATCTCAAATTATAATAATCCGTCCACTATATCACAAAAAAATAGCGATTGGTTGAGCGGATTGGAGATAATGAAATCATTGGGTATAGGACCAAGTCTCCCCCGGGTGGTGCTAAATCGATGAGCTTGTATTCTGTAAATTTTAAATTTCAGTGAGCGAGATAAGGCGCTATAACCTTGGCAAATTAATGCCAGACTTTTGGTTCAAATGCCAATAGTCCACCCACAGGCATAAGGAGCATAAACTAATCTTTCTAGCATCTATGCTTCCAACGATAAATACAAATTATCACATTATTTAACTCTACATGGAGGCGTTTGGTACGGGAGGTCCACGCTTTCTTCCTTCCCTTGATTCGAAGTAGTAGAGCGATTTCAGACACTCTTTCTGGAATCGCTCTATTTCTTGGAATCCTCTCTGCGGTACATGCTACGCAGTTGGCCTGGCCGGTGACAAGAAAATTGATGCATTCAAGAAGACGTCATTTTCCAGGATGCTTTCAAGAATTGGCTGCGTTAGTGCGAGATTAGATTAGATTAGATTAGATATGGATGTATTAGTTTTTTTGAGATTCCGTTTGACCAAGGCCCAATACCGTTCGATCGGGCGGTGTTCTGGGCTGTTGGGAGGGTTGTGGTCTTTGGGTCCACAACCACGTTGTTCGCATCGTACCACTCGATTGCCTTTTCCCCAAATCCGGCCAGAACAGCACAGGTCTATTATATTGCTTTAGGAATGGTAGCAGCCACTTTTTCAGGCACTCTTGGACGTAGATCTCTTGATTGATAGTTCCCGTAGTGATGAAAATGCCGCTTTTTAGACCACACGTGCATATGGCCTGTCAGACGAGGTATTTCATCGGGAACTTCGATAGTTTGATGGTTTTCAAAATTTTGGACATCTTCCCTTTTTCTGATGCGGTATAAAACTCCTGTCCCGGAAGCTGCTTGAAATCCGCCTTCACATAAGTTTCGTCGTCCATGACGACAAAGTCGAACTTTGTGAGCATATTCATATACAGCTTTCGGGACCACTGCTTTGCCGACGTTTTTTGTTTGTAATCTCGGTTCGCCACCTTCACTTTCTTAAACGTCGACAAACCAGCTCGTTTCTTGGTCCGCTGTACAGTAGTATGGGAGATATTGAGCTTGCCAGTGACGTCCCGGATGGAGAGGTTAGGATTCCACTTATATTTCGCTGCCACTTCTGGATTACAATTGCAGCCGCTTCCAGACTTCCTGGCGATCGACAGACGCTCCTCGAACACTTTTAAAACGTTTGTCACGGTCGATTTGGCCACATCCAGAAATTTTGCCAATTTGGCGTGCGAGGACGTCGGATTCTCTTGCTGCGCGAGCAAAATTTTGACACGCGCTCCTCTTGCTTGAACGGCATTTTGAAAACTGGAGAGCAAACGTTGAAAAATCATCATAGCAACCATAGTAGGGGAGGATGGTACAAAACGCACCGTTTAAGCAACATCGTGAATAACTAGTGAATGGAAGCTGAAATTTAAGAGGAAGTTATTGGATATGGTGCATTACTATGTTTTCGTTGTAGATTAAATGTAATTTAAATTCAAAACGATGATTATTCATGATTTTTTAAACCTTTTCCAATTTGATGCCAAGACGACACCGGGGTAAAACGCTTGTTTCATTGCTCAATATGCACCCCAAAATTGGAATAAGACGCACCACAACACTGGTATATGATGCACTACAATATTGGGATAGTATGCACCGCTTGTAAAAGGTAAAAACACGGCTATAATAAGTTACTCAGAGTTGTAAAGTGAGGAGGTTGCAACATCTCGCCACATCTTTTTAGCTCAAGCAGCCAATGGGTATGGAATAAAGATAGCAAAACGTTGCGATATGTTGCCAACTCCTCATTACATACACGCTTAGAAAAAAGTATCCAACGGAGGAATTAAGTGTGGGAAGCCAACTTTGGGTTCAAATTTCATACGTTTGGGTAGAATTTTACCAGAAGTAAATTATTTATACTCAGCGGTAGGTTAATATGATTATAACCAACGTTGGTTTCCTACACCTAACCGCTCCACTGGGTACTTTTTTCTAAGCGTGTTGACGTATATAACGCCACGGTGCGTTTTGCCGCAGTTTTAGTCTAGCATAGTTTTGTCTAAATATTCTGAAAATACGTGGAATTATAGTGAAGGTTTGATATTATCTTGACCTTTTGTTGTCAGCGATACATGTGAAGTGAATTTATTATAAACCATGGATGTTAACGCATGGTAAAAGTTTATTTTAAGAACACTATTATTTAAATGTGAGGTACAGTCATGAAAATTTATTAAACTTTGATCATATTTTGGTGTATTTAGTGCCTTATTGTACTACAAAATTATGAGTTTTGCAGTTTTATGCATAAATTGATATGGTATCATTCCATTAAAGCTATTGTTTTGAAGATTTGAGCACATTTATTGAGTGGGTCATTCTACCCCACCAGTGCATTTTGTACTGTTCTCCCCTATATTCACTTAACTTCCAAATGCAGCATTTCAGGGTTTTTGTAATGCATTTTTAACAGAAATACACAAATTTGAAGTTGACCAATTTTTGCGCGTTCTAAACTTTACAACTCTGGTGTCAATCTGCAAAATAATCTGACTATCTGTGATCAGCTTAATTCAGCAATCAATTCCGAATTGGAAGAGAATAATTTCAGAGCAGAGAGCGAAATCAAATCATGTCCTCAGCAGTTTTTCAAGTACATTAGAACAAAATTAAAATCAAACAACTTCCATTCAAAAATGCATCTTGATGAAAAAAAAAACGCTGGAAACCCTGGTGAGATTTGTGACTTGTTTGCAACGTTTTTTCAAGAAATGTATAGGACATTTTCGGATGATGATCGCGATCTAGATTATTTTTCATTCTTTCCTGCATCTTCAAATGACATCATCGTTTGTCACACTCAGGAAATTATCCGCACGATTTTCTTACGGTCGGAACTAGGAACCACAAAGCAAGGGTCCAAGACTCATTCCATACGAAGTCGGTTGAAATGATTACTGCTGCATTGGTCGAGAAAAACATGCCTCTTATACACTTTCAATTGACATCACTTATCAAACGTGTATGGTCTCGTTAGATTGTGGTTAGATTGTGACTCATGGTTCGAATCTCGATTGCAACTTTTTTTTTCTGTTGGTAAAATGTTCATACGATCGTCCTATGAACTTATGAAATATGAAATTCTATTAGAGAATCGTATGAATTTTGCAATAATATCTTCTGGCAAATTTCCATACCACATGCATATGAATTCCTATCGATTTGTTCGCTTAGTGCAGGTACAAGTTCAAGACATTCTTGCTGGTTTGAAAAATCTTGATGCTGCGAAAGGTGCGGGACCTAATGGAATCCCTCCTGCATTTATGAAAAATCTTGCATTTGAACTAACTTTACCTTTATTTTGGCTCTTCAATGTGTCACTTGATTCAGGCCACTTCCCAAAAATTTGGAAAAACTCATACCTAATACCAATTTATAAGTCAGAAAAAAAATCCGACATTCGCAATTACCGTGGAATTGCTATTATGTCTAGCATCCCAAAGATTTTTGAAGCTATCGTCAATAGAAAACTGTTTAGACAAGTAGAAAATGTTTTAACAAATTTGCAGCATGGATTTTTGAAAGGACGCTCAACTTCCACAAACTTGTTAGAATTCGTGAACTATTCATTGAACGCAATGGAAAACGGCAACCATATCGAAGCGCTGTACACTGATTTTAGCAGGGCCTTTGACCGTATTGACATTCATCTGTTACTCGACAAATTAGGAAAAATTGGATTTGAGGATAAATATCTTAAATGGATACAATCGTATTTAATAAATCCGCCACAGGTAAGAGGTGTTTCCATCAAAATTTGGTCGAATTAAACTTGACGCATTTCCTTTCATCGTGGATTAAAAAATTTTGCACAGCCCACATTTTGAAGATGTGTGCGTGAAGTATCATGCCTCTATTATGATTTTGAGATTAGCACTTCAGTTATCAAAATGTCGTCGAAGGAAGAGAAGCAACGCATCAAAATTTTGCACGTGCATGGCGAAAATCCTAACTACTCTCACGCCAAGTTGGCGAAATTGTTGAATGTTGATAAATCAACTGTTACCAACGTATTAAAAGAAAAACAGTTCAAGGCAAACTGGCGTTCTGCGGCGAATAAAGTGGACAAGCAGACTGTACAAAATCTAATGGCAGGTGTTAAACGAAAGACCCGACAATTTGCATTTGGTAAAAAGATAGCTTAGCTGAATATTTCTCCTACATTCTGTATTAACTAAACTTGAAAAAGAAAAAGAATTTGACTTATTAATAAAAACTTTGCTCGACTCACACACATTACTGTTTGACCAAATTTTTATCGGAACACCCTTTAGTCAGTTTTAATGGGAAAAAGTCACACCCTGTTCATGTAGTATCTGAAGTTCTCTAAGGCTCACTTCTAGGACCTCTTCTTTTTATTTTGTTTGTGAATGATATTTCTTACATTCTTAAGCAGGTCAGAATTCTCATCTATGCAGACGACATAAAACTATTTATGGAAATTAAGAATTACCTAGATCATGCAAGTCATATAAACGAACTATTATTATGTGACAAAAGGTGCAAAAATAGCTAACTAGAAACAAACGTTAAGAAATGAAGCTTTATTACTCCAGTAGAAAACGAAATACACCACAACTTACTGTTTCTGTAGGAACTGGAATTGTAGAAAAATGCGAGAGAGTCAGAGATTTAGGTGTAATTGTAGATTCTAAGCTTAATTTTATCGATCATTACAACACAATTATCCATATAGCAACCAATATGCTAGGTTTCCTTAAACGTTTTGGTCAAAACTTTCATGACCCATATACGATAAAAACATTGTATGTTGCATATGTCAGGTCTATTCTAGAGTATTGTAGTGTCATATGATCTCCTTTTATGGAAACACATGAAGAACGATTAGAATCAGTACAAAAACAGTTTCTCTTGTATGCTCTCCGTAAATTAGGCTGGACAACATTTCCACTTCCGTCTTACGAAGCACAATGTATGCATATTGACATTCAAACTCTAAAAAAACGAAGAGAATTTGCCATGATATCTTTTGTTAACGATATTGTATCACATCGCATTTCCTCCCCTTACTTCACAGAAAAAAATAATTACTTTTATCAAGCTCGTAAAATTTCCCATCGTGTAATTATAAGCCAAAGGAGGCGTAAACAACAAAATTGTTAGCAATCTTTCATACAACAGGCTAGATTCAGGCGTCATCTGGCTTAAATTAACATGAAATATCCCATTATTTTCTGCTAAATTTAGCATTCCCTTTATGTGTATTATTAGGTGCGCAACTAAGTTCCCGCTGTCTAGCAATAGATGGCGCCAGAAGTAAGTGCTGGTCGAATGTTGTACATCTCAAGCGTCATAAACCAAGCTCAGACATATGGTAAACAAACCGCTTTGCCAAATCAGTGATTTTGGTTTAGTGTTATATATTTTGGTTGTTTGAAGATGTCTGATTTCGTGCCAAATAATCTTCATTTGCGGGAAGTGTTGATTTTCTTCTTTCATTCGAGGAAAACGGCGGCTGAAGCACATCGAGAGCTCCAAAAAGTTTACGATGATGCTGCTCTGAGTGAAACAACGTGTCGTGATTGGTTTCGTCGCTTCAAAAACGGTGATTTCAGTGTTGATGATCGTCCGCGTGAAGGAAGGCCAAAAAACTTCGAAGACTCTGAATTGGAGGCATTGCTCGATGAGGATCCGTGTCAAACGCAAGAAGAGCTTGGTTCAGGATTAGGAGTTTCCCGCCAAGCCGTTTCTAAGCGATTGCATGCGTTGGGAATGATTCAAAAGCAAGGAACTTGGGTTCCTTACGATTTGAAGCCAAGAGATGTTGAGCGTCGTTTTTTCGTCTGTGAACAACTGCTCCAGCGGCAAAAAACGAAGAGTTTTCTACATCGCATTGTGACGGGTGACGAAAAATGGATTCATTACAGTAACCCAAAACGGAAACATTCATGGGGACTGCCCGGGCATGCTTCAACATCGTCGCCTAGGCCGAATATACACGCTGCGAAGGTTATGCTGTGTATTTGGTGGGACCAAGTTGGTGTTATTTATTATGAGCTGTTGAAACCAAACGAAACTATTACCGGGGAACGGTATCGAACTCAATTGATGCGATTGAGCCGAGCACTGCACGAAAAACGGCCACAATACGAGCACAGATACGAAAAAGTGATTCTTCAGCATGACAACGCTCGACCTCACGTTGCGAAACCCGTGAAAACCTACTTGGAAACGCTCAAATGGGAAGTCCTACCCCACCCGCCATATTCTCCTGATATTGCACCGTCCGATTATTACTTGTTCCGTTCGATGGCACATGGTCTCACTGGTCAGCAATTCCACTCATATGATGACATCTCAAAATGGCTTGATTCTTGGATAGCATCAAAAGACGAACAGTTCTATCGAAATGGTATTCTCGTTCTACCAGAAAGATGGGAAAAAGTCGTAGCTAGTGATGGGGAATACTTTGAATAATTCGTTTATAACCTTTGTTTTCAAAATAAAGTTCCTTTTTCACCAAAAAACAGCGAGAACGTAGTTGCGCACCTAATAGATAACGCAGAAACTTCAATGTTTCTTTTTATCTGCGTAGGTGATTTTTAAGATGATAGAACTTAGTGTAAATATGTAGTCTACGATCGGCTGACGAAATAAATCAATAAATAGAAGATCCTACATTTAGTTAGTTCTCCAATGTTTCCCTAAAACATGGGAAAACTACAAAGTAAAAATGTGTCATGAACATTCGGTTCAGAATTTTTACCACACCCCCGGACAAGCTACGAAAAACACCCAAAGAGGTGTTTCAGTCACTACGACGGTAGATGAGCCAGCCCAAGGCTGAAAATCTCGATAATACAGAAAAAAAAATTAACAAATCTGTTTGTTTTAAGTATCCATAATTTGTTATGAGATAATTGTAATAACAACAACCCTCTGTATTAATAACAAATTTGACGGTTCTGCATATCAAACAATTCATCTACCAAACAGGTCGTCTTATTCAACAGCTGCTTGAAGACCCGCCTTTCGTTCACATCGCGAAATGTGAAAATATTATGGGTTGGGCCCGGAGAAAATCTTTCTACATGACTAATCAGCTAGTACGAGAAAAAGAAGACTCCGACCCTTCCCAACATTTGAGATAGGCAAGGTGCAGCCTAGTTGTATGAAGACGTCTCTTGTGTGCATCAGAGGGCGAATAGGCCTTGATAGCACTAAGTAGACTCATTATATCCAATCATTGAGTAGCCTTTCATGCATCGCTCTCCCTACTCCTTCACTTATTATATTCAACTTTTCCAAAAACCTAAAACAAACACCTTTAACTCAAACCGGATGATGTAACTACGGTGTTTCCCCCGGTGTTGAGTGTTTCTGTAACCGGATCCACCAAACAAATACCCCGCCCAACTCAGCGCGCTGATCTTTGGGTAATAAAATTGCTCCTCTCGAAAAGGGCCCACTGAATATCCGATTCCACATGATACTAATCAACTGCCACACCACTTGCACCCTAAGATACGTTCGTGTGTATGTAGGTTGTTGACTGCTCTCACGCTTTTTGGGTTTGGTTCTCCTGAGTTCACCCTCAGTACAGCAATATCAGTTTCTGGCTGCCACTGCTTGCTCCCCAAAGCTCCGTAAGAAGGTTCAAATTCTGAAAAAAAAAATAGCCTTTGCCCTTTTGATGCTGCGGCTGTGGTGATTCGCATGGTGACGGCGTCGTCGTGACGCCCTATTCCGAGAAGAGGCCTTCTTTTTCTTTCTATGACGTCCTTCACAGCAGCCACCGAGGAGAACGACACGTGACGTCTTCTTTGCCTTGAATTTTTCTTCTCGAGACACTTCTACCTCCCTGCTACATGCCAGCAGTTGGTTGTTTTTGTTATCACCACACAAATGCTACCGAACATTGCTGCTTATGAAAATTTTCCGACGATGTCCACTCCCAAACAACACCGTTTAGCATTATGATACAACTGAGCACAACCCACATACACCGGAAACCGATCCAACGACCACTCCCCAGTGCCACCCCAACAATTCCATTCTTTTCCTTGTTTTGCCCACCTTATAGCTTCACTGCACTTTGCATTTTCCACCAGAGCACTCCAAACGGAAATCCCTTGGCTGTGATTGCTCAGGTCCACCCTGATTTTCTTCTTCTTTGCTTCTTTCCGTTTGCTATTTGGCACACTTCCGCGGCGACAACGAACTGACTGTTAGTAAGCCCGTTGGAATGATATCGAATAATGGTGCATCGCAAAGGATGATTTCGTCGGATTTTCCCTTGTTCTGCTGCTTATTCCAATTTGCCTATTTTTTTCCACCACACTTTGGTTGACTACATACAACAACAACACTGTTTTGTACATGGATCGACGCTACTAATCAAACGACCCGGAGATTCGCACGTCTGCAGCTCGCGAGCGCTTCGATAGGATTATTTATTTAGGTTCGATTCGGCAGACGACCAAGCCTGATTTTCCCCTGAAAAGCGATGTCGCCTTCGTTGGTTGTTGTACGGGTGCAGCGTGTGCTCTGCTCCCAAATATTCACGATACTCTCCGTGGTTCTCCCGCAACGGCAGCAGCAGAACTCTGGGTTTGATATCCTTGAGCTGCTGAATGCTTGGACGAGGAAGGGTGAAGAAGGGCGGGGGGATTGTTTGAGCTGTTCTGTTTGCCTCCCCGTTCTGGCTAAGCGTGCCGTTTCAATTGTCTCTTGCCATGCTAGAGACAATATCTTTAGTTGGATGGTAGTATCGGCAGTGTTGTCATGGAAATGGGAAATTTAATTTGAAGAAATGCCCATGCTGCCTTGATAAACAAAGAATAAATGATTATTTTATTTGGCTGAAGTGGTTAATTGTGGGTATATGGAAAAACTGAATGAAATTTTTCTCCTATGATTATAACGTTATCTAATATGATAAGCAATTATTCAACATAACAACTAGAAACATAAGTCTCGATGCACCTAACAAACTTCATTGAAACACCGTATGTGTCAGGAAATAAAGAATCTCGCACATTTAAATTTCATTCCAGCTAAGGATTTTTATTTATTTAAACATTAATATAATATGATTGTTGAAGATTACGCATCATTTTCACTCAATATGTCTGTCATATGCATTTATGACCGCTTCCAGACGATAAGCTTTTGTAAAGAATGACAATATAGTCAGATGACATTTCCTTCAATGCTTTGTTATGGAGGCCCGCAGAGAGTTCAAGTTCAGGTGCTGTAGGTAATCAGGTGTCTTTAACTTGAGCTCTGGATTTTTCTTTTAAATCATAACTTTTGCATTACAAAAATGGACTTTTTTCGAATAGTGATAATAAAAAAGCTAAGACAGATAATTGTTTTTGATAAATTTCCCATGGAAGGCAATCATTTAAGCTTACTTGCAAAAAAATTCCACGCCTTGCGAGCGGCCTTCCGGCAGTTAACCGGAAAATCACCATGGCGGACGAAAACATGCGTGTATGCAGGTTTTTGAGTTCTTTTTTCGTTTTATTTATCAATTCCTCCTCAGTTTTCACGACAAAATTGTTGGAGTAGATCTTACGCTTCAGGTTGGCCCAGAAATTTTCGATGGAATGCAGCAGGCATTTCGTACTATAAATTTCCCCGTTCACGGCCAGTCCGGAGCGAAAAAATAGCGGCTTTGACATCCCCTTCTCGCTGATTGTCAGCCACAGCAGCACCTTCTTGGGGAACTTGGTGTGTGAAATGAACTTCACCTCGGAGCTCACTTCCTTCGTGGGGGAAGTAAAATACTAAGTGCCTTGCCAGTCGTTGCCATCCAGGGTGAGATAGGTCCCGTCTTCCATTACCACCGCCACGTCGCGATTCGCCGGGAAAATCGAGTTGACCACCTTATTCAGCAGCTGCCGCTGCGTCATTGCCTGCAGCTCCTAAACCAGTGGACGCGACTTCCGCTTCCTGACATGTATGTTCATGTTCGCCAAGTACTTTTTCACTGTTTGGCCGGTTGAACCGACATCCCGGCCAAGCACACGCAGCGATGTAGCCACTTTCCCTCGGTCTGCCTCTTCAGCATCCTTTGGAGCTTCTTGTCGCTCAGGTTCGTCGGCCGTCCGGAACCGGGCTTTCTTTCGATGCTCTGATTGTTGTATCCGGCGTCCACAAAGTGCCACACGATGTCCGTATCCGATGCGGCGGGGTGCCGTTCTTTGAACGCGCACACTTCTGAACGGAGTTGCTTCACTGTTTTTTCCATCACGGTTAGAGTTCGACTGATAGAGCTGTCAAATTTTGTCTGCTGACTCATGGGTTACTATGGTTGATGCTGCATGGGTAGTTACGTCAGTGCGGGTGAAGGTAAACCCATGAAAAATCGGCAATTTTCCTCCATTTTTTTAATGCAAACGTTATTTTATCACTCTTCCTACGTTGCTTCTAAAACAAACAGTCTGCTTTACCATTTTTCTTATGCTCCGAACAGGAATTCGAGATACTTTAAACGCTGGCGTTCTCACAGATCGCTTCCGATTACTTCCAGGTTTTGTTCATTAGATTAATTTTGTATCAAAAACTTCCATAATCTCAACGAATTCAAATACACTGAACTGTTTGTAAAGAATAGCTATCAGCCTGGAGCAAACGTTTGCCAAACTATGTTGAACGGCTAGAATGCTAAGCTTATACTAATGAAAGTCTCAAAATGTCCTTACGCATTTTGTACATGACTGAATTTTATCAACGATACAGCCAACAATCAATAGGAAATTAGTGGTAAACAATTGTTAGATTACTAGTAGTACGTAATTTAAATAAGTTATTATGCTTTTGAATTAATTCTGTCAACTGTTTACATAAAAACAAAATGCATGATATCACAAGATTTTATGGACATATTTTTTGCTATATTCTCAACTTTAACCAAGTGCATTCATCACATTGTAACATTTTGGTATTGGTAAGATTTGCAATGTATCAGTACTTGTTTGTATATTTTTCAAATGGCTTATTTAAATTTTTCCTAAGTCATACCTATTTAAATTTTTCCCTTTAAATTCCAATGTTATGAATATGGAATGATCAATTGAGCATATGCGAAAATGGTCATATTAAAGTTCTTTTAAAGTTGTTGTATATTAATTTGAAATAAATATACATAATATATTTATAATTTATTTATCTAAAAAAATTTCTAACTTCACTTAGAAACATTTGTGTCTGAAGTAATTGAAATAACACATTTTATTTTATTTTATAATATTAGGTGCGCAACTACGTTCTCGCTGTTTTTGTGGTGAAAAAGGAACTTTATTTTGAAAACAAAGGTTACAAACGAATTATTCAAAGTATTGCCCATCACTAGCTACGACTTTTTCCCATCTTTCTGGTAAAACGTGAATACCATTTCGATAGAACTGTTCGTCTTTTGATGCTATCCAAGAATCAAGCCATTTTGAGATGTCATCATATGAGTGGAATTGCTGACCAGTGAGACCATGTGCCATCGAACGGAACAAGTAATAATCGGACGGTGCAATATCAGGAGAATATGGCGGGTGGGGTAGGACTTCCCATTTGAGCGTTTCCAAGTAGGTTTTCACGGGTTTCGCAACGTGAGGTCGAGCGTTGTCATGCTGAAGAATCACTTTTTCGTATCTGTGCTCGTATTGTGGCCGTTTTTCGTGCAGTGCTCGGCTCAATCGCATCAATTGAGTTCGATACCGTTCCCCGGTAATAGTTTCGTTTGGTTTCAACAGCTCATAATAAATAACACCAACTTGGTCCCACCAAATACACAGCATAACCTTCGCAGCGTGAATATTCGGCCTAGGCGACGATGTTGAAGCATGCCCGGGCAGTCCCCATGAATGTTTCCGTTTTGGGTTACTGTAATGAATCCATTTTTCGTCACCCGTCACAATGCGATGTAGAAAACTCTTCGTTTTTTGCCGCTGGAGCAGTTGTTCACAGACGAAAAAACGACGCTCAACATCTCTTGGCTTCAAATCGTAAGGAACCCAAGTTCCTTGCTTTTGAATCATTCCCAACGCATGCAATCGCTTAGAAACGGCTTGGCGGGAAACTCCTAGTCCTAAACCAAGCTCTTTTTGCGTTTGACACGGATCCTCATCGAGCAATGCCTCCAATTCAGAGTCTTCGAAGTTTTTTGGCCTTCCTTCACGCGGACGATCATCAACACTGAAATCATCGTTTTTGAAGCGACGAAACCAATCACGACACGTTGTTTCACTCAGAGCAGCATCACCGTAAACTTTTTGGAGCTCTCGATGTGCTTCAGCCGCCGTTTTCTTCGAATGAAAGAAGAAAATCAACACTTCCCGCAAATGACGATTATTTGGCACGAAATCAGACATCTTCAAACAACCAAAATATATAACACTAAACCAAAATTACTGATTTGGCAAAGCGGTTTGTTTACCATATGTCTGAGCTTGGTTTATGACGCTTGAGATGTACAACATTCAACCAGCACTTACTTCTGGCGCCATCTATTGCTAGACAGCGGGAACTTAGTTGCGCACCTAATACAATTGGAGATTTTTTGTGTGATCTAGACCAAAATTACGGATAATCAAATTGCGAGTAATCCATTTTTCAAATAAATGGAATCCTTACTCATTGGTTCTTCATTTTTTTTTAGTAAAAAAACGTGATGTGGTTTCTGAATTATTATAATTCCTTGTTTCAATAGATTGAACACTTTTGTTGATGGCACACGGGACATTGTAATTTTACTTGCAATGCCAATAAAACATCAATTTTTAGGAAGGCTTTGTATTTCCTTTGAAAAAATAAGTAGCTATTAATTTAATTTAATATTAAATTATGTGGAATTCAGTTGTTTTGAATTCCAAGTAAATCAGGTATACTTAAACAAAAAAAAACCCCGAATTAATCCACCGATGGTGAGACTGAACCCTTTTTACACTTCACCAGAATTGCGAACTCAAATGTGACCAATATGGTACTGGATACATATTTTCATCAGAAATTCCAGCAAGATCCAGGAATATTCGATATGTCATACATTGAGTTTATAAAATGAACTATTTGTCAATCCTGAAGGTATTGTTCATAGATGTGTTTAAGATATTGGCATCAATAGTATTTAATGACCTGTTTATTTTAGTTATATAAGATGGGAAATTACCTAAATAACATAAGAAATTTCATACATTCCGTCCAATGAATGAATTATTAGACAATCCTAAGCTTCAATTTTGATTATCGATATGGATTCAAGATGCTTAAAAAGTACATGGTCGCTGAAAATTGTGTAGTTATAGTAAAAGGAGACTTTGTGTAATTTTCGAGTGTACTCGTTGCAGTTTAAAACCGGACCCACTCGAGCCAATCAATCCTGCTCTAATTCTAAAGAGTCGCATAGTGTGGATAGTCCGCTGTATGTGCTATAAAGCACCAGATACGACACAATAGAATGCAAGCGGCATCCATTGGTGTGAGTGGTCTTGTTCGGTTTTGAACTGCAACGAGTATATTTTCATCTCACAATTATGTGCTCTCAGGTATTGTTTTGTTCATATCTCCATAAAGGATTATCCAATCATAATGAAATTTTGACCAGTTATTTGAAGATTTTATAACTTTGATTTGGCGCTAACAAAACTAAAATCGGTACACACATCGCTCAGTATGTAATCGGAGACTAAACTATTTGATTACTATTATAATAGGCCGACTGTTTCGTTCATATCTTCGTAAGGAAATGTCCGAATGAAAAAAATCATATGAATCAATAACGTTCTATGGGAATGTTGTAACTTTCATTTGCCGTCAACAGAACTGAAATTGGTTCACAAATGGCTGAGTAACCGATGTGACATTATTAGTAACGCACACACACACATATAACCCCCCCCCCCCCACACACACACACACACACGCGCGCTCGCGGTATATGACACCCGTCCCCCTGGCCCTTGGGTAAAAAGCCTACTTTCAAACAACTACTTAACAACAACTACTACTTAACAACAACTACGCACTTACCGACACGCTGGTCGGACGAGAGCCGGTAGTCATCGCAGGAGATTTCAACGGCTGGGCCACGGAGTGAGGTACTAAGCGGACTAATCCAAGGGAACACAGCCTACTTGAAGCGCTGGCGAAGCTGGATGTAAAGCTGTGCAACGAAGGGAATGTCAGCACATTCCGCAAAGACGGTCGGGATTCCATAATCGATATTACGTTCTGCAGCCCGTCGTTTATGGAAGACATGAACTGGAGAGTAAGCGAGGAATACTCCCACAGTGACCACCAGCCGATCCTCTACAGCATCAGCCGGCGAGCCCCCACTGCAACGACGAGAACGAGGACCTGCGAGCGAAAGTGAAAGACAAAGAACTTCGACAAGGAGGTATTTATCGAGGCATTTCGGACAAATAGCAGTACAATGCTTGACACAGGGGAGTTGACAGAAGCGATAGCAATTGCCTGTGATGCATCAATACCGTGGAAACAGGAGCCCAGGAACCGACGGCGCCCAGCTTACTGCTGGAATGAAACTCTCACTATTCCTGCGCTGAATGCCTCCGAGCAAGGAGAAGTGCCCAGAGAGCACGGACTGAAGCTGAGAGAGAAGAGCGGAAAATAGTATTTCGCGTAGCGCACACCGCCCTCAAACGAGAGATCAAGTTGAGCAAGTCAAACTGCTTTAAAGAGTTGTGCCAAGAAGCCGATGAGAACCCTTGCGGTAACGCTTATAGAATCGTGGTGGCGATGTTTAAGCGTCTAGCGATACCTGATGATCGAGGACGAAGATGCTGAAGATGCAACTGCTCGGATCTCCAATGAAGAGCTACTATTAGTTGCGAAGGGTCTGAAGTTGAAGAAAGCTCCCGGTTCGGATGGGATCCCCAATGTAGCACTTAAAACCGCGATATTGGCGTTTCCGGACACTTTCAGGACGGCACTATAAAAATGCCTAGATGAAGGCTACTTCCCAGACAGATGGAAGGTTCAGAAGCTGGTATTGCTGCCGAAACTAGGGAAGCCACCAGGGACCCAGCATCTTATAGACCCATATGCCTGCTGGATACCCTCGGGAAGCTTCTGGAAAGGATCATCCTTAACAGGCTGACGCAGTGCATGGAGAACGATCTTGGCCTTTCAAAGAGACAATTCGAATTCCGAAAAGGGTTCTCAACAGTGGAAGCAGATCGACATCAAAAAAGCTTTTAACAGTGCAGTGCTGGGAGGCTATCGCCGCAACACTGCACAAAATGCGTGTACATGACTACCTGTGCGGAATACTAGGGAGTTACTTCCAACACAGATTCCAGGTATACGAAACAGAGTAGGGGCAGAAATCTATCAGGATCACGGCTGGGGTGCCACAAGGCTTGATTCTCGGCCCAACGCTGTGGAACGCGATGTACGATGGAGTATTAACGCTGAAGTTGCCTAATGGAGTTGAGATCGTCGGTTTTGCAGATGATGTCGTCCTAACGATAACGGGCGAGACTCTGGAAGAGGTAGAGATGCTGACGGTGGAGGCGATGGACATCATTGGAACATGGATGACTGGAGAAAATCTGCAGCTTGCTCACTATAAGACGGAGGTAGTACTGGTTAGCAGCCACAAAGCAGTTCAGTGGGTTGACATCAACATCGGAGGACACGTAATTCCGTCAAAGCGTGCATTAAAGTACCTACCCAGCAAACACAGGATCGAATATGATAGCGGATATTTGTACAAGGTGGAGGCGATATACGTGCAGTTTACATGGAGTCAAATGGACACAAGTACGCATATCGCCTCCACTTTGTACATATACTCGCTATCATATACGATTTTGTGTTTGCTGGGTAGGGGGATAGTTGATGACAGCTTAAATTTCAACGCGCACATCGACTACGCCTGTGAAAAGGTGGCGAAAGCGGTCAATCCGGTAGCGAGGATCTTGCCGAACGTCGGAGAAGCAGCGAGAGGCGACTTCTGGCGAGTGTGTCAACTTCAATCCTGAGGTATGGAGCCCCAGCTTGGGTCATGGCATTGAAAACTGAGCATAGTGGGAAGCTGAACAAGGTGTTCCGACTCATGGCCATGTGAGTGACGAGCGCCTATATTTGTGTGTGCGTTGCGTTTGTGTTGTATGATTAAGGTGCAACTGAGTAACCGGAGCTGCGGATGAAGAAATTTACAACCATGGATGACAGCGGGAAGAAAGTAGTGATATAAGTTTACGTTATTTTATTGAGTTAGAGCACATTGTTGTTTAAAGGGTGTATTCGATAAAAATGGCACACAGAAAATCTTCTGTAACTTTTGAATCGTATGAGTAAAAAACCTAGTTGAGTAATTTGAGTAGATCTTATCCATAGTGTATTATTTACATCTGCCAAGTTTCATAGTTATACATTCAGTAGTTCCAGTCATGTCATCGAAACAAGAAATTGTCCGTGAGAAAATGTTGTGCACTCACAATCAAAATCCAGGGGCGTCCCACCGGTGGATTGCTAAAAGGCTTGGAATTGTAAATACAACTGTGTCTCGTGTAATAAGAACCTTCAAGGAGCGTCTGAGGGTCCAAAGGAAAGAAGGGAGTGGTCGTAAAAGTGGTCCAATGGACAGTAAAATGGCCAGGAAAGTCGTACAACAATTCAAGAACCGTCCAAACATGTCAATTCGAGATGTCGCTAAAAAGTCTAAGGTGTCAGTCGGTTTTGTGCAGAAAACCATGAAGCGTGCTGGGTTACATGTTTACAAAGTGCAAAAAGCACCAAACCGGAATGAAAAACAAAACATCACTGCGAAAACCCGCGCCCGGAAACTTTACACGAAGCTGCTCACCAAATCCGGTTGCATCGTGATGGATGACGAAACATACGTCAAGGCCGACTTCCGTCAACTTCTTGGGCAAGAATATTTCGTTGCCAAGTCGAAGTTCGATGTTCCGGAGGATGTTCGAAAGAAGAAACTATCGAAATTTGCAAAGAAGTTTCTAATCTGGCAGGCGATTTGCGGATGTGGTGAAATAAGTGCTCCCTTCATCACTTCCGGAACAATAAACGGTGCGATTTACACGGAAGAGTGCCTTAAGAAGCGTCTCTGGCCATTCATTAAGAAGCACATAGGATCAACTCTGTTTTGGCCTGATCTAGCATCCTGCCACTACGCTCGAAACGTATTGGAGTGGTACCGAGCCAACGGAGTCAATGTTGTGCCAAAGGATATGAACCCACCAAATTCACCGGAACTTCGTCCAATTGAAAAATTCTGGCAATTATGAAAACGGAACTTCGCAAACATCCCAAAACTATAAAAACAGAGCTAGAATTGAAGAAAATTTGGGTAAAAACAACAAAAACACTGGGAAAATCGGTTGTACAAAATTTGATGGGTGGAGTGAAAAGGAAGGTGCGGTCATTCGGGATGGGAGACGAAATTGAATAAAACAAATTTTGTAAATCAAAACTCATTAGTAGTTCTTCGTTCCCTGAAAATTTCAAGAAAATCCGATAATCAGTTTAATTTTGATGAGTATATATGTGTGTGCCATTTTTATCGAATACACCCTTTATATCTAGGCTATGATCGATTAAATTGTACGGATTACCCATAAATATATTGCAAATGTTCAATATCATTCCTTAAACTTGTAAAATTGATTCTTATAATGTAACGTTTGTGAACTAAAATATATGCACATGATCAATAAATTATTTAAAATATTTAATAAATAAGTCCCCAATGATCCATAATAGGTTTGAAAATGAACAATAAGCTTTCAAATATGGTCCATAGCAAATCAATTTTGTGCATTTAAAATAATATGTATGATCCATAAATTATGCCGGAATTATTCCAATTTTGGGTTGAATTTTTCTTTTTTTTTTTAACTTCGGGAAAATCGACCCTTGACTGCGCTACTACTCAAATTAACTAACATGTCCGTTCCTTTATATATGCGGCTTAAATATTGCTGTAAAAGAAGGATCACTATGGAGAAGGTTTTCAATTTTCAAAAAACTGACTTACTTTTTCGACCGCAACTGCGACACATGTTTCCCAATAAATTTGGTAAAGAGCACTCGTGTACATAAAGAATTATGGCAGCCCTATGTTTGCACCTTTAAAACTGAAGAAATGATTCATGAAAAATTGAAAATCCCATAAGACACTGGTGAAAACCCTCCAAAAAATTAAATAGAAATGATCCGTAGAATTCATCAATTTGATCCATACTTTTAACAAAATTTAGCAATAAAATATCAAAATTTAACCGTTATATATCAAGGGAAGAATATACGAAGTTGTTCGGATTTCACCTATTGCAAATGATAGTTAAAAGGTTTAATAACTTTCCTTAAACTTGCAAAATTGATCCACAGAATGTAACATTTTTGCACTAACATATGTGCATATCATCCATACATTATTGTAAATGTTCCATAAATAAATTGCCAATGGTCTCTAATAGTTTGTATAACATATCAAAATCAAAAAATGATTCATAACAAACCAACTTTATGCACTTAACATTATTTAATCTCCCCGCAACTGCGACACATGTTTGTAAAGAAATTTGGTAAATAGTTCTTCTGCACATAAAGAACTACAGGTCAAATTTATGACTTGATCAAACTGTTGTTTCAGAAAATTTGATTTAATTTATGTCGGGCAGACGCTTGCTGTCCAACTCGCTGTCGCTTGTCGGACCAAACTTAAAAAAAACATCCTCTGTTTGCATTATACCGGGCAAATGTTTGAATCAGCCGTTGGCCTGGAATCTAATCTACGCTATGTTAACACTTAGGATGTCGGAAACATCGACCGTTTAGTTCTTCAATCCTCAACACGGCTACGCAAAAACTCCGCAATCCTTTTTTAACAGTAATACTTTATTCGGATACCTGAAAGAACCCGGATAACTAAATCTGAATAGTAACGCAGTTGGGGATCAATTTTACAATCTCTAAGGATCGAAATTAACAAACATAGTGCCCCTACCTGTAAAAATGCTGGCATAATTTATGGATCATAACGTATAGTTTAGCGAACAAAGCTGATTTACTATGTATCATTTTTTAAAGCTTATGGTACATTATTCATCATTTTATGGATCATTGGCAATTTATTTATGGAAAATTTCAAATACTTTATGGAACATGCGAATATATTTTATTGCACAAAGATTACAGTCTATGGATCAATTTTACAAGTTTAAGGAAAGTTATTGAACCTTTTATGGATTATTTGCAATATGTTTATGAGTAATCCGTACTATTTTAACGATCATGCCCCAGATATAAAACGGTACTTTTTTGACATTTAATTGCTAATTTTGTTTTAAGGTATGGATCAGAGCGTTGAATTTTATGGATCATTTCAATTTTTTTTATAGATATTCACCAGAGTCTTATGGGTTGGGAATGCGTTTTTTCATGACACGATTTTCAATTTTTATGGATCGTTTATTACTTTTTATTTGCAAAAGTACGTTTGCCGACTGGAATTAATACCTGACCGACTGGGGTAAACCATTTTGAAATCCAAAATGGCGTCGGATACTGATTATTGGCATCGTCACACAATCTTCTTCACGGAAATACTCATATTGTTGCATATTTAATAGATTTGTCTAACTGGATTGGCAAGTGGCGGTCAAACTGGATTTCAAAATGTTGTCAATTTTCCACAGGGGAACATTGGAACATGTTCGGATGTGCCAATGCAGTTCTGGATGCTTGATATAACCACCATTGTGCTTCTTTTCAATTTCTCATGTGATCTGAAGAGTCGCATGATGAATTTTAGTCCAAGTCTGAAACTGGCCACTTCCCCTAGAGTACCCGGAAAGTGTACGGATGTGCTCAATGTCATCGTGGGCACTCGATTTAACCACCATTGTAATTATTTTCGAATTATCAAGTGATGTAAAGTGTCGCATACTGGGTTTTGGTTTACATCAGAAATTGGCCACTTTCCGTGAGTAATCCGGAACACGTCTGGGTATGGTGATTTTGGTCATGAACAGTCAGTATACCTACTATTGATTTTATTATTGGATTCTCGTATGATTTGATGAGAAAGGCCAATTATGCATAACCAAACACAGTCACCGAAACACGTGCCTGAGATGTTTCCAAAATGGATGACCCGCTTATAAAAACATTTAATTGCGTTCTGTTAATAGCTGGCTTACCTCCTTCGATTCAACACTAATTGAGGACCGAGTTAAAAGGTACTCCTGGCTCGGCTGCTGGTGATCTATCTTGGGGAAGTGGGGACGCGCGGTGTTTTTTTTTCAATGGGATTCTGGTTTTCTTTCTTTAAATCTTTAATTTCAAACACTCGCGAGTGTAAGTATAGATAGTAAGGTTCAACTTTTCACAAACTACATTTATTAACTACACTATTTACGTTTAATACAACTTTCAATACACTTAAATTCACAGTTTAAAACATGTGTATCTGGATAGAATCCGTCATCACTCCACGGTTTCTGGAACCAACTAACTTCTCACTTCAGATGGTCATCGGTTGACCCATAGTCACTATGTCCAATACTTCCACTCAGGTCTCCAGAAAAACTGCCTAGGTTCGGCAATTCAAACAGTTAGGCCACTCATCCTTCGCTCTCCATACGGTCAATTGTAAGTAGTATATGCAATCTCTCACATCGGGATTGGGATACTGTTTAGGTGGAACAACGTATGCATGTAGACAATAGCCGAGATGGCTTATTTTTCTTGTTGGCTACCGATTAGTTGTAGCAGCGAAGGTTATTGAAATATAGGGTTGTAGCTCAATGGGTAGTTTAGTCTCGTTAACCTTCAATGGTACCAGTATATAACCCGTTTGGCGTTTGTTTCGTGCACATCGGTCCAGTGGTTGCAGAAAAACACATCTTACTCTGTAGCGTCATAGACATACACACACATACACATACATAGATTTGCTCATTGAGCTGAAATTGTATATGACATTATGGGCCTCGGAAAATAGTCTCATTTTCAAGCGACCGCAATACCCTTCAATGTAGGAATGGTAAAAAGGCAAGAGAACCGGAAGGCTGTTGAGGTTTCTACACGAATTTATCATAAAAAATAGTAAACCAAAATAAATCGATATAAAAACCGAGCAAAACCTGGAAACTAGCTGAGAGTAGCTGAAATTGTGAGATACCACTACAAATTGAGAAAAAGGACGACGAATAAAAGTGCAAAGGATTTAACATGAAGATATAGAGTGCATAATTTTTTTATATTTTATATGAGATGTTGGAGAAGGCAAGCCATATGATAATAGCTGAAGAAGATAAGGTATTGGGAGAATATGAATAGAAGGAGATGAGCAAGAATAAAAACAGTGAAAAGGTGAAACATAGGAAAAAGAAGAAACTGGAAGAAACGAAGGAAACATAGAGGAAGAAGATGTAATATACGAAAGTATAGATATAAAAGTGAAGAACTACGAATTAATGGAAAATTTGAATAGATTTTGACACAAAGAGAACGAAGTTTTCTGTTTCATTGCTTATGCAAACTACTAATATTAGTTATCAAAAGTATACTATACACTTTTATTTAGCATAAAACAAACTGCTTCTTTTATTTCTGAAATCAACTGCAACTTTTTGATTCGTTAAATTATTTCTCAGTCTTTGTGCTTTGCATGCAATTTTGTTGTATCATCTTATTTGCTTACTTCAAAATCTCAAGAGGCCTTAATCGTATGAAAATTACTATGATTCTAGAATTCGCGAAACAAAAATCACGCATCACTGCTCGACAACTTCCCGAGTCTAAGCGGATTTCCCCAGCAGGCAGTTATCACTATTATCACATTTTCCTCTCCCATTCTCGACCATTGCAAGCAGGGAGAGCACATTCTATCTCAATCTCTAACGACATCGAAGAGATCATGCACTTTTCTCTCGTTTCCCGTCATCAACCGTCATCATCATCCGAGCAGCATCATTTCGCAACAGTCATCCGACCAACGTCAACATCGACTCGGTTGTGGCATGGCACGACAACAATGTAGGCAGATTGGTACCTAGATGCCTTCCACCAACGGGAGAAATGTTTTCGATTCCGGATGCTCGGCTCCACTGCTCCTCTCCGGCAAGCTTACCCCAAACCGTCGTCGTTATCGTTCGTGTGAGGAGCTCCGGAACGATTTTTGTATGTAGGTTAACTGAGGGTGCGGCCGAATTTCTCACTCGACTACTAACAAAGTTTTCTTCAGATTCTCTGAATGGAGAAGAAAGAGAGATCAGAAACAACATAGCCATAAAAAAACTGTGAACGGAAAACGAAGAACAACACGAAATGATGCTGGGAAACTATCCGTCGCCGTCGCCATCGCCATCATCATCGTCGTCGTCGTCGTCGTCGTCTTCGGGCGGTGGATTACGATACGGAAAATGTTTGAGGTGCATTTTTTTTTTCGAGAGGGATTTTCCTTTTTTGCTTTCTTTGTACGCATACACCGTGTGCATTGTTGGTGTATTTTCCAGTCCTCAACGGTCCTCGACGGTAGTTTCCTGTTTTGTTTGAATGTTCCGCAGAGCGTTATCCTTTTGATGTCTTCTGCTCTCCTCTTTGCTCTACCCAAAAGGGTGCCAAGTTGTTTTGCACTTCTAAGCGAGCAAGTGCGGACCTTTGCCAACGATTTGAAATTCTATTCTACATATATAGAGGTGTACCCAAGTGGGCTTGCTGCATCATGAGGATCAACTTTGTCCATCGAATAGAAGGCTATAAATAGTTAAGGGCGGAAATGAAATCGAAACGAAAACGGTCTTCTGGAATGAGTGGGAAAACAGTTATTTATTGCTTATCTATATCTTATCGTTCCTTATACTGCTGATTTTAATTGCAGATCAGTATCGTATTAAGAGATCTAGTTTTGGAAATTTACTTCTCTACTAGAGTGATGCCGATAGGAATCATTTCGACGATAACGAATGCTTCACTCGAAGAGATGGACTCGCATGCCCATGAGACGATACGTGCTGTTCTACTTCGCTCGGTTCTGCTTTGTTTTCAGCGCTGAAACACCCTTGCCTCAGTATCGACGAGGAAACACTAGCCAGTAGACGCTTCTTGCTGCTGCTTGGTCCACTGTTATTCGGCATGATTCTAGCTACCGCGATGATAGCCTTCCCCGCATTCTCATAGGTATTGTCAACGTGGCTTTTGAAGTCAACGTCAAAACTCCGTTACACATCACGTTCCAGAGCGTCGTGCAAATGATGGAACCTTGTGAAACTCCCGTTGTGATCATAAACAACCTCCGCCCCATTTCTGTATCGAACACCAGAACACGGTTCATGAAGTAGCTCATCAGAATCCTGCACAGATACCCAGAAACCCTCATTCTGTGCTGCGCTTCGGCAATGGCTTCCCAGCAAGCATTTCTGACGTCCATAATTATCTATGCGCAGGAACGATTTCCTCTCCGCTTTTTTATGTGCGCCTTCTTTACACTCTCGACAATATTTCAATTGCATCCAAAGTAGACTTTGCTTTTCAAAACCCGAACTGATTCGATACAAACCACTACTAACTCTCCGTACACTTCGCCAACCTGCTGAGGATGGCATTTTCCAAAAGCTTGCCGAGTGTATCCAACAAACAAAGGGGCCTATTCGATGATGGGTCCCCCGTCGGTTTTTCAGGCTTCGGTAACAGTAAAGGGTGATACGGTCAAAATTTGGTCAAGGGGAAACGCGTGTAAATCGGTGAAATCGTTTATTTAAAAAATCAAATTAAATTTTTTTTTCAAGTTCAATTAGTATAAAATTCAGGAAAAATATTCAGTTAGGCTTCCGCTTTTCCAAATCCGAATTGCCGAGCCTTACGCTTGACCCCTGCCATCAGATTTTGTACAGCCACCTTGTCCACCTTCTTCGCCGCAGAAAGCCAGTTTGCCTTGAACTGCTGCTCGTCCTTAGCAGTTTTTTTGGTCTTCTTTAGGTTCCGCTTGACAATAGCCCAGTATTTCTCAATTGGGCGGAGCTCTGGCGTGTTGGGAGGGTTCTTGTCCTTGGGAACCACCTGCACGTTGTTGGCGGCGTACCACTCCATGGCCTTTTTACCGTAATGGCAAGATGCCAAATCCGGCCAAAACAGTACGGAACAACCGTGTTTCTTCAGGAAAGGCAGCAGACGTTTATTCAAACACTCTTTCACGTAAATTTCTTGGTTGACAGTCCCGGAAGCTATGAAAATGCTGCTTTTCAAGCCACAGGTACAGATGGCTTGCCAAACCAGATATTTCTTTGCGAACTTTGACAGTTTCGTGTGCTTGAAAATATCTACTACCTTTCCCCTTCCTTTTGCCGTATAAAACTCCTGTCCCGGAAGCTGCTTGTAGTCGGCTTTGACGTAGGTTTCGTCGTCCATTACCACGCAGTCAAACTTCGTCAGCATCGTCGTGTACAGCCTCCGGGATCGCGCTTTGGCCGTCGTATTTTGTTTATCATCGCGATTTGGAGTCACTACCTTCTTGTAAATCGATAGTCCGGCTCGTTTTTTGGCTCGATGCACGGTTGTAGACGATACACCCAGCTTATTTGCGGCATCTCGGAGAGATAGGTTAGGGTTTCGCTTGAAACTACCGGCAACTCTCTTTGTCGTCTCAGCGGCTTCCGGTTTTCGATTTCCCCCCGATCCAGAGTTCCTGGCTGTCGACAAACGTTCCCCAAACACTTTAATTACATTTGTAACGGTTGATTTGGCAACTTTTAGCGATTTTGCCAACTTTGCGTGCGAATAGCTCGGATTTTCGCGATGCGCGAGCAAAATTTTGATACGCTGCTCTTCTTGCTTGGACGGCATTTTGACAATTGAAGAGTGAATTCCAAAATCAAAATGGGAGCAACATTCTACACACACACACCTTCAAAATGAGGGGTGTTCAGGTTTTTTAAATGCAAGATTGAAAGAAATACGTCAAGTTGATATTGACCAAATTTTGACCGTATCGCCCTTTACTAGTTTTTGGATCTTCCACCTGTCTTGGAAGCACTTCTTCCTCAAACATCTGAGCAACACACTCCTAAACATGTCACGAGATACCGTAATGCAGCTTTCAGGAAACTCCATTCGTATCCTGGCTGCCCTGGCCGCTCGGAACACCACTCTACGCTCCTCTCTATTTGCTTCCGTTCTTGCTCTCTCGTCTTTTGGCTCTGCAATAACTAACACGAGTACCTCGCTCCACTAGTATGCAAGACGCTGTTTGTAACTTGGCTTCAACTTCCTCAGCGTGGTTGTTTCTCATGACTTCATCGGCATTGCTGTCAACGCGTTAGCATTCGCCTGGATGCTGTCTGTATGTAGTGCCTCAACGAAATGGTCCTTGTAGAACTCCTTACTCCTTCCATTGTTTCCGTGTTTGTTTCCGCTCGCTCATATTTGTCCTCCGTGTTGACCCCGGATTCCATTTTCATGTGCTGAATCGCCTGATGGTCACTAAGGGTGTATCCCTCACACTTCCCCTAGTTTATGTTTCACACTTGCAAAGAACTGCAGAGAGAGTTCATGTCGAGACATGCATCGAGTCGGACGCGTTTGGCTGCGCAGATTGGTGTGTTCCAAAGTCCCGAGTAACACGATTGCGATTCTCGCAACAGTACAAAACCGGAAAAAGTCACTCGTGTTCTTGCCAATTTTCAGAAAGTTTGGAGAAACATCTGTGAAGTCGACCAATTACGAACCTAATTATGGCAACTGCCTGCGATCATGTTTGTGACCACTGTGGCACTCTGGTTCAAACCGATGATGATCACATAGCGTACATGGGCTTCTGTGATCAGGTTACCCACATTCGTTGTGCAAAACTGAACGCTCCGCTTGTCAAAAACATCCTGGAGCGCAGCAACCTTTTCTGGATGTGCAGACAGTGCGCACACCTTATGAATTTAGCTCGGTTTAAGACGGTCATGTCATCAATTGGCAGCGCAATCTGCTCTATTAAGGACAACCACGGGGAGATAATAACTGAGCTGAAGCAGGCCATCTCGGACAACGGCAAGCAGGTGGAGATGCTTTCCAAGAAGTTAACTGCGTGTACTCCGTCAAGTTCAAGGCTAACAGAAGGTCAACCTGCGCAGAAACGTCGACGCGATGAACACTCAAAGGACCCTATGCCACTTCTCGGAGGAACTAAGATCCTACCATCAAACTCTGTTTTAACAGTTCCTACGCCGAAGGAATTGTTCTGGCTTTACCTCTCGAGAATCCACCCGAGCGTTAAATCCGAAGCGGTCTAGCTAAAGACTGCTTACAAAGCGAAGATCCAATCAAGGTTGTCCCGTTGGTGAAAAAAAATGCGGATTTGGCTTCCATGAACTTCATCTCGTTCAAAATTGGGATGGACGTAAACTATCGGGATGTAGCTCTAGATCCGGCCTCGTGGCCCAACGGAATCGTGTTCAGAGAATTTGAGGACTTAAACACAAATAAATATTGGGCGCCAACCAAGACTCGCATATCTGGTTCAACACCGCGAATCGAATTAACTCCTGCCTCCGGCTCGAATCAGTCAACACGTTTTTTATCACCAACTTCGGACATGGGTACGCCATCAATGGACTCCTCGTAGATTCATCGCAATCAGTCATCCCAGAACGCGCTGCCTGCCGCACTATGGGAGACCCCAAGCCACTCGGCTCAGTCGCGCTAGCCGTTTCCGGCCATCAAAGTCGTTCTGACCCTGCGGTTAAGTTCGGTGGGCGGGTCTCCCAACCTCTTCGCTCAGGCAAGTATGCATTCGTTTTCGACAAATCTCCGCTCAATCATCCTCCGTGTTCTAGCGCCTGCAATCGGCCTCCATTAAACGAACAACGACTAAGTTTTGCAAACTGGACACCGGGACGCACAATTGTCGCAAGCTCTAAGGAAGCCCCTAGTCCACTCAACGCAGTCGATCCCCACCTGCCAGCGACCAGCAGCCGTCCCGGTCCTGTGTTTGAGTTGGGAGACGGGGTCTTTCGGACCTCTACTTCAGGCAAGTACACTGCTTCTTCGGAAAACTCGTTCCCTGAATCGATTGTTGTTTCCAGTCCATCCCCTACAAGACAGCCCCGATCTATCTCTACAAACCGGACTTTGAGACGATCGAGACCGAACGTTCCAAACGATAAGAAAGGCCCTGCTGTGGAACGCCGTTGTCAAGCCCTCACAATTCACTACCAAAATATCGGGGGAATGAATTCTGACGTCGACGACTATCGACTGACAGTATCAGATAACTGCTATGATTTGATTGCACTAATCGAAACTTGGCTCGATTCCCGAACGGCCTCTTCTCAAGCGTTCGGGTGTGAGTATGAGGTCTTTCGCTGTGACCGAAATTCGAGTAATAGCCGAAAGTCTACTGGAGGTGGTATTCTCGTGGCAGTTCGATCCAACTTGAAGGCAAGAGTCATAGAAAATGAGGTGTGAAACTGTGTGGAACAAGTCTGTACCTATGTGCAGTATATATTGCACCTGACCGAGTTCGTGACAACGATCTAATCGAAACCCATTGCCGGTCCGTTTTCGCGATAATGGAGAATACAACTCCTGTTGACGAGATGATCGTCCTTGGCGACTTCAATCTGTCTCACAGCGGCTTTCTCTATTCAGACCCAACACGCTCTGTGTTTCGCACAGGGTCAGTTAGTCTTCTTGATAACTATAGTGCAGCCACGCTATCTCAAATCAACCACGTTGTAAACGAGAACAACCGAAGCTTAGACCTCTGCTTTATAAGCGCTCCGGACACTGCTCCATTCATCTCTACGGCTCCAACTCCACTAGTAAAGCTGGCTCCTCACCACCCTCCTTTAATTGTCGCCGTGGAAGGTAACCACGCTAGAGTTTTTGACGGCACTTCTGCTACTGTGTCATTCGATTTCCGGAAAGCCGATCACCGTAGTATCGTCGGCGTGCTGTCTAACATAGCCTGGGAGAGCATCCTTGATCCCGAAAACGTCGATTCCGCTGCGCAAACTTTTTTACACGTCTTGGCATATGTCATTGACAGGCACGTTCCGAAGAGAGTCCACCAAAAAGAGTCGCGCCTTTCTTGGCAAACTAGCGAATTTCGAAACTATACGGTCAAGCACTGGGGATAATCGATATCAACGTCTACATGATTACAACCGCCGCAAAACAACTCAAGTCGTCTTTCAATCCTTGACCCCACGGTGCACGGTGCAAAGTGCCCGAAACGCGAAAGAAATCTATATCTCAGCTCGGAGTGGAACGATTCCTGCAAATGTTACATTAACTTGAAGGAAAATTTCCAAGGAATCGAATGGATCCAAGGAATCGAATGGTCTCAATGACCGCACGGAACTGCTTGGGGATCAAATGAGCTCATTTTACCCTGGTTCCCCTAATATTTCCTTGTTGTTCAGAAATTTCTTTGCTCGGTGTGACTCACAATCAACTAAATGATGCTAGTCCTGTGTAAATTTTTTTAAGGAGAATCGATTGAAGTAGGTTTCGTTTATAGCACGGCTCTGTGAATGAAGATATGGCTGATTTTACCCTGATTCCCCTAATATTTTCATGTTTTTCACAGTTTTCTTTGCTCGGTGTGACTCAAGATCAATAAAATAATGCTAGTTCTTTGCAAAATTTTCTGAAAAATCGATTAAAATTGGTTTCATTTACAGCACGGCTCTGTGAACGTTTCGTCTTTACCTTTCGCTACTAGTCGGATAACTTGAACGTCCGTTATACCCAGGCGTTTCTGTGCCAGTGTACAAATCTGTTCAGCTGTGACTTCTTTTGAGATTCGAGACAGATATAACCAGAACTTTGGTTGAGCTGACGGGACAGTGGCAATACCAATAGACGGAGAAGGCGTGCTACCAGTTCCAAGTAACAGCGGTGGTTGGTTATTTGGGACTGACTTGACAGCCGTGCTGAACAGCCTCCGGCTTCTAGAAAATCTCTTTCATTCTAGCAAACATTACTTTCCAGTTTTGTGGCCTAATGTTGATGAGCGAACATCTCCTTCTACATCATAATCGTTACTCCACGTACGGAGAATACAAACATAACAATTTTAGTATGCTGAGGATAGTCCTGCAGACATAGGTAATCCTTGCACTGATGGTGGGTTTTTATCACATCACATCACATCACATCACAAGTCTCCGCCGGTTGGTACCAAATCAATGAGCGTAGGAATCAATAGAATCAATGTATGTTACTAATGCTAAAATGGAGCACGAATTGGAGGGTCTTATCTCATTGCAAAAAATGGGCATGCCGCCGGTTGAAAAAAAAAAAACATACTGTATTGAAAATAGGTATTACCTAGAAAGACAAAAAAGGGAATCACCAACGTAAGACTCCCCCCCCCCCCTCTCCCCCCCCCCCCCCCTTTCAACAAACCCCCCCCCTCTTAACTACCCCGTGGGGGTACTTATCTCTACAACCCCCCCACAACATGACAGATTAACTTAGTTTCGTGTAACCACTTGCAAATCGTAGATGTCGCCCCGCAACGTAAACAATGGGGTCGTCCCTGGCAAAAGCACCGATTTTTCTATTCGGAGCAGCATGTTTTTGTTGCGTCATGAGTGGTTGCAAAACAACAAGCAAGCGTACCATATCATAAGAGTCTATTTTTATATTCACGATATATTTTCAGTTATAGGTAATTCAAATATTCAAATAAATATTTTCGCGGCTTTTCTCCGAGCAAAGGTACAAAGGGCAACAACAATAATCCAACCACTGAGCAGTTTGAAGCAAACAAGGTAAACAAAAGGTTGATTGTGAATAACAATGTCACTTCATCGGCATATTGCCGAAAACTTCGAGGAAGTGAAAATGCTTCATGCTGAAGAAAAATCTGAATTCTACCTTGAATCATTGAAGAACTCATTGACCATTGGATACGATGACGACAATACAGGAGATGACGAGAATCCTGCTCCTGAGATGGTCGCAAATTCTCAAACGGATAATGAGCTTTTCACTAAATCGCTGCGATATTCCGCTACTCACGTTCAGAAACAACTAGTTGAAAAACTAAAGTGTGAACAATGCTTGCAAGTGCTCATTCGGGATTCCGAATACATCGACGTTAATAAAGACATTCTGTTAATTTTCACGATTGTTGAAAGAGAGTTAAAAATCTTGATTAACGAAAATGATAATTTCAACATTGCCAAGTATTATGCGAAGCTGGAAAAAAGGATCGATATGACAACTTACAACGCCCATCAGGCTGTTTTGGATCAAGATCTCGTGAAAAACCATCGTTACATTGATAAGTTTGTGCCTTGATTTTTATCTGAAGCTGCAAATGGAACAATATGCTGAAATATTTGGTAATGCAGAGCACACACTTCGCAAAAAGCTTACTGAATTGATTCTTTTCCCGGGTGAGTACCCACGTAACCAAAAAGCAGTTCCAGAGCGTCTTTATGGCAGCCTATCAAGCAATTAAGTCGCCTTAAATACAACATAAATGCCGCTTTTGGCCCAATATACGGCTGCTTTACTGCAATGCTATAATAATGCTTCATTAATGTTATTTTGCATTCGAAATGCTTATTACAAGCTACAAGCATTTAAATAGCATTTGAAATGCAACTTTACAACAGATAGCATTCAGGATGCTGATATAATGCTAATATAATGCTTGTAGCATCTGAAATACAGATTTAGGATTGATTTACTGCATATGCTAATGCTTATTGGTTACCTGGGTAGCGATTTGCAGTCATAAACGTGTATACCGTAAAAAAATATATAATAAGATAAAATAAATGCAATAATACAAACTATGTAAAATATACTAAAAAGAATGAAATAAATACCCATGCTTCTAAAGAAATGCATGAAGGAACTCGATTCTGTCAAAATCCGGAAAACCTACTAGCGAAAACCGATTATTCTGATGCATGATAACGAGCATCAGAGGTATTGCGATGAATGGCGCATCGCTTTTGAATCCAGCGTAATACCTCCGACTTTTGGTATCTCATTAATTCTCGAGACAAATTTTCCAGATTTTGACAGGTACTAGTATATCTTGTTTAAAAATACCTAGTTCAAAAGAAAAATGAATGGTGAGCCTTGCATCACTTAATGAAAAACCGATGGCATGACTTAATCTGTTCATGAAATATCTCTGAATGACGTTACATTTTACAAAAAAAAATAAAATCTGCTCTACACAAAGAACTTTAAATTACTGGTTTGGCAAACAATCTAATAATCGCTTTTGCCTCCCATACGTTATTTCGGTTTCAGAAATATTCAAACGGCTAACATACAAATATTCAAAAATAATGGACTTCATGTTTGAACGATCCCTTGAAACTCTTGCGCAATCGATTATTGACCGCTCCTCTTAGGAAACGCTAATCGGCTCCCTCTTCCCATTTGAAACACGTATTATATGCAGCAATTCAAAATTTTGTACCGATTGTCACACTTAATTCCTCTCCCTCCCTTTAGTGCGTAATGTAATTTATTTACGACACACTTTTATGTTTCCACTGGTTCCGTGTTCATTGCAAGCGTAAAATGTAACAAAATTTGCATTAACATTTTTTTTCGCACACAATATCGCATGTCTTATTCGCATTCTGACCTTTTTAGAAGATACGCGAGATTTTTTTTTCGGTTTTAAACGTTTGACAGTACCACCGGACCAAATTTTTGAGTTTCAGAGACAATGTATTTTGGACACCAAAATAATAGCAGTAAAAAAAATTTACACATAATTCAACAAAAATGATTGTTTATTTCACAATAATACAGTTATATCTACATTAGAAACAGCTGATTAAGATGTTAATCCTTCTTTCTGTGAAAGTCGTGAACTTTCTGTGGTATACCCGCCATCAGGTTCCCTACGGTATCCTCAGCTACGCCCACCGTGATGATTCTCCATCTTCTCTTGAAATCATCGGTACCATTTGCTTTCTTCTTAGTTTCGAAGAGTTTCCGCTTAACTAGAGCCCAGTACTTCTCCATTGGGTGAAGCTCTGGACAGTTTGGTGGATTGTCTGTTTTTGGCACGTGTTTGACCTCTTGTACCTTATACCATTCCAGGACGGATTTCTCATAGTGACGAGAGGCCAAATCAGGCCAGAACAGAGCTGGATGGTCGTGGCTTCTGATAAACGGTAGAAACCGCTTTTGCAGGCATTCTTTCTCGTACACGTCCTTATTGATAGAGCTGGTAGAGACGAAACTTTTAGATTTTCGATCGCAACTTTTTCGGGAATTTGGACACCTTCTTTGTCCGGATATGCTCAGCAGCGGCGTTTCTTTGCATTGCGGTATAAAAAAAAAAACTGTCGTTCATTATGATACAAGTGCAGCGCCTATTTTTCCGCATAAATGCAGCCCTCAGTGCTTGTGACCCTTACAGGTTCTAGTTTTTGCTTAGGGAATCATGCGCGCGTGATTATCTTTCTGACCACAGAAAACGAACCCAACGGTAGGTGCATGAGTAGCAAAAAAAAAAGAAAAAAGAAAGAACCCGCCGGTAGCAAATAAAAAAATCCTCACAGATAAAAATAAATCCGATTCCCCAAAAAAAATACAAACCCATATACCCTACACCGCAAAAAAAACCCCCAACCCGCGAGGCGAAAAAGAAACCACAACCCCCCTTTTGGCGAGAGGGTGTTTTTGAAGAACATGGCCAGAGAGGGCCCACATTTAAGCGCAAGTTGGAAAAATAACAGCAGATTCGGTGTTTTTAAGTTCTTAAAGCAGCATCGTTACGCTGCCCGTTAAGTTCCGCGACGTTGATATAGGACGGTGCCAGTTTGGACTTTGGCAGTGAAGTTAGTGAAGTTTAGAAGTTTAGAATTACTTTCAGTATTAAATGCAAACAAAACTGAAGAAAATATCGGATTGGCTATGTTCATAAGTATATTAGTTAATTGATTAGATCGACGCAAGACCGCCAAAGTTTCTGTTAATTTGTTTAGTGTTCATTAGCATAAATATAACTTGATTATTGAGAATTACCAGTAGTGCAGCTCATCCAAGAAAATATATATCACATTCTTGTGCGCGGATCCAACCGTTTCATTAAAAAAAAAAGTGTCAGTCCCTTCCCGGGAGCTCGTTCACAAGATAAGGTTTGCAAAAAAAGGGGGTAAAGCTCCTTAGCACGACTTTTTGCTGTGAAAATTTTGCTTGTCATCACGGTTGGCCGTCTTTTTCAGTTTGTACGCCTTCAGTCCTTGCATCTGCTTCTTTTTTTGTACGTATAAGTCAAAATCATACTTTGCGAATTTTGCGAGCCACATTTCGCACAGAAAGATTCGGATTTTTATCAATAATGGCAACCACCTTCTTGCCCATTTGTCGGGAGCATACTTTTCGATTTGTTCCACTTCCAACTTTCCGATCCACAGTCAAGCGCTGGTCAAATTATTTGCAAAAACAAAACACGGTACTTGTCGGAAGTTTTAGTTTCTTGGCGCGAACCGATAAATTCGGATTTTGCTGCCGTTCGTACAAAATGCGTTTGCGCACTTCCACTTGATTCGACGCCATTTTACCAAATGTAACAAGAATGTAAACATGTTGTACCACGAAATGAAGTGGAGAGTTTCAGCTGTCATAAAAGTGAAACGTTTCTACGATCCGTGAAATAATTCAAAATCTACACTGCAAGAAAAGTGTCCGAAATTTAACGTGGACAGGCTTTATATCGTTATGTCCCGATCGTGAATGCGTATGTTTGCGCACACATCATCGGAATGGCTATGTCTCAATGCCATTTCATTAAAATTTCCTACAATTTTTCTCAACTTAACGACCAAAAAAAAAGTGTTCAGCGAATGTATCAGCCTCCACACCACTAAGAAACCAAGCCCAGGTCGACTACCCCACCCCAACGAACAACACCTAAAAGATGATTTGGCACGGAAGTGTCGCAACCTTGCAGGACCGGCTACGGTTCTCGCTTTCCCTGCCGTAGTCCCAAAAGCAATAATTCTTTTTTAAATTTATTATCCCTAGCACATGGGTGGATATTTTTTCCTGTCTTCTTTTATCTCAAGATCCTTTCCATTTGTGACCGTGTGTATCGATTTTGGAACGTGAATACGTAAAAAAAGTTTGTCATGGTAAAGTGTGTCGCCGGTTCCTTTGCGCGAATGCTTCTCCCCCTACGCTGAGCTCAGGATATACTCATCTTGCTAACCTACTGCCTTGTAGTGTCCAATCAAAGGACAACCGAAGTAACATATGTCTCTTATAGGACGGTGGGTGGAACCATCCACCAACGTTGATTTCTTGCGTGCCCTGTAACAAATTCAGCTGATTTTTTGGATGTAGTTAGGTTCTATGATAAACTTGTTTCCTACCGAAAATCAGCAAAATTGGCTACAAGACAGCCGATAAATTAAGGTTGATAGATGGTTCCACCCACCGTACAAAAAGATACCCGAGTGCACGTCTTATGTCCGTTGCTCTCACCCACGGTTCGCAGCGTAGAGGCCGATTGCTTATGAAGAAAAGCCGTTACGTGATTGGAAATTTATTCCTAACAAAAGTATTCGATTCATGTACCAGTGACACTTTGTTGTGTCTTTCTATGTGTCTTCGTCTGCCACCAACCCTGTCAAGTGGTATGTTAAACAAACTGGTGGAACTGCAGCGTTGGGTGGGGGTTTCGCCAAAGCCTGCTGTTTGTTGATTTGTGTGTCAATGTGCCAAAATAGTTATAAAGGAAACAGGATGGAATTTGTAATTTTTGGTTCTGAACAGCTTTAGAATCAACTGTACTTTTTTTAAATTTAAAACAAGTTCATTGATTTGCACAGGCTCAATCAAATTTACTTTACAGAGCCAAGTTTTCTTTCTAAATTCGTCATCAATCAATCATCTTAGAAATGAAGTTGAACTCATACTTGAATTTCTGCGCCTATGAGTTTTGACTATTCAACTACTCAAAAACGTACGATGAATTTTCACGTACAAAAGTTCAATACTTCGTCTTTGGGCGGTTAAAGGACTTTGCTCATTGCTCATTGCTCATATTTTTACCACATAGGATGGAGAAATGACACTACATGCCTTAGGGCATCGTCAACGGCGATCCAAATCGTGGTTTGGATCTATTTTTTTAGGCCAAACGCAAAAACATCGCTGCACCGGTGTTGTAAATGTTGGTTCATACCGGATCTATTTAACATCATTTTAAAACTGGTATATGTTTAGATCTATTCTTGCAGAAATGTAAACAACAAAAGTTACCGATCCAAAACACTACACGCAACTTGATAATACCAATTTATGAGTAAAACTTCAGCTTTTATATAAAAAAAAATTCAAGTTTATATTCAACCAAAAAAAAACCTTTTTTGGATGTGCGACGAATGTGCTGGTCTTTTTGTCAACACGCATTTTCGTTCGATGATGATCAAATTTGACGAACGATCATCTGCTGTGTCAGCAGAACTCCTGACGATGCAAGCTGAAATAAAAAAGCTGCAATCAGCTGTGAATGCCTTAGCTGCAAAAACTGAGGAAAAATTAAGCACGCCGACACCTTTCGCTACTCCGACTTTGTGGCCCAACAAGAACCGCGCAATCACTCCTATCAGTTCATTCAAGCGTCGCAGAGTGAATGACGGGGGTGACTCGTAAAACATCCCTCAAGTGAAAGGCAACTTAGGCACCAAAGCAGTTGGCTTTATCAAAAGTGTGCAGCTTGACCAGCGTGACGACGACGATTTGTTATGGATCTACCCCTCCGCATTTCATCCAAGAACACATGAGAGCCAGATTGCTTCGATCGTTAGCGAGTGCCTGTATTTGACCGGCGCTCAGCTCAAGGGGGAGAAGCTTGTACCGAAAGGAAGAGACCTCAATTCGTTGCGGTTTGTGGCCTTTGAGTTCGGTGTTAGCGAACAACTCAGAGAAAAGGCACTCTCCAGTGACTCATGGCCCGAAAATATTAGTTTTCGGGAGTTTGAAGATAATCGCTCAAAAAAGGGTCCAAGAATTATCAGCCTGCCTCCAACTGTTTCTCCAGGGAACCAATTGTCGTCGGAAATAGATGCAACGGAGTCTATTTTGGACATCTAGTCGGAAACACTCCTGCAGCAAATCAACCGGGACGCACGCACCGAAGTCCTTTGGAAGCCCCTTCTGGCCCCGTAACAGTCGAGTCATCAATTGCCGCTACCGTCACTAGTCCTGTTTCCTGCCCTCGCAGTCGTCCCGGCCCTGTTTACGAAGGTTTGGAAGGGGTCTTCCAGCCTGCACCTCCAGGCAAGTATGTGCGTTATGTCAATCGATCTTTTCCTGATGCGCCTCCAAATTATATTAGCACCGCTGACATTTGTCATGATGATCAACAAGCGTCATCGTCAAGCCAACCGGGACCTGTCCATGAAGACGATAATATTTCCAGTCCTGCTGGTGGCTCCTGTCATTATGTTGATCGAGTATCATCCGCTAGTCACTATATTGATCATCCTGTCGTCAATAATCCTAGCATTTCATCACCTGACCGCACTCTGCAAGGCGTTTTCAAGGCTCCTTCCACTTCCGATATCAGTGGAATATCAGCTTGCTTCAGTCTACCAGCAAAGGACTTGTCCTTCGTCGTGCTCCAGCCATCTCATTCGCTCTGGACCTGAACTCGGGGATTTGAAAGTGGACTTCCAGCCTGCAACCTCAGATCTGCAGGTCTACTACCAGAATGCTTGCGGAATGAACACCTGTATTGACGAATACCTGCTCGCCTGCTCAGATGAATGCTATGACGTGATCATGTTCTCCGAGACTTGGCTCGACGAACGGACACTATCGGGCTAAATTTTTGGTACCAGTTATGATGTTTTCCAAACCAACCGTAACCCTAGCAACAGTTCCAAGTTATCTGGAGGAGGAATCCTCATTGCTGTTCATCGGCATAAAGCACAGCTAATTAAGGATACATCCTGAGCCAGTATCGAACAAGTCTGGGTGCAAATCAAGCTAGTTGGATACTCGTTATTCCTTTGTGTGTTATATCTTCCACCGGACAAAACGCGTGATCTTGCGTTAATCAAAAAACATGCTGAATCGCTATATGCAATATCGTCTCAAGCAAATGCTGTGGATGAGATTATAGTGATAGGCGATCTCAATTTCCCAGACCTGAAAAGGTGCTCCTCGGGCAATGCATTTTGGTACCCGGACCCGAATGCATCTCGATTCCACGCAGGAAATCTCAGATTGCTCGATAGCTACAATTCAAATCTTTTGCGGCAAATCAATTACGTCACCAACGAAAATGGCAAGCTTCTCAATCTACGTTTTGTCAGCAACTTTGAACAGGCACCAAAAATATCCGTTGCTCCTTCCGTTTTAGTTAAAATGGTTCCTCTGCATCCTGCTTTACATCTCATGCTCGAGGTTGAGCACCGGAGAATACTCCCAATGTTGCGGATCTCGTCAGCTACGACTTCAAGAGAGCTGATTATAACAGCATTATTGGCATTTTGTTGAGCATCGACTGGAATGTTACTCTTGATACCGACGACATCAACGTTGCAGTTCAGACCTTCTCCAATATCGTGAGCTATGCTATCGATCGCCATGTTCCTAAGCGGGTTCCTCCAAAGACCAGAAATCCACCGTGGCAGTCCGCTGCACTACGAAAGCTCTTCAAAAAGAGCAAAATTCAGAGGATATTGTAAGCATGGGGGAGTTGCACTGAGAATCCGGTACCTGCGAATCAACAGCGAATACAAATGGATGTCTCGCCAGAGTCGTGCCAATTATTTAAGAAATGACCAGGATAGGCTGAAATTAGCTTTTAAGTCTTTCTGGAAACATGTCATCGATCAAAGGAAAGAATCTGGACTCCCGTCAACGTTAACATACGGAGAACGTACAGCATCGAATTCCGAAAACATTTGCGAACTTTTCAATGTAAAATTCGAGGGCGCGTTCTGCTCTGAGATATTGACACAATTTCGCTAGCAGCGAGTTATGTGCCGCTGTCTTGTGATCCGTCAAACACCATCAATATTGATGATTCAATGATCCGTTCAGCTATTTCTATAATTAAATCAACAACATCGGTTGGTCCGGATGGTATCCCTGCAGTTATTTTCAAAAAGTGTTGTGCTAGCACCTCTGAGTCTCTCTAGCAACTGGAACATATCCCTCGCTCTGGAAATCGGCCTAAATGTTTGCAATTTTCAAAAAAGGCGACAAGCACAACGTCGACAACTACAGAGGAATATCTGCATTGAATGCTGTAGCGAAGCTCGTTGAGTTGGTAGTTCTAGACCCAGTCTTCAATCATTGCAAGCAATATATAGCCGAAACACAGCATGGGTTTATGCCTAAGTGATCTACGACAACAAACCTTTTGACGTTCACAACCTATGCGACAGATTTTATGTGTAAGGGCTTACAAACGGATACAATTTATACTGACATATCTTCAGCTTTCGATAAGAACAACCATCGCATTGCATTAGCGAAACTTGAGAGACTGGGCTTTGGAGGCAGCGTTTTACGGTGGCTCCATTCGTACCTAACAGAACGACATCCACGCGTTAGGATTGACGACTGCACATCTGGTGAATTCCTTGTCACATCCGGTATTCCCCAAGGAAGTCATCTTGGGTCCCTTGTCTTCTTGTTGTACTTCAACGACGGGAATCTTTGTGTTAGGTTATCTTTTGCTGATGACTTGAAAATTTATAATCAGGCCATGTCCATCGAAGACGGACGGTTTCTTCAACACCAACTTGATAGTTTCGTTTCGTGGTGCAACACAAACAGGATGGTGTTGAATCCAACCAAGTGCTCCACTGTTTCTTTCACAAGGAAGAAGAAACCGATAATGTTCGACTACCACCTCGAAGGCAGCATTATTAAACGTGAATCGTGCATCAAGGATCTAGGAGTTTTTCTCGATGCGGAACTTTTTGTTTATCTAGTTCATTTATTTGGGATCAAATATAAAGTTGTTCCAAAAATAGACCACCGCTGAAGATGCCCTTAGTATGCAAAAAATGTAGTTTTAGCGGCTGTCATTTTGACTAGGAACGCATGAAAATGCAGAATCACAAACCTGAGATTAGCTTGCCAAAATCATATTTGGGCAAGGTATCTCAATGAATGAGATTTTAGTAACATCGCTCAGGATTCCTCTGCGATTAACTTATTTTGTTATAATTTCTGAAATCAATGCATAGTAGCATTTTTTTTTTAACTCGGTTTCAAATCAAGATATGCCTGATCTGTTCTGTTAGAATTAAGATAACATTTTAGTTATATGGATTCAAGAGTGTCTGCTAAAACATAAATTAAAAAAAAAACTAGGAAAAGAAGAAGACTCTGGTTGTCATCATGGTTATTTGACATCAATATACATGTGCAGATAAAGCTAATAAATTTTTTATTTAATCAAACACTCCGCATCTTATCTATAGTGACTACAAAATGGTTCGCTCCCTTGGTAGCAACTTCAAAATTACCAGAATGTTCTTTCTAGTAACTATCGATGAAGGATGATTGTTGGATTATTTTTCAAGGTTGCAAAATATACGTTTGATATGAACCTTTCAAGCTGTTATAAATAAAGAAAATAAATTCTTCGTTCAGGTGTTCATTATAGAAGGATTTTTCTTCTTTCTATCCTGCATTAATTGCACATACTGTATTTACACATGCACTCTGATTCTAACAAACATATATCGTTTAACGTCATTATTCAACTGGGTCAAAATTCATACGCTTACACATCTAATTTTACGGAATAGTTTCCATTTGTTTCCGCTGTTGCTTATTGGCTAACCTATGCGAATATATATATATTTCATAAAAATAAAAATATAATCATTTGGCGAGTGAGGAGGGTGAACAAAAGTGTAACACCCATTTCTCAAAGAGGGTACAACTACAACACTGTTGGTTGGCTTGCATTCTACGTTGTATGGAACTCTTGTTAAGTGGTCCGAGGAGTAACTTCTTATTAGGAATCGTTGGTTTCTGTTTGTACTATGCTTTGCACGGACGATAAAGTCGACTCAAGACTGAGTTGGAATCAACCGAATTTCGAAAAAAAATTCTTAGATTTCTTTAATTTTCCTCATTTTCGGAAAGATCACCTCTGAAAATTCGAGCATTTTGTTTTACTAAAATTGTAAAAAGTTATCTTGGTTGCATCATCGTCCGCACTGGTAATGTTATAAATGAATAAGGTACATTTGCTTACGCTGCATCAAAACTAAACGAAATAGGTTTGAATCCATCCAGTTTACCAGAAATTAAATTGAACATTGGTGAACAATTCCAGAAACAACGAATTCAAGTTTTTATTATTTTAGGCTCTAACATAGACTTTTTCGGAAGATTTGAGCGAACCGGATAGATTCCACTATATTTGAGTAGTTTCAAAAAAGCGTGCATGGTGATGTTTTGTAGCAGAGATGCAAACCTGCTCTCTTTTTCACGGTACAGGGGGCGACGAGATCTATTCGATGGCGATGGTGTTGTCCGTGGATATATCCTTATTGCTTGTATGTGTTTGACCTCGTGATGTTATATCCTTGCTCGATGGTAGTGTCCTCGATTTTTGATACGAGCAACTGCTGTTACGTCTGGTGGGAAGTAGAGAAAGCAGAGGTGAGAATGATGCGATATAAATATGGATTCCGTTCAATATCGCTGAAGATGGTGTAAACAGTTAATTTAACTAGATCTGTCAATTTTAAGGACAATGGATGTAATATTATTATGTTATAGAATTAAAAAGATTAAAATAATAAGGCACTTTCAACTGCACTGCTAACTCATTGCATAGACGATTCAGTTTTGCCAAAAGTTGAGCCACTCGGAGCTATCAGTAACAACACTTTTAACCAAATAGATTCGTATGTCGTTTGTAAGAAATTCAGACTATGTTTTCGGTCCTGTGACTTGTTTTCAACTTCTTAACTTTTTTTTAACCCTCCACTAACCCCCACACCAAAGAGCTCACACAGAGAGCCCTCTGGTTATGGACACTTACTCATTACTTAAACAAAACAAAAATAAATAAACCGGACATTATAACTACAAAAACTTAAAATGCGAACCCAATGGAATTTTATTCCTTTTTAGGGATTCACAACTTAAATCTTAAAACTTATTAAAACTCAATTTGAATGAGAGACTTAAGCAATACAAACTTTTGCTAGAGGAATTTCCCTATTTAAATGAATATTTTTCAAATATTATGACTCCAAGTAGTTTCTAAATAGAAACTTATCGTGGTTTTCCCTATATTAGAACAAAAAGAGTTTTCAATATTTGAAAAATTTATATTATCATATTTCGTCAAAGCTTTTGAGAAGTGGCATGGTATACATATCGGACATAACAAGTCTGCAATATATTTAGTCACTCGATGCCATTCACTTTATCCTGCACATTAAGACAGGTCACATAAGTTTATGGACAAAACCTCATAACTCCGGAAATACAGCTAAAACATTTTCAGACAAACCAGAAAATTCTGTTAGCAATATCCATCTTTTCGCTTAACGTTTGTTTTGTTCTCAATTATTTCTGTCAATGCAGCTCAGTATTAGTTTTGCATTAAATATTTCATCACAGAAAGATTTTCTTCAGAACTGATCTGTTTGTGCTTTGGGCGGTGGGTTTGTTTTTTTTTTTTTTTTTTGTTTTTTTTAGAGGAAAAAAGTTTTTTAGAACCATGAAACATGGCCAGATCAGCAAAGAACACTGCATTCTGATGTTTGTTTCTAGCTATATTTGCTATTAAGATGGTGTCAGTCCTTAACATTTGAGCACTCGCGCTGTTGTACTTCGTACAACACATGTAGATTTTCCCTTACCATTTTGATGCAGAAGCACCTATCGACGTTAAACCAATGTGTATTCCTCTCCTACTCGTTCTGAAAAAGCGTATTCTTGATTACAGAAATTTCTCAAATAGCGCGGTAGAATGCTACATTTCAAGACCTATTCGCGTAAATAAAATAAATAGTTTAACAAGATTGATATAACTGGTTCCAACTCGGCATATCTCATAATCCTGACGGCTTCTGTCTTCGACAAGGTAGATCAAGGCCTTTTCATTTGTGTCTTATTAGTTACGAATTTTATCACTACGTACGCTAGTGTGCAAGTGTTTTTAAAAAATGCTTTATCTTTAGATCCTGACCAAATGGATAGTTTCAGTCTTGGATGAAGTTGATTGATGGAAAGAGGTTCAGAAACCTTCACTGAAAAATCCAAGTATGCAGCGTTAGTATGCTTTTTATCTCACTTTTCTTCTTCTGTGATGTTTATACCTTTTCTAGTATGAAAAGCGAGTAGGCGTTGCTGTGGGTGAGAACCGAGATATTATAGAGTAAATAAAGTAAAATTTACAGCATACGGAAGATTGAGAAGTATGCTGATGCAGAATAGAATAAATTTTCGGTGCATCTAGTCAAGATCTCAAGATATAGCATATTCTGGTAATTCCGTCATATACTAGCGCCGCACAGCGAGAACTATAAGTCACCATTCAAAAGAAGTCAACACTGTCGAAAACAGAACCAGATAGAAATCTGGTCAGGATACCAAGATATAGCATATTTCTAAAACGAATTAGCACACAAGCGCCACGTCGTGAGAGAATCCTAAACTGTTCGCTAATGGAAAGGCATGGTCTCCATCTTTAGCACTTCATTGTGCAAGTTCCGGGCACGTTTTTTCGACACTTCTGCTTCAGTGTCCTGTTTGGTTGCTTACTGGCCCGAAAAGATCCTTCTCGCAAATGAATCCTTCTGACTGTGCTTTGGCTGGCATTGAATGTCTTTTCGATATCATAATCCGACAGCTTTTGGTTTATCCTAATCGTGCTCAGCACATTCAAATGCAACTTCCACTATGACGCTTGCTACGATCAAGCCGAACGCTAGCATGCCGCTCACGAAAACGTTTGAGAACGCTGCACACAATCGATTTAGCTCATTTCGACGATTTTTGAACCTGCGCAAGTCGGTTTTTCGGCTTCCATCAAATATAACTTTTTTTTAACACAAAGAATCGTTACGAAATTTTCTACACTAAAAAATAATTCAAACCAAAGTGCTGGCAAAACATTCCAGATCCGCCCCCTAGGAGCGCTGCTTTTCGGCCCGTGCCGTGCTATGCACAGATACACGAGAGTAACGCAAACGTCATCAGGATTCTTCCATAAACCACAGCTACGTTACGCACTGAAGTCGTACAAAGTCAAAAAAGCTTCTTGCCTTAAATTTACGGTAAAATCACGTGCTCTAAAACAGTATTGCGTCATGTGTCATTATGAACTATCATGTGTCATTATGGACCATGAAAGTTAGGAGCATGGTCAAAAGCATGATTGAGCGCTCACGGTTGCTACTCCGTTACTGCCAGATCAGCTGTTATTACACAGAGAACCTACAGATGAGGATTGAGACAAACATACATCCTCAATGTATAAAAACTGGTAGGCAGTACCTCGGCCGGCCCCACCCGAATGCAGATCAAAAAAGAAAAGTGTAAGGATATGTGAACGTGATACCCGCTTTCTTGGAAGCCGAGGAGAGCACCTCTGCATTTCTACGAGAAATCTCTGGGGGTGGGCGAACCCAGAGTAGTAGTTAACATCGAAACCTCTCACGCCAAAGTCACGAGTTCGAATCTCATCCCCAGACAAATAACAAAAATGCCCAAAAAGGTATTTGACTGACTACGACGGGAGATGAACCTGGGCTGAAAATCTCGATAATCAAGGAACTAAAAAGAAATCTCTGGGATGTTAGATAGCAGGATTAGGTGGCAGCAAAACGAGTTCATTTCATTTTTTCATTTTTCATTTTGCAGCGTTTGGTGGGGCAATGAGAGCGCAAGTCAATCCAAAGCCGAGGGTTAGGGAGGGGTAATGGCGAACTGGTCTATGCGGACTACTTGAACGCCATGGGAGGTGATAAGGATTAGGTTGGGGTAAGGGGTTTGTAGTGTTTTTTGGATTGAGATGGCCGCGTTGCTACAAAATGATCTGAAATGTTTAATTTGTTTGTGATTTGAAACTAGTAGTGACTGTAATATAACTTTTTCATCTTAAGTAAGATGAATGTTTTTGATAGTTTGACAGTTTTGATTTCGCATATACTTATCTTTGTGTGCTGTCTTTGATTTTTTCGAGGATGCTTCACATGTACTTTTTCTTGAAATAGATATGATCACTTCCTTGTCAAAACCGCATGTAGCCTAGGGCTGAGCAGGTCCTTCGCACTTCAATCGATCCATTTCACAGCCGTTCTCGATCATGAAATCAATAAGAAAATAAGAGCGAAGAGGGTGTTAGTGTTTCATAGTATGCAGGGCGTAGGTGAGAGATTATTGGTGATATTTTCACGACGATATTTTCGTTTCTCTGACTAAGAATTCCGAATTCCTAACCTAACAAAACTTGAACAGCATGAACCAGAAGTAATGATGTTTGAATCAAAAAGGATTTAAAAAAAAAATACTGGATTAAATTTAGACAACAACATTTTAAATTCTAGCCTAGCTTTGGATCTAGTAACCATCCCCATCCCAAACTTAACAATATTTCAAATCACTGACTAACTAATCTGACACTTGGAAAAGAACAGTTCTATTTCCTATCTAGTTTCTTTTTTTCTATTTATTTATTATCTGGTATGGAGGACACATGCTATAAACTACATGGAAAGGTAACGATAAAATAAGAAGAAAGACTAGCAACCCCCATCCAACCCCAACCACCTCCATCGCCCGTCCCGACAGACACGCGCATCCCGTCCACAATGCGCAGACCCCCCCAGTGCCATGCACTAATACTCGAGAGTCGATATTAGTACACGAGACTGAAGAAGTCCGCACACCGTAGACGAAACACGCGTATCCGTCAAGACAAGCAACAAATGTAGCTGAGATCAAACGGAAACTACCAATTCCTCCTCTAATTTTCCAGTTACAGGTATTCCACTAAAAAGCTCACACTTTCCAGGATTCATACATGGAAAGGTTCATTCTATTGTTCCAATGGTGTTCCCTAAGCGGGCCCTCCGCGTCCTATCTCTAATATACATGCTTGTCGTCGTCAGTCTCAAGTAACACTTTTCTATGACTATGTGCTTCATTTCGAACAGTCAGATAATTACCCTGATCAAAACATTCACCCCTTTCGAAAATGTTGCAATTACATTTAGTTATTATACCATGAGCAAACAGGTATTTCGGTTATTCATTCCATAAAAAAATGGATGAGTAACAACATAAGTTGTCAATAAAATGAAAAGTGTACTTTTAGTCGTTTCCCTTAGATTGATAGTAAGAAGTCTAAGAGTGAATTGCGGCATAGCCCGCTAGTATCACACCTGATGTTAGTGCCTTTATATAAACGTTCTACGACGTGGCAGTGAAATAAATGATAAGAAAATGTGATACTTTCACTACTGGTCAAATTCTTGGTCTCACATGCATGTTTATAGCATGAGATAAGCCCTCTCACCGTCGACAAGGTGACAAATTTGACCTACGAGAGGGTCTTTACTTTAAACACTTATTCTTGAGCAGAAATTGAAATGGAATCGAAATTACACTGAAATGGAACCGAAACGGAATCGAAATTAAATTGAAATGGATGCAAAACGGATTCGAAACGGAACCGGAATAGAACCGAAATGGAATTGTAATGGAATTGAAATGGAATCGAAACGAAACCAAAGCGGACCCGAAATAGAACCGAAATGGAGACGAAACGGAATCGAAACGAAACCGATATGGAGCTGAACCAGAAGTGAAATGGAACTACTGTGATTAACACCCCTCTTCTATAGTAAGTCAAACACTAGACCCTCACTGAGCGGACCCTCCGCACTGTTGCTAAAATAAACTACTTGGAAAGGTTAAATCTACTACTCGTGTTTCCTAAGCGGGCCCTCCGCGTCCTATCTCTAATAAACATGCTTGTCATCGTCAGTATAAAGTAACACTTTTCTGTGGCTTTGTGCTTCATTTCGAACAGTCAGATATTTACCATGATCAAAACATTCACCCTTTTCGAAAATTTTGCAATTACTTTCACTTATTACACCATGGGTAAACCAGGTATTTTGGTTATTCATTCCATGAAACAAATGGATAAACAACAACATAAGTTGCCACGAAAATGAAAAGTGTACTTTTAGTCGTTTCCCTTTGATTGAAAGTAAAAAGTCTAAGAGTGAATTGCGGCCAGTATCACACCTGATGTTAGTGCCTTTATATAAACGTTCTACGACGTGGCAGTGAAATAAATGTGCAGAATATGTGATACTTTCACTACTGGTCAAATTCTTGGTCTCACATGCATGTTTATAGCATGAGATAAGCCCTCTCACCATCGACAAGGTGACAAATTTGACCCGCGAGAGGGAATAACAAAAATAAAAAAAAAAATTAATAACGACCCCTTCATGCCCACCCCCCTCTGGATTTATTGTTTTTTATTCAGTGCTCACTCGATCATTCGAACCACCGAAGAATAGGTAACAATAGAAAACGCGCTATGTCGGATAACAAAAAAGGGCGTAACAAAGCATCGACATAACCGTTCACAGCCGATGCCCGACGCAGAATCTTTGTTTTTCGTGCCCCCAAATTTTCTCGGCACCAGCCCTGAACGAGATTTGCAGTATGCGATGGCGCTCCGTCCTGCTGAAACACATAGTGATCATCTCCAGACACCTCTTGTACATATGGCTGGACAATTTTCTCCAATACTTCCGTTTTATAATATACGGCATTCACTTTAACGCCTTTTTCGATGAAAACCAGTGGTAATTTGCCTCGCTTGCAAATTCCTCCCCAAACCATCACTGACGCAGCACTTTGGAACCGTGGAATATTCCTATTACTCTCTGGAACAGTTCTTGAAGAAAGAACCCACAATTTGTCGTTCTGGACATTGTGAGATTGTTGCAAAACGAATAACTTTTCGTCGGAAAAGATAAATTCTTCCCCACCGTGCCGCGACAATACCAAACTTGCTCTTTTGAGTCGTTTTTGCTTGGAAGGTTCCGAAACACCGTGAACCTTACGTTTCGTGAAAGCTTGGAATCCGAGGTCATTTTGCAGTATATTGTGCATTGACGATCTGGAAACATTCAGATCTGCGGCCATTTTAATCCGTTCCCTGACCACTTTAACAACTCGTGCAGTCCGCACCGTACGAGTACGACCGGATCTCTTCCGGCCATCCAACGAGCAGGTACCTTCGGATGGTTCGGTACACAGAATCCCGCTTTACTCCGAGGTTTTTCAAATTTCTGAAAATAGCGCCCGGGCGCTCACTTTTGAAAAACTTTTTTATTACCACAGCACGAAACTCCTTCATCGCTGGTAAAAGATATGAATAATGAAAACAATCGGACATAACCTAAAAGCGTTTGTATAAACATAGTGCAAAACTACACCAACACATACGTGAAGCATGTTGAGTAGTTGCACGAGACCAATGCAAGGAAAAAGTGTATGAGAATATATTGGACACGACAAATTTTGTCTGATACATTTTTCGCTAATAACATATTATATCCATTTCAATTGATTAATTGAATCTATACGCAAACATTACATCTATTTGCTCTGTATATCTATAGCTATCGTGAACACTTACCACTGGCTTGTTTGGGCAGTCTGCTACTAAGTGATCTTCACCTTTGCAATGGTGACACCGTTTTGGAAGAGGCCCCAACGCGCACATCTGAGCAATGTGATTGGCAAATTCACCGCAGTTGTAGCATCTGTCGAGAATATTGTTTTTAATTTTACTATTTTTTTACCTCTTAAGTGAAGTTCCAAATACTGAACACTGAAAGAGTCTTCAACCATTTGACAACCTACCTCATCTTTCGATACTTCCGCTTGGCACGTGGCCTGAATTCACTGCCTTTGCACTGACTCTGTGACGGTCCGTAAACCTTGGTCGCTTCGTATCCCTTATCAGTCAATTTGGCTTCGAACTCCACCGGTTCATTTTGCCCCAACGATCGAAATCCCTCCATTTGAAGCACGCTCTGGAATCAAACAGAAATTTCTCAACTCAAATGCAAAAATCCCACCTTAAATCCCCTTACCTGATGCACAAACACATCCTGTCCACCGTCGTCCGGTGTGATAAAACCCCATCCCTTGATCACGTTGAACCACTTGCAGAGTCCTCGCCTTGGTTGGGTCTTTCCTTCTGCAAATAATAAAAAAAAAAACAAGAATCAAGCATCAGCTCATATCTTACGCATCAAAAGCCATCGGATGGGGTCAAAACTATCAGATTAACGTCAGCGTCACGAATGGAGAAATTAAAAAATCTTCGATTGAAATCCCAAGATAAAAGTGACACCTTTCCGGTTCGGAGTTGAATAAACCCCGAAAATAGAAACAGAAACCCAGGAGTTTCCTGTTTGTTAATAAAAAAAAAAGCCACCGATCAGCTATGTGAAATGTCCTTCACGCAACTCTTGAGGAGAAAAATATGTTTTCAATGATGAAATGGATCCGCTACCTGTCTAACGGTTTTTCATTGCTTAGAATTATGACAAGGATTGCTGTGCTTGATGATGTTTTTTTCCCAACGGGCAGGCGCAGTAAGAGAGTTTGCTTTCCCTATTCGTTTCGAGCGCCGGTTCAGAAATCTCGTCATTCATGCGTCAAATTTTACTCTTTTTTTTTGTTCCCCGGGAATTAGTTTGCCCCTTTTTATGATTTTGATTTCTTTTATTATTATTTTGTAAGCATCAGAGACATCAGAAAATCAGTACTATGAACTAAGGTCGTTAGAAGAAGCTTGAATTTCTTTAAAAATTGTTAGCAAGAAAGTGCATATTTTTTCGGCTTCAAGATAATTAAGACACATATGAATAGTGTTGAGTAGGCTTTGCTAGAATTGATTGAATTTTGGTTCAGCTGTCACGTTTTGCTTCGTACTCATTTTTTTGTTCATAACCCTCCCGCAAGGCTGTTGAAAAATATTACATAACACTTTTGAGTTATGAAAAAAACCTCTTCCCATCCGGGTGAGGTCTTTCGTTTTTATTCTCTTGTATTTCATTCCCATTAATACTAAGACAGTATGTAAGCGTAAGTTGTTACGTTCCTATGTTCATTCTACGCTAAATCGATAGATAAAAGGGAGTCAGTGCATTGTAAGTTACAGTATATTTTGGAAATTTTCTTTTTATTTCATATTATACCAGGTGAGATAAAAAAAACTGCAACACAGTAAAACGCCATAATTTTTTCATCTTTTTTTTTTAATTTTATTGAATGAAAGCAAAAAATGTCGGAAATAACATCAAATTTTAGAATCAGTTTAGATTTGTTCGAATTGGCCACCTTTGGCACGATTTATGGCGGTATTTTGTCCCATTCTCGGCGAAGCGCTTGCTTGAGGTAATCGACACTTTGGTAGTTTTTAGTGCCAACCTTGCTTTCCAAAATACCCCAGGCACAATAGTCCAACGGATTGGCATCCGGAGATTTTGGTGGCCATTGTGCGATGGAAATGAAGCGAGGAACCTCATTTCTTAACCATTCTTGGGTGGCGCGATGGTGCTGAGTCCTGTTGGAATGTCCAAGGTCTGCGGCCGAAATGTTTGCATGCCCAGGGCTTCAGAGCTCCCTCCAAAATATTTTCGCGATAGATTTGCGCATTTATTTTGACCCCACGGTCGAATTATTTTTCGTAAAATTTCCTCTACTCGTCGAGATTGAGATCAATAAACAAAACATCTTATAATCCTAGATTGCTTGCTGTCCATTCTCATAGCTGAGACAGAATTAAATAAAATGATTCAATTGGTCGAGCTTGACATTTCTGGGATGGTCCCACTTTTTTTATCAAATTTTTTGTTCATGGAGGTAAACCACGCAATTATATTTTTCGAATAATGGCATGATGCAAAGTCTGTTCAGAACACAATTTTGTCATTTTTGTGATGCTTTTGAATAAAATCACCCAGTATTGGAAGACATTTTTTTGATAAGGTGCGGCCCAGTTAGAATTGGAAAATAGACTATTGTGCATATTTTGGATATACATTAACAAAATAGTAGTCTGTTTTATTTAAAATGTTCGACTTTATGTGAACATTAGAGGGAAAATACAAATTAAAAATAATCATCTAGATTTCGGAGAAATTTGCGGACTTTTTCCGGAGTACGTTTCATCAACCGGTGCACATGATTCTCATCCATCGTTTTGGCAATCTTATTCCACTTGGTTCTCAATTCATTGATGCTTTTGACGACACTGCCATTCACCTTTAGCCTCCTTTTCATAATAGCCCAAAATCACTCTATCGGTCTGAGGGGACAGTTTGGTGGATTGAGTTCCTTCGGTATAAACTGAATCCCGTTGGTTTCATACCACTGTAGCACTGTTTTACTGTTATGACTGCTTGCAAGATCTGGCCAAAACATGACAGGTTCATTGTGAGATCTGATGAATGGCAATATTCGCTTTTGGATACATTCCGTTCTGTACCGCTCTGAATTAAATGTCTTACCTGTGATGAAAACCTTGGTCTTCCTACCGCAGCTACAGATTCCTTGCTAAATCATATATTTACGTGTAAATTTATCTGCAAACACAAACTTGAATTTGGCAGGAACATCTCCCCGAGCCGTAGCCAAGTAAAATGTTTGTCCCGGAAGCTGTTTGAAATCGGCCGTTACATACAGTCACCGCCAGAAAAAAGTGCCCACCTACCCCAGTTTCTCCTTTTTGTGCAGCAAACTGCAAAATAAGAGAAAGATTCTAAGTTTTGTTGTTTTGATGGCATATTTATTAGGTTCTTTTCTTGTCTGGTACATAAAAAACAATTGTCCTACAAATTCATTTTTTTCTTCAAGAAAGATCAAACTATAGTAGAAATTATGCATGTCAAAATAAAGTGCCCACTTCTTTTTTTCTTAAAAAAAAAAAACAAGTTGTAGATCCAGTCTGTTGAGTGATCAGTAGTTGATGTGTCCTCCCCTGGCCTTCAACAGTTTTTGCAAACGTTTCGGCATACTCTCCACCAGATTCTTCAGGTGTTGTGTGTCAAGATCTTCCCAGGCGTTCTCAAGAGCTTGAAAATAGTTATGTTTGTTGGTAGCTCCTGTCTTATCAACTCGTGAATCCAAGATGGCCCACAGATTCTCTATTGGGTTCAGATCTGGACTCTGTGGGGGCCATTCCATAGGTTTAATACGGCAGGAACAGAAGAATTCCTTTGTCTTCTTCGCGGTATGTTTTGGGTCATTATCTTGCTGGAACACAAATTTGTTTTCCAGCCCAGTTTTAACCAACGAAACCTCCAAATTCTCATGCAATATGTCGATGTAGGAATCTGCTGTCATAATACCATCGATTTTTACCAAAGCTCCAACACCCGCCCAAGAAATACACCCCCACACCATCACGTTCCCTCCGCTCGTTTTTTGCTGTTGAACAACTCGAATTTGGACTCATCAGTCCACAAAACAGTCTTCCAATATTCTAAAGGTTTATCAGCATGTTCCCGAGCAAATTTGAGTCGTTTCGCTGTGTTGACTTTGCTAATAAATGGCAACTTCTTACAAAACCTGCTCTTCATACCGTGTTCAGTGATCCCTCTGCGTAGAGTACTGTCCGAGATCGGTTGTTGAATCACTTCCTTGATCTCCCTGAGGGTAGCCTTCGGATTTTTCTTAATTTCTCGAATGATTCTCGCATCTGTTCGGGAATCTGTTCTACGTTTCCTTCCCCTTCCTGGGCGATCAGCTACTGAACCATAGGTTTTGTACTTTGCGAAAAGTTTGGTAACCGCTGCTTTGCTGTATCCATACTTTTCACCAATCTTGCGATGCGATGCACCTTTCTCGATGTCACGAATAACACATTTTTGGATCTGCAAGGAAATAGTTTTGCTTGCCCTGAATCTTTCTGACCGACAACTGAAATCCTTAAGAAGATCAACAAACACTTGGAAACGTCAAAAAAATTGAATACGAGGGGCGTTTGGATGTAAAAATTACATACACATAATATATTTTCAATTGGGCACTTTATTATGACACACCAAATTTGAACCAGTTATGGTTCAAAAAATAATTTTGCAAAAATGTGTATTATCCATTGCAAAAATACACATGCATCTTTAAAATAATAATATTATCATGCTTGGAACAATATATGAATACGATATAATGAGTTTTTTAATGACTTCAGAGATGAAGCGTGTTCATGCGAAAAGTGGGCGCTTTATTTTGGCGGTGACTGTAAGTTTCATCATCCATTGAATTTTGTCAACGCCTTATATACAGTTTTCTGGCACGGATTCTGTCTTTTTTCCCTATTTGATTGTCTTCAGGCACGGTTTGACTTGAAGCATTCCCGGAGACGAATCCGTTGCATGGTACTGCGTTCGGCGCTAAACCTTTAGGCCAAATCGCGGTCTGAGATGTTGAGGTTTGCCCTAATGTTCTTGATGATTTTTTTCCGTTGTTGACGGTTGACAGTACCCGCTCGACGTTTGCTTTGAGGCTTGCCATCCGTCGACAAAGTTTCTCTGTACTTTTTCAAAACACGCCACACGGTATTTCGCGGAAAACCCAACACTTTAGCATGTTTTGGCCCAGACCACGAAGGGTTTTCCAAATGATTGCGAACAATTCTTTCTTCTTCCATTTTGTATTTCTCTGAAACACGTTTGAACTGCACCGCGAAAAAAAAACGTCTGATGTTATTGTGATTGGGAACACATAAAATGTCATAGTTTACAAATCCGACCAGTAGGGTCGCTGTAAGAATCAAAAATGTTTGTTCCAATACTAAATAGGCCACACCTTATATACGTCTGCAGAAACAGTAAAACCCTTGCTTATCTGAATATACAAAGTATAGACTTATGCTTCAGAAATGGATGCTAATACTAGTATATTGGGCTCAAATTTAAATTTTCATGCATACCTAACTTAATCTTACTATTACAACGTCGGGCTTGAGAAACTTCCGTTTAGGCTAACGACATTTAAAGGGTGTTCCGATCAAAATTTGGTCAAACAGTAATGCGTGTGAGTCGATCAACGTTTTTATTAATAAGTCAAATTCTTTTTCTTTTTTAAGTTCAGTTAATACAGAATACAGGAGAAATGTTCAGCTAAGCTTCCTTTTTAGCAAATGCGAATTACCGGTTCTTTCGTTTAACACCTGCCATAATATTTTGTACAGTCTCCTTGTCTACTTTGTTCGCCGCAGAACGCCAGTTTGCCTTGAACTGTTTCTCGCTCACAACAGCTTTTCAGTCTTCTTAAGGTTCCGCTTGACGATGGCCCAATATTGTTCTATTGGGCGAAGCTCTGGCGTGTTGGGAGAGTTCTTGTCTTTGGGCACCACTTGAACGTTGTTGACAGCATACTACTCCATGGCCTTTCTTTCGTAATGGCAAGATGCAAAATCCGGCCAAAATAGAACGGAACAATTGTGTCGCTTCAGGAAAGGCAGTAGATGACTTTGACAGTTTAATGTGCTTGAAAATATCTGCGACCTTCCTCCGTTGGGTTGCCGTATAAAGTTCTTGTCCAGGAAGCTGTTTAAAGTCTGCCTTGACGTAAATTTCATCATCCTGTACCACGCAATCAAAGTTCGTCAGCATCGTCGTGTACAACTTTCGCGGTCGTGCCTTGGCCGACGTGTTTTGTTTATCGTAGCGATTTGGAGTCACCACTTTCTTATAAGTCGACGGTCCAGCTCGTTTTTTTAGCTCTATCCACGGTTGAAGGCGCCACTGCCAGCTTCTTTGCCACATCTCGGATGGAGAGGTTGGGATTCCGCTCGAAACAGCAACTCTTTTTGTCGTCGCTGTGGCCTCTAACTTTCAATTTACCCCCGATCCAGCTTTCCTGGCTGTCGACAAACGCTCACCGAACACTTTTAATACGTTGGTAACAGTCCAAAAAAAAAACACCAATTTTAACACTTATTCCACCTTTTTTGGAGTTGATTTAGCCACATTCTACAACAATTGCGCCAACATTTCGGCGTGAGAGTAGTTTGGATTTTCGCCATGCACGTGCAAAATTTTGATTCGGTGCTTCTCTTCCTTCGACGACATTTTGATAACTGAAGTGCTCATCTCAAAATCAACATAGAGGCATGTTGTTACACGCACACACCCTAAAATGAGGGGTGTGCAAAATTTTTTAATCCACGATGAAAGGACATGCGTCAAGTTTAAGTCGACCAAATTTTAATCGAAACACCCTTTACCAGGTATCGCTTGTAACTGCTTTTGGGTGTTTTTTGGCTTCTTAGCCCTCGAAAACCTTCTCATACGATATGCATTCAGTACTCGACATAAAACTTTTTAGCCAGTTTTGCTGAACTAACGCCCAATTTGTCTCTGTTTTTTGTTATAGTATGTTTTGTTTATTTTCCTGGCCTATTTCCTCACAACGTGGTAATAACCACCGACGCCAGGAAGTCCACCACCTGGACCCTACGTATCGCACTCATCAACACATGAGTCAGGACCAACGGCCTTACTTCTCTTCTGAAGGAAGTCGTCACAAGAGATTTCGTCACCTCGGAAAAATCCCACCGACCTCGATTGGGATTGAACCCAGACCCACAGGGTTGCCAAGTAGTAGTCACGCTTACCACTACACTACCAGCACCGGCTCCATTTGTGTTTTGAGGCCATTTGACTTTCATTTCGCGTCGCCATGTTTATTACACTCTTTCGACCGGGATTTTTTAAATTTATTTATAATTTATTCAACACATATCTTTTACTTCAAGACCACACAGACTAGTGAAAATTAATTCGATCCTTAAAAACTTGTTTGCTAACAGTTAAATCAAACACACCACAAATATCATTAAAAAGCATCTGTTATAGCCATATGCAGTACGGTATTGAGGAGTCCATAGGGGGTTCGAGTTGCGGGAACGATGGGCGTGGAAATTAATGTCTCGAAGCAAACTACAGCAGTCAATGTTTATTTTTGACTCATCATGTCAATAATAAACAGTCTTTGCAGTATGATTCTCCGACTTGATAGAGTTTCAAGTCCAATAAGTGCACATTATGTTCGAATGGTGGCAGGTTAACCGTTAGGGAACTTCAGTCTCAGCTCTTCGTCATACATTGCGTTCCAAAGCACCGGCTTTTGGAAAGCGGTTGAAGGGGGTCCCAATAGAATGGAGCCACAAGCTCCAAACTCATCGATTCAACAGGAGGAGGAGAACCCGCAAAAGGGGTCTTGCTAAAACAGGGGTCTCCGGGAAAACCAGAGAGGCCATGGATGGGCCTGGGCTCATCCGAGCCATGGAGAGGAAGCGAGATACGCTTCCCAAAGTGATTGTAGTCTCGGAACAGCTGAGTGCTATAATCGACTTTATATCATCAAGGACCTCAAACAAAGCTTGTTGAAGTTTCGTAAGTCCATTCAGGCTGCATGCCGCAAAAGAAACGAACTGGAAGCCAAGCTTCTAGCCGACCACAATGTCAGAGATATGGACAGGCTATTGGCTGCTGAAAATGCCAGATAGTCTGCCTGCAATTACACATATGCGGACGTAGTGTCGGGGTCGGAGGGTCGAACCTCGCGTCTTATGGGGTGAAAAAAAGTGGCCTGGAGCAAAAAGCGCTAAATCCAGTTCGTCGGCATGGGTAGCTTCAAGCACCGTGGTTGGGCCAAGTGCCAGGGCTGACCCCAGCACTGAATGGAGCGAGAAGAAAGGTACGAGTGACCACCCCTCAAGAGACAGGAAAAATCCCTGGACCAAGGTCCGAAAAAAGGGAGATAGACCTCAAAACCAAAAAGCAAAGCAAAATTCTGGCACGGAAGGGAAACCACGGAAAAGTCCTCATCGTGAAGAACAAAGAGTCTAAGTACTCTAAGGTCTTGAAAACGATGCGCGGTGATGCTAAGCTGGTGGATCTGGGAGCCGATGTGCGGAGTAGCCATTGTACCCGCACCGGTGAAATGATCCTCGAGCTTAAGAAGGACACTAAGCTGAAAGGCCCAGCCTATCAGCGGGATGAAGGTAAGTGCCCTAGTCACGCTAGTGACTCTCTAGTGTAAACACGAGATCACGGAGGCTAGTGAAACCGAAGAAGCCACAACAGCCATACAGCTGAAAAAGGGTCCACTTGGAACTCTAGTGGGCTTGGCCCCAAAACTGGTTAAACTCAAGGTGGGGTGGTCTGTTCGCCCACTGAGGTTGCACCAGCCGCCAAAGGCATGTTTCAAATGCCTTGAGAGCGAGCATATGTCGTGAGAGTCTAAGGGCCCCTATGTAGAAGGTGCGGTGGAAAAGGCCACAAGGCTCGGAACTGTAAGAAACCTCTCAAATGTATGACGTACTCTGGAAAACCAGATGACAAGCCCGTCACGGGAGGCCGTAAGTGCCCGGCCTACAAGGGTAAACCAACAAGCTAATCCGAGTGCATGTAACCCAACTTAACCTGAACCACTGCGGGGCAGCTCAGCAGCTACTGTGTCAGGCAGTTCGCGAGTCGACAACGGATATCGTCTTAATATCCGACGCATATCGTATCCCGGCCGGCAAAGGCAACTGTATTGCGAATAGGTCCAATATGGTGGCACTATAGACGACGGGAAAGTTCCCGGTTCAGGAGGTTGTGTCTACCTGAAACTTTGAGGCTTTGAGGATGTAAAAGTGAATGGAATGTTCTTCTGCAGCGGTTATGCGCCGCCGATTGACCAGTTTTCACAAATGTTTCATCGGATGACAACAGAGCTAACTGTCTGGAATCCGTTGGTAATAGCGTGCGAATTCAACGCCTGGGCACTTGAGTGGGGCAGCCGCCTTACCAACCCAAGGCGCAAAATCATGCTTGAGTCCCTGGCCAGGCTGAACGCAGACCTGGTCAACGTAGGTACCAATAGTACATACCACAGAAACGGAGAGGAGTCGATCATCGACGTGACTTCCTGCAGCCCCGGGCTGTCACATAACTAGAGGGTGGGGGATGGCTACATTCGTTGCGACCACTTGGCGGTTCGCTATAGTATCGTCCTCAATACTAGGCAGCGCGCAGAAGGAACTAAAACTTCTTCGATGAAGAAGTATTTAGGGAGGCGCTTGAGCGGGAACAGAACATGAGCAAAACCCAGGACCCGTTTGGCGAACAACTCGTAGCACTACCTACACGCGTGAGCGATGCAACCATGCCTATGCAGGTCAAAGCTAGGGATGGGAGATCGCCGATGAATTGGTGAACACAGTCGATCGCCGACCTCCGTAGAATATGCCTCCGCGCAAGAAGGAGGATAGCGTTGAGATATAAAAGCCAGCAAACGAGCCTGCTTCAAGGGTTTGTGTTCAAAAGCCAAAGCAAACCCATAAGATGGAGTCTATCGGGTGGTTATGGCCAGAACCAAAAGTGCAGCAGCTCCAACCGAGCAATCACCAGAACTACTGACGGTGGTCATTGGAGGACTTTTTCCACACCACGAACCGAGTCCCTGGCCTTTCATAGCCGTAGAATTGTACCATGACCAGCGTTCCAGTAAACCAGACCATAACGCTGTCATAATGGTGGAAGGATGATCAGCAACGTCAAACATCCACAATCACGTGGCAATGAGAACGGCACCGTTGAGGAAAGGGATGAGGCGATGGTTACAAATGATGAACTCTTTGTGATAGGAAAGTCGCTCAAGGCGAACAAAGCACCAGGGCCAGATGGCATACCGAGCTTGGCCTTCAAGACGGCTATTCTGCTGACTCACGAAATGTTTCCGGAAGCCTGGAAAAGCCAGACGCTAGTAATGCTGCCAAAAATAGAGAAGCCAACGGTTGATTCATCGACACACCGTCCGAAATGCTTGTTGGATACGACGGGTAAGATGCTGAAGAGGTTAATCCTCAACAGGTTGTCAAAGTACACGGAGGGTACGGACGGAAAGGGTAATCAGACGTAAAAGGTGAGGAGTTCGCTACTGTGCAGTGGTCATCCTGGATGTGAGAATTGCGTTCAATAGCACCGGTTAGGAGACTATTGCCAACTCGCTTCAACGTCTCCGGGTTTCTGGGTACCTGTACAGGATTGTGGTCTACTACTTCCAGAATCGGGTACGGGTATACAACACTGCGACGGGTCAGGCACGTGTTTAAGTCAACGCAGGAGTTCCGCAAGGTTCAATCCTGGGTCCGGTGCTCTTGAACATGATGTATGACGAAGTGTTGAGGTTAAAGTTCCCTAACGGGGCAAAGATGGTCGGCTTTGCAAATGACATCACCCTATAAGACTATGAAAAATCCTTAAAAGAGGTAGAGTTAACTGTCACACACTTCATCGACTTTGTCGAGAGATCGATGCGCTCCGAGATATTACTGTGCTCAGTAACAGAAAATTGGAGCAAAGGGTGATGATTAGTGGTGGTAACTGCACCATCACCTCAAAGCGGTCCCTGAGGTGTTTGGGGGTTCTGATCGACGATAAGCTGTCCTATATCAACCACGTTGACCAAACCTGCAAGAAAACCTCCATGGCTATATCAGCATTATCCCGCATGATGTCGAATAGCTCAGCGGTGCAAAGGAGCAAACAAAAGCTCCTGATCACTCAGTCCATACTCTGGTATATGGAGTCGGCATGGGCCATCGTCTAGAGTACTAAGAGCTACATCGGCAAGCGCGAAAGTACGCATAGGCTAATGTGCCTAAGAGTGGTCAGCGCATGCCGTACGGTGTCACGCGACGCGGTCTGTGTTTTAGCGGGGATGTTGCCCATCGGTATAATCATAAAAATGGACGTAGAGCGCTTCAAACAACGAGGCACGAGAGGTATTTGTAAGACCACTAGACTACTAGATCATCACTTCCCGGAGGAATCCGGATGGGTCGGTCGGTGACACCAAGAAGTTACCTTCCACTTGACGCAGATCCTGTCTGTCCATGGCTGCCTTAGATAGTATCTACACAAGCACGAGCACGTCGAATCCTCCGCAGAACATGTGTTCTTCGCTTGTCCTCGCATCAACGACTCGAGAAACAGCATGACGGCCGTGAGCGATTGGGACACGGCTCCAGGCAACCCAGTCCGGAAAATGTGTTAAGACTGAGAAATCTGGGACGCAGCAGACACGGTGGCCTTTCAAAATGTCCTCGAGCAACAAGTCAGTACTAAGCGTAGTGAGTATCTTAAGGATTTTATGTAATTTGTTGGTACAAAATAAGAGGGGTTTTATCCCTGTTTGAGGAAGGATATGTTGTCTTATTCAACAGTGCTTTTCCACCACCATAAATAAATATCAATCAAACATGAAGTGTCTTGTCTATGAGTAACCAACCGTAAAATAAAATTATCTACACTGTTTGGAGATTAAACTAGAAATAAGTTATCTACCACCACAGCTAAGTGCACATTTTGGAAGAACATTTTTAAACACAAATATAGGGTTTCTAAAGTGGTAGTTACTTATTTGTTGTCACACTTTGCTGTAATTTAAAATCCAAAGATTTTGTAAAGATCTGCATTGATAAGCGAGCATAACAATTTGAGCAATTGTATACTTTTGCATCATCCACTGAGAATCGGGTTTACCGGGAGCATCTATAACATACAATTTGTATGGACCCGTTATGGTGTCTGTATGTCTTTAAACGATATGCCTAACTAAGGAGTGTATCGAATATAAGCTATCCACATACATTTGCGTTGTACGCATGTATTTGTGATGGTTTTTTATGCTATGAACACTGAATGCTGTGCGTTTGACTGTCAGCTTTCTTTTGTTTACTTGTTTGTGCGGTTCAAATTCTGCGTTTTCAAAATGTCGCGTATTGAAAAGGAAGTGAAAATTAAGGTTCTGGACACATGGCTAAGTGAGAAGGGTATTACTATGCGAAAATTGGCGAAGCGGTTTGGAATTCATCATGCGAGTGTTAAAACCATCATTAATAAGTTTGGGGAACACTATTCTTTGGATGAGCTACCAGGAAGAGGCAGAAAACCCGGTTCTTCCAACCCGAAACTGGAGCAGAAAGTGGTATCTCTAATCATGAAGAACAAATCAATGTCAATACGTGATTTGGCCAAAAAAGCAGGAACGAGTGTCGGAATGATCCAACGTATCAAGAAGCGAAACCACCTGAAGACCTACAAGAAGCAGAAAATCTCGAAACAAAGTGCAGAACAGAAGAAGCGAGCAGCAACAAGGACCCCGAAATTGTATTCGCGTCTTTTGCAGCGTCCGGATGCATGCGTTTTGATGGACGATGAGACCTATGTAAAGGAGGACTCAAAAACCCTTCCAGGTCCATAATACTTTACTGCCGTCGTTGGAGAGGATGTGAGCGATGCGGACAGGTCAATTCAAGTGGAGAAATTCGGTCGAAAGGTACTGGTATGGCAAGCAATATGTTCCTGTGGTTTGAAGTCAACCATTTTTTACACTACCGGAACTATAAATGCGGAAATCTATCGATCTGAGTGTCTCCAGAAGAGATTGTTGCCTTTATATAAGAAGCATAATACACCTCCACTGTTTTGGCCGGATTTAGCGTCGGCTCACTATGCCAAAAACACTCTCAATTGGCTTGCGGAAAAGGGTATAGATTTCGTTGAGAAAAATATCAATCCACCAAATTGCCCTCAGCTTCGACCCATCGAACGTTACTGGGCAATCGTGAAGAGGGTCTTCAAGAAAACTGGTAAGGCAGCTGGGAACATGCAGGAGTTCAAAAAATTTGTGCTCAAGCGTCCAAAAAATGCGATGCAACACTTGTCCGGAACTTGATGAAGAGCATTCGATCCAAAGTTCGAAAATTCGTGAAGGAATAACTTAAATTTCATCCGGTCTTCATTATGTTCAAGTTTTACCTCGTACAATAAAAGATCAATTTTTTGTATGAATAAAATGTCGGTTTTCAACATAATTTGAAAGAAAGTTTGTGGATAGCTTATTTTCGATACACTCCTTATCATCACCTAAATAAACGATTGTCTTTTGACATATTTGAAGACAAAGTTTTTATCCCATAAATTTCGTTCAAACCTTGCGTTTGAAACGTGCTTGCTAAATATCACAAATTAAAGCGTACGTAAATCAACAACAGTCAATTAGCACTAAAATTTCCACCGTTCAGCAAATGAATGAAGCCCATCATGTGTAGATAAGTAATGTTGCGAATGTTTTATTTGCAGCCACGGAGAAGATTGATTGGTTTGGGTTGACAAGCTATAGAAAGTAAAACGAAGTCATGAATAATTTCAAAATCGTCAGCCAGTCTCTGCTAACAGAATAGCAAAGAAGGTGTCAATCAACGACGAAAGAAAAGCGTCCTAAACCTCTACAGGCCAATGACAGAATTTGACAATCCAACAAGACTGTTGATCACAAACGTGTAAAATTTAATCCGCTTGCTTTGGTTCTTCCGAGTTCCTCGTTGCGAGCTCATCAAAGGAAAGGCGCGAGAGAACCAGTATCATCCTTTCCTAACCGTAGCTTATTAGTTTAATTTTTCTTTTCTTTTGTTCGCAATTGAAATTCCTTCCTGGCGTCCTTCGTGGCAACCCCTGGGTGCAATGTTCGGGTCTTACAAGCATGTGAATAAATTATGATTAGAAATACATTAGAGACATTAGAATGTCTTTTATTCGTCTGCCAAGCGTCAAATTCGAACATGCTTCGCAGTGGGCTAGGAAAGGACGAAAAGGGGAAGATCTGTCGCTCGCTGCGAAATATGCGCTCCATCAAAATGTAGCAAAATTTGATTGAAGCGCTTGTTCGGACCTCACCGGACCCATCGTTCGAGAGTGGAAGCGACATGAAGTGAGGGCATCCTAGTTTGACCCTTGTGTTCTTCCCTCTGTGCACTACTTTATTCTGATTTATACTTCCCGCAAGAGCAAATTCCCTTCGTCGGCATTTCGAACTTATAATTATACGTCTTTCACTCAAGGGTTGATGGACGAGCAAGCAGTAAGACCCGAGGAAACAACTGAAGAAAAAATCGAAATGCGTAAGGTGAAAGCATGACAAGATTTCTTCTTCCTGGATTTGACGAAAGTATGCTCGGAACAGTGCGTTACGCACATTGTTTGTGAAATTGAATTTAGGACAAGCGCTCGATGTGAAGGAATGAGCGTATGAAGATGAGAAAAAAAAAAGTTTTAGGAAATCGCCGAGGGGAAATTTGAGAACCGGCAATGGCCTAGAAGGTACCTGGCTATGGCGTGGTGGAGCGACGGTGCAGGGCTTCACGGATCTAATTTTGTTAATAAAGGATTATTCAAATTACGGCGGCAACAACAACGAGGAAGGACCTGCCATGCGCTGGCTGTTGCCCTGATTTAGTGAATGGACGCTTACTGCCGTATTGTAACATTTGAAAGCCGGATTGAAGCAGGGATTTTGCGCACAGGGGGACGGCTGACTGACCGATATGGTCAGTTGTGACGTGGATGTGATTTATGCAGTTATGATGTTCGGTTTGGCCTGGTAAAAAGTTGAATGTAAATTCATAGGAAATTTAATTATTTTCAACGAAAAGCTTCCATGGGGTGTTTTTCGAGATCTTTCAGACTTCATATACAACTAACAAACTATTCATCTGTGTATTTGTCCTCCCGTTAAAGTTGATACGAGATTAAAATTTCCAAAGTCTTGTCGCTAATCGAAAGTGGGGATGTACACTCAGTAGTAAAAAAAAAACCCGAGCAACATTTTACTTCCAACTTGTTGCCATGTTCAATCTTCTGTTACTTTGTCAATTATCAATATTTTTTGCTGAAATTTTGACAACACTATAATCAATGTATATACTTTATATGATCAAAATTTCATGTTTATAAAATTTATAAATTTGAAGTTTTCATAACATATGTGAAAAAAGTCATTTTTGGTCATACCAATTTCAAAAATCCGTATTTCTGTGAAAAATTTAGGTACCATACTAAAAATTTCATTCTAGCCTTAAAAAATATAGGAAATAATGTGGACAAAATTTTAACTGTTTTCATCATGTGGTTTGGACTACAGCTGGCGTCAAAGTTGACGCACCAACATGAGTATTTCCATTTTTCACCCGATATTGACCATGCTGAAATACCGGTGCAAAAAAAAGCCGAGGTGAATTTTAGTAATAATACTGTATTATACTGTATACGTAGTTTTCACAAACCAATTCATACTGTGAGCCATATTTGAAAGTTCTTCGTCGAGCCAAAAGATGACCTTGCCCCTATGCGATTCACGCGAAACCCGCGGGAAAGTAAGATTCTCCTTCCAACGATACGATCCAACAAATCGAATAACCCAATTCGCAATACTTATTAAGCTTTCCACTGGATGGCTTGTTAAGAAGGGCGCGTCACTCTCGCTGAAACTGTTGGAGTAGAATTCACAGCATCACAATCGAATGGGTAAGATAAAGAAGATGATGCTGTTTGTTCCCTCCTAGACGACATGACAAAATTCGCATCGAAATACCTCATTTGGCAGGTTATCTGCACCTGTGGAAAGCGAAGTGAAATTTTCGTCACAACAGGTGCCATCAATGATGCAATTTTCAACTCTGAATGCCTCCAAAAACGTCTTTTGGTATTGTTGGAGCAGCGCAATGAAAACCACTATTTTGGCTGGACTCAGCTTCATGCCACTATTCTAGGAGCGTGCTGGAATAGTATGAGTCTAATTCGGTGCATTTTGCCTCCAAGGACATGAATCCACCGAGCTGCCCTGAACTACGTCCAATCGAAACTTATTGGGCCATGATGAAGCGGAAACTCAGAAATACCAAGGAGAAAGTAAAAGATGCAAATGGCATGCGTTGAAAGTAGATAAAAATGAGAAAAAGGTATCGGATACGACCGTACAAGATCTCATGGATGGTGTGAAGCGAAAGTGTCGAGAACTTTACCAAACAACCTCCAATTATTGATTCAATGTGAACTGAGCTTAACATATCAAAACAAAAGCGTTGCCGAAAATGAAATAGTGAAAACGGAGGATTTGATGATTATGCAATACAACCAAAAACTAACTTTCCATAGCAGTGGGATAATCCGAAAAACGATTTGATCAGGATTCTTTTGTTGTTGGTGATCATCAAGCTCCTGTATGAGGAGCCAAAAACGTTTGGGCGGGCCCGTAAGCAGAGACACTTACGCAAAACCCGCGAATATAGGGAAGTGAATCTCCTTCCAAAAGCAAGTTCACTCTCACAGCACTAGAACCAAGCCCTCGATTGACAGAATAAACCCAATAGATGGGGTCGAAGAGCCCGCCCTCGTTCCGTGAAATGTTAACAATAGGGAGGAGGCAGTCCCATGCTCCATATCGAAATCGGTTTACTTGGGTGCCCTGATGGTCCCTCCCTTTCCCAGTTATATGTTATTTAATATTTTGTATATTTTGTACACAAAATATTAGGACATCATTATAGACAAATATGCCAATTTATTCAAATTTCATACTTAAATAATACATCCAATGGATTGTTACTGAAAAATAAATAAAAATTAGATATGTATTAATATCCTTCTAGTACTGGAAAAGCTGAAAACAGAATGTGTTGTTTATTCAATAAATACATGAGATTTGAAAGCAAATTAGCTGTGCTGCAATAATTTCACGTTTGCCATTCAGGTTTCGAATAAGAAATTATGACTAAAATCGGTGTGACTTAAAAGATCGAAGACTGTAAAAAAGCTAAGTAATCTAGAAGCACTTTCATGTGTTGTGATGTAATGTGGCAGGAAGTCACTACCAGTGCAAGACTTGCCATGGCGTACAGTTCCTCATAATGGCAAGATCAAACTGTACATACCTGTAATCCTCACTATTTCGTTGTACGAAGGGCCAAAAACGATGGTGTGGACCCGTAAGCAGAAGCATTTACACGAAACCCACGGAAAGGATTGAGAATATCCTTCCAACGAAACACTTTCATTACAGGACATGTACAGTAAGCAATACACATTAGGATTTCCGTGTGGTGGTTTGTTAAAAATAGGATTAGCAAACTTAAAGTAGACTTCGGAAGATAATTAGTACTTCACTGATCTCGATCTGTTGATTTCCATCAAGGAAGGCACAATTGTCATCCATGACTTGGGCCAGATCTCTCCGAATTTCATAATAATTGGTAGTTTTGTTCCCCATCGAAAATAAATTTTCCCGTATTTTTTTTCATTTTTTCTGCGTAGGGTGGTCCAAAAATTTACTTTTTTCAAAAACGCTGTTTTACAAGAAATCATAACTTTTGAACCACTGACTGGGCCGATTCTATAAATTAAAAATGCAAATGAAAGTTATTAGTATTCCCAAAAATGAGAACACGTGGCTTATGGACCATCACTCATCTCTCTAAAAGCTCACCTTACCTTACCAATCAGACTAAGGCCGGTGTGGCCTCTGCTGTACACAGACGTTGTTTCCATTGTAATCGGTCCATGGCTGTTCCTCGCCAGCCTCGCTGTCTGCGGAGGGTCCGCAGGTCGCCTTCTACTTGATCGATCCACCTTGCTCGTTGCGCGCCTCTTCTTCTTGTACCTGTCGGTTCGTTTTCGAGAACCATTTTCACAGGGCTGTCGTCCGACATTCTTACGACATACCCAGCCCATCGTAGTCGACCGACTTTTGCGATGTGTACGATGGGAGGTTCTCCCAGCAACTGGTGCAATTCGTGGTTCATTCGCCTCCTCCACGTTCCGTCTTCCATCTGCACTTCACCGTAGATCGTACGCAGCAGCTTCCGTTCAAAGACTCCAAGGGCGCGTTGGTCCTCCACTAGCAATGTCCATGTTTCGTGGCCGTAGAGAACTACCAGTCTAATTTATGTCTTGTAGGTGGTCAACTTTGTGGTTCGGCGAACTTTGTTCGATCTTAGCGTCCTTCGGAGTCCAAAGTAGGCACGATTGCCAGCCATAATGCGCCTTTGTATTTCTCTGCTGGTGTCGTTATCGGCGGTCACCAATGATCCCAGATACACAAATTCGTCTACTACCTCGATTTCATCACCGTCGATCTGAACTCGTGCTAGGAGGCTAACATTGTCCTCTCGTGAGCCTCTTCCCTTCATGTATTTTGTTTTTAACGCATTAATCACAAGCCCAATCCTACCAGCTTCAGCCTTAAGTCTGATGTACGTTTCCGCCATCGTCTCAAAGTTACGTGCTACGATATCAACGTCATCGGCGAAGCCAAATAGTTGGACAGACTTCCTGAAGATCGTGCCACTCGTGTCTATCCCAGCTCTTCGAATCACACCCTCCAATGCAATGTTAAACAACAAACACGACAATCCATCACCTTGCCGTAACCCTCTCCAAGATTCGAAGAGACTCGAGAGCGTCCCTGATACTCGGCCGACACACATCACTCGATCCATCGTTGCTTTGATCAACCGCGTCAGTTTTTCCGGAAATCCATATTCGTGCATGATTTGCCATAGCTGGTCTCGATCGATTGTATCATACGCTGATTTGAACTCGATGAAAAGATGATGTGTGGACACGTTGTATTCGCGACATTTCTGCAGTACTTGCCGAATCGCGAAAATCTGGTCCGTAGTAGCGCGGGCACCCATGAATCCCGCTTGGTATTGCCCCACGAACTCCTTTGCAATTGGTGACAGGCGGTGGCATAACATTTGGGAGAGCAACTTGTAGGCGGCGCTCAGTAGCGTGATCGCACGATAATTGCAGCAATCCAGCTTGTCGCCCTTTTTATAGATGGGACACACTATTCCTTCCATCCAATCCTCCGGTAAACATTCCTCCTTCCAAATCTTGGTAATTACCCACTGCAGCGCTCTTGCCAGTGCTTCCCCACCGTATTCTAATAGCTCGCTTGGGAGTTGGTCAACACCAGCGGCTTTGTTGTTTTTCAACAGACCAATTTCCTCCTCAACTTCCTGAAGGGTTGGGGTCGGGGTCCTGTCATCTTCTGTGCGTGTTCCTAGATTTATTACTGTGCCACTTTCGTTCGCTGTAACATTACCGTTCAGGTGCTCGTCGAAGTACTGCTTCCACTTTTCAATCACCTCACACTCTCCTGTGAGGAGGTTGCCATCCAGGTCTCTGCAAATATCAGCTTGTGGTACGTAGCCTTTGCGCGAGTTGTTTAACTTCTCGTAGAATTTGCGTGTGTCGTTAGCACGGTACAGTGCTTCCATTTCTTCGCGGTCTCGATCTTCCCTCGAAGAATAGAATTTTGTCTGTTCCGTGCCTGTCTATACCTATCCACATTCGCTCTCGTACGGTGTTGCAGCATTCTCGCCCGTGCTGCATTCTTCTCCTCTACTAACTGCTTGCATTCGCCATCAAACCAGTCATTTTTTCGATTCGGTGCATAAGAACCTAGTGTCACTAATGCAGTGCTACCAATGGCGGTTCGAATATTTCTCCAGCCATCTTCAAGAGTTGCTGCGCCAAGCTGCTCTTCCGTTGGTAGGGTTGCTTCTAGCTGTTGCGCGTATTCCTGGGCAACTTCGGTTTCCCGTAGTAGCTCAATGTTAGGTCGTAGCGTCCGAAATCGACGCGTGTTGTACACCGTCGAGACTTTTGAGCGCATACATACTGCAACTTGGTAGTGGTCCGAGTCTATATTCGCGCTGCGGTAAGTGCGAACGTTGATGATAGCGGAGAAGAATTTCCCGTCGATTAGAACATGGTCGATTTGATTCTCTGTTCGTTGGTCAGGTGATCTCCAAGTGGCTTTGTGGATGTCTTCACGGGGGAAGAAGGTATTTCGGACTACTAAACCACGGGAGGCCGCAAAGTTCACGCATCGTTGGCCATTATCGTTCGATACGGTATGCAGGCTGTTAGGCCCTATTACCGGTCTGTACATTGCCTCCCGTCCTACCTGAGCGTTCATGTCACCAATGACGACTTTTACGTTCCGCCATCATACACCTGCTCTAGCTGCGCGTGGAACGCTTCTTTTTCGTCATCGGGTCTTCCGTCGTGTGGAAAGTGTACATTGATGATGCTGTAGTTGAAGAATCGACCCTTGATCCTGAGCTTGCACATTCTAGCGTTCATCGGAAACCATCCAATCACGCGTTGACGCATTTTGCCCAGCACTATAAAGCCGGTGCCCAGCTCGTTTGTGGTACCACAGGTCTGGTAAAAAGTAGCCGCTCGATGCCCGCTTTTCCATACCTTCTGTCCTGTCCAGCAAACTTCCTGCAGTGCTACGACTTCGAAGTTACGAGGTTGAAGTTCGTCGTAGATTATCCTATCGCAGCCAGGGAAGCAGAGCGTTTTGCAGTTCCATGTTCCGAGTTTCCAATCGTAGTCCTTAATTCGTCGCCTAGGTCTTTGCCGATTGTTCCGGTCCGTATTAACTTCTGTATTATTCGTAACATTGATTTTTTAAGGGCGGCCTGTTGGGCCTTCCCCAACCCCCTGTCTCGCCGGAGGACCATCGTGCACAGCACTGTTTAGAGTCCCACGCTGGCACGAGGACGATGATCAGCCGCTCCTAACATGGAGAACAGACGTTGTTTTGAGCCGCCCCTCTCAAATAGCTTAATAAACTTATAAAAATAACTTCTGATTGAAGGGGACGCATGGTTGGCAAGTTCCTTCAAGTAATGAAAACGCGTAGTAGGATAGTCAGCAAAACCTAAAAACATAGCATTTTTTAAAAAACTTATTTCAAAAACTAATACATATAACGCTAATTTTTTGATATGTTATGTAAAAATGTCCAATTTTTCAAGAAAAAATATAAAAACGAGAGAGTTTTCTGGTCCCGAGACCATAAAAACCTTAAAAACTTAAAGAATCCATGTTTTTATAATCAATGTTGCAGTAAAGGAGGTGGTTTTCTAAAAAGTCTGTTTAGTTACCTTTCATTTGCAATTGAAATTGCTAAAATCGGCTCAGTGGTTCAAAAGTTATGGTTTTTTGAAAAAAGTGTAAAAAAAAACACGGGTCGAATATTTTCCTATAAATCACAAAACTACCATTTTTTTAATGAAATTCTGAGAGATCGTATATCTTTTTTGTATGGAATTGCTGTATGTATTTATTTTTTTAGAGTTAACAGACTATTTTATAAGTCGAAGAAAGTAGTTTGAGTGATCGGGGCGCCCGGTTTGATGATTCCTTAAACTTATGAAGTATCTTATCATAATACCTCTAAACACAATTATTTAAATTCAAGTCTACACTGCTTAGCAGTCACTCACTTCGCTATTGTCAAATTGACAACATTGCCCAGGCTACGCCAACCAGCGTCTCCATACTGAAATGCTGAAAACCAATTTAGCCGTCATTGTTTGTGATGTTGCTTCATGCCAAAATGTGTAGATAAATACTGTGGCAAAACTTATTTATGTGATATAACCACAATGGAACTGACTCTTAGCTTCGGGTCTTGACTAAGAATCCCTACTGAGCACTTCCGGCACGTGAAGCCGGCCAGTTCAGCGCCATGGAGTAATCTAGAAGCACTTTCATAGTAATCAACTGAATATCCTTGCATGTATATGTATACTGTAGACAAGCACAATGATATTCTATGCCGAGGGAAGTTGGAAAAATTTCCAACCCCATAGATTCCATCGACCGGGTCAGGAATCGAATTTGCCACATTCGAACAGGCAAACTGTGCACTGACCGACTGATCTATCTGCGGCTTGTTGTTGCCATTGGTGCAGTTTTTGAGCTACTGACTGGTCAACTATTGGGTTTGCCAATTTGAGAACTGCTACATAACAGTATGCAAGGACTCATCCTACACCTTAACATTTACTTTGAACGATTACCACCCAAATCATCCACTTATTCCAATATGAGTACACAACAGATGGATTCTTATGAGATTCCATCGTAGAACGCGCCACAGCACCTGTTCACCCGTTTCAGTTCAAATAATGAAAACACCCATAGCAAAGCAACACATTTTCCATTAATATGTTTTCAGGTCCACACAGCGCTTTCCAACACATGCCATTTCTTCACATTCATTCTTCTACTTCTCGGCAACATTTTATTGTCGTTTGAGAAATTTCCCTTCTGCAATGGCTCCTACCTCTCGTTCTGTCCATCCCATAGCTATAACAGAAAGATGACAAGGGTCGCAATCGAGAAGATGTAGCAAAAGCACGCATGGAACCGATGCTGACGCACACGTACACCTGGTTCGATTTCGGTACCTGCTCTCCGAATTGTGACCCCGTGATTAAGACATGATGGCTCAGTTTTCTCCCGGCCCAAAGAGCATACCAGCGAAAACAAGGGTCCAAATCATGCAGGCAATAAGTACCTTCAGTCTCAAAACTACCGCCACTGGCACCGCTCGGAACCTGTTGGTTGAAGTCATCCTGCGGGATCGATATTGAATCCTTTGCCATTGTTTGATCTGCTTCGAGCTATTGACTGGTATTTCCTTTCTTCTTTTTTCTTTGTTAGTACGAAGCAGACTGTATTTTTTCTCCGATTGACTGCAACTGGGGTAACTTATTTCACTCGTAAATCACCATTTCACCGTATTAAATCGTACACTTCTTCATTCCAACTTGTCAAGTTTCACTTCCGATTGAAGGAATTTCAAATTCCACCAACAATCAGCTGAGGCAGTTACAAAAACAACTACAACGCAATACGAGTGCAGCCATAGAAAATCCATCACGTTTGAAATTAAAATGCACCCAAGTAAAACGCCTCAGTTAATTTTCTGGTAATTCGATGAGGAGCGCTCCCCACGCCAACGACGCACGGTCAACTTTCGATGGTACACATGAGTATCTTCTGCTGAGGGAACCGCACTGCAATCGGATTCGACCCGTGGAATTGAACTCGATGGATGTTTCGAAACGCACGCGCGCACGCACTGCTGCCGTTTTCACGTTTTCCGTTCTTCCGAAGGACTGGTCTATGTTGCGTTCGTTCCTAATGTTTATGCTCCACTATCCGAAAAAACAAAATCATAAACCTGGGCGGGTGCGAGCGAGAGGGGTTTGTCCATCCCGTTCCCTCCTCTACGACAACAACGATGGCAACGCAACGGCGCGCACAGCATTAGAGTTGTGTGATTTTCTATTTCGGCAATGTGCGTCTACGCACTACACTAATAACGGAGAAGGTCGCCTGCTTGGTTGGTTCGGTGCGAGCGAGACAGCCAGCGGTCCCAATCAGAACTGGTCGAAATTGAAGTGCGTATTTAGCTCGACTGAGGCTGCCTGATGCGACTGCCGGAGAAAAGTGTTCGCATGCCTTGGCGAAGTAATGCTGCTTGTTGGGTTTTTATTTTTATTTTGGATAGAAGTGTGATGAACTGCAAGGTCTCTGACAATAATCATTCGGTGGATTTACGTGAAGAGATGAGCTCATGTCATGTATGCAAAGAATGCGAGAAATACTTGCTCAAAAACATTCTCATTATAACTTGCTTGCTGATTTTGGTAAGAAGTGAAACTGTTCGCCTGGAGAACGTTGAGATGGTGAAATTGTGTACCTTTTTTAATGCTGTGATGATAAATAGATCAAAACCAGCCAAGTGCTCATAAACCCGAGCAGGAACGAAGAACTCGATAACTGGCCTTGGTATTTAAGAGCTCAGATTAAGAGGTAAAATACCTGAGGATAATACCATAAAATTGTTCCCACAATGTTATGCGAATACCAAATTGAGGTAAGACAATACCAAAATAGTACCTCTCAGGTACTCCCAGGTATCCAAAATAACAAGTTTTGTTATTCGAGAGATATTTTGCTTGCAGTTCACAGGCATTTTGTTAAGGTATTTTACCTCTTAATCTGAGCTCTCTAATACCATGGCCAGTTAACAAGATCAAAATTAGGTAAATGAGCGTTGTAGGTTAATGTTTACCTTGTGCTTGTAATAGGTTTCCGGGGACTGAAACTGCTGTTTACTCTTATTAAAAACTGGCTTCCCACGTACTATTGGAAATGGGGAATTAGTATGGTCATCTGAAGTTTTGTATTTGCATCACTCTATTGATTCCATGTAAACTTATTTTGAAAACTAACAATCAAATAAAACTATTAAAGAATTTTCTAAGCTACAACATTGCTGAAATTAACTGTTGGAACAAATGAAAGGAAAAAAATGGTTGACCTCTAAAGTGGTTATTGTCTGCACAATAAAGGGTGAGTCAATAATTATTGCGACACTTTCAAACATGCGTAACTTTTTCCATACTTCACCGAAATTAACTAAATTTAACCCAGCTTCTCTTTAGACTGTATTGTTCACATCCGCTCAGTCGTCCAGTTGTCAGTGAGATTCTGGTGGATTTGGAAGAAAATCAGCAAACCGTTCACGAAAGGTAATTGTTCACCCAGATGCAACATCCTGAAACGTCGCAGCGCGCCTTGGGAAAACTGATGAATATACATCATTCAACCCTCTCAAGGGTCTTCCAAAGGATCTTAAAACGGATGACAGTGGACCACAAGCCAGGAGCTGGACGAAACGCGTGAACAAAGCGTGAAAAACGAGAGAGCTCTGATTGCTCATTTCAAGCGGAATCCGAACATTTCGACGCAAGACTTGGCCTTGTTGATGAAAACTTGATGTTTTACGAAATTTCGTCCGGAGGGCCAAGAAACGATCTACATTGAAAACGTACAAGGTAAAGTGTTGCCAAAATGCGTGCCCGGAGCTGCTGAAAAAATACCGGTGCTGTACAATTGTTGATGAGATCTACATCATAACGGTTTTCAAGCAGTTGCCGGGACAGGAATATTTCACGGGAAAGGGCAAGCTTGCTGTAGATAACCGTTTCACACGGTAGAAGCTGTCGGAATTCACTTCTGAGTTCTTTGATTTGGTGAACCAATGCACGTCTGGCAAACGGGTGATCCATTCGGGACAAAAGGCACCATAAACGGTGAGATTTACAAAACTGCAAACAAACTCCAAACAAACGGCTGTTGCTGTTTTTGAGACAACACGATCAAAAACCATTGTTTAGCTCCAATTTGGCTTCATGCTACTGCTCCCAAACCGTGCAAAAGTGGTATGCAACTAAATATGTTGACTTTGAAGCTACCAAACTGATGGAACATGAGAACGACATGAAGCTACCAAACTGTCCTGAACTTCGTCTGATCAAAACCTTTTGGGCCCTGATGAAGCGCGAAGTTCACTTAATCAAAAAAGAGGCAAAGGACGAAATGGAAATTATAAGGAGTGGAGAAAAAACGGAGGAAGCCGAACCTAAAACGACCGTATACGCGCTTTCCCAATAGTAATTCCTTGTTATGATTTGTGTGGTGCAGTTTATAACCAAATTAGTTGAAATCTTAGGAGGGCAATCAGTATGTGATTTTTGAAAGTTTAAGCATTGTAAAGCAGAGGGAATCTCTGTCCTTCGGTTCAAAAAACGGGTATGGGCACGTTCTGACGACTTGATCGAGGCAGATTTCATGTGTGCTCTGGCTGTGTCATGTGGCTGCCACATCAACGTTTACAAGGGCCTGAACAAAAGGCACCATAAACGGTAAACGGTGAGATTTACAAAACTGATAACAAACGGCTGTTGCCGTTTTTGAGGCAACATGATCAAAAACAGTTGTTTTGCTCCAATTTGGCTTCATGTTACTGCTCCAAAACCGCGCAAAAGTGGTATGCAACTAAATATGTTGACTTTGTACCGATCGACATGAACCTACCAAATTGGCCTGAACTTCGTCTGAATGAAACCTATTGGGCCCTGATGAAGCGCGAACTTCACTTAACCAAAAAACAGACAGAGGACCAAAAGGAAATTAAAAAAAACTGAGTAAACCGGACCGGAAACGACCGTATAGGCGCTTTCCCAATAGTAATTTCTTGTAATGATTTGTGTGCTGCAGCTTATAACCAAATTAGTTGAAATCTTCGGAGGGCAATCCGGGCGTGATATGTGAATGTCGAAGCATTGTAAAGCAGAAATTTTAAAATTCCCTGCCCTTCGGTTGAAAAAAAAGCGCGTTCTACCGACTTGTTCGAGACAGATTTCATGTGTGCTGTGGCTGTGTCATGTAGCTGCCACATCAACGTTTAAAGGGACCTGAACCAAATGGACATTGCCCTGGTATTCCCTAATTTAGCACGTAGTGAAATGTCTTCTATAACTAAACGTGATAACATTGAATAAACGCGTGGAAACTCATCGGAAATTATCCTCTCATACGCATCCGTTGAACCATTCTGCCACCAACAGCCGTTGTGAGAATATAACCTTGAATGCGCATTACACGTTACCAATTACTAATGCCTTTTTTCCTTTCTAGTTTCTCCCGTTCTTTTCCCTATCCATCTGGCACATACATGGTGCGTTTGGATCTGCATCACTGAAACAAGCTCTTCAAAAAAAAAAAAAACACCGTGGAAACCACCCGGAGATATTGAAGGAGTTTGAAGGTGGACCGGGTGGATCCCGCAAAGGTTTTTCAGACACTTGAGAGGTGGTAAGTGCTCTCAAAAGCGCGAAGCCAAACAGGTAACTGTTATTCATTTGGGTCTCGATATCCTGATATTTTGACCCTATATCAAAATAAAATTTAGTCAGTAAATAAAGAACGGTTTATGGCCAATATTATGTTCAGCAAAATGTTCTAACACGAGGCAAGCAATCAAATGACCATGCCAAAATGTCCTATATAATCATTACATAACATATAACAAGTAAAATTAGGGACCCTCAGGGCACCCAAATGAAATGATTTGGATATGAAGCATGACACTGCCTCCTCCTTATAGCAACAGCTAGCGGAACAAGGGCGTGCGCTTCCACTTCGTCTATTGGGTTTATTTTGTCAATTGAGATCTCAATTCTAGTGCTGTGAGTGTTAACTTGCTTTTGGAAGGAGATTCTCTTCCCTATATTCACGGGTTGTGTGTAAGTTTCTCTGCTTGTGAGCCGCCTAAACGTTTTTGGTCCTTTATACAGGAGCTTGATGTGTACATTGTTTTACAGATTATTCTACTGCTATGGAAAGTTGCCTTGTTACAATAGATGGTAGTACTACAATCATAAAGCAAAAATAAATTAAAATTTGCATCAGCCTGCCTCATACGGCATTATCAGTGATGACTACTAATCAATGCTCATTGAAAAAAACTCCAATAAAATCAGAATATCCAGCCGTTAGCTTCATCTTCTTACTTATATCTAGATATTTTTTTCAGATAGCCTAATGATTAGTTCCTAGCTCCACCGGCACAGAAAAGTTAGACATCGTGAGGCACTACGTGTCCGTAGAAAACAGCCAACATCCTCTCCCTTCTGGAGAAAGACAAAAGCGTCGAACACAAGCCTAGTTCCGACCACCTGAAAGTACTGTGCGATCATAAATTGCAGCAGAAGCTGAAGAAAAAGAAGACCGAGGATAAGAGAGGCTCGTCGTTTAACACCTTAAGCCGAGAGGTTGGTGGAAGCGGCTAAACGGTGCTGCAGTACCTGTGAAAGCTGGGCATTGTTACGCGGAAGCATCTGTCACCATGTCTGAGCAGCAGGCAATCTCTCTGAAGGAGCAACTAAATGTAATGGTCAAAAACATCCGGCGATGCGCGTCGTCGTGGCCATAATGGATAACGAGATCTACTCAACGCTGGATGGCAACGACTGGCGGGGGACCGGGTACTCTACGTCCCCCACAAACACCCAGATGCTGACGAAGCCGCATTTTCTCATGATGAATTATGAGACTTACGTCAAGGCGGACTTCCAGCGGCTTCCGGGGCTACTGTTCTTCACCGCCCAAGTACAAGTTTGATGTTCCGGAGGAAGTAAGGAAGCAGAAACATTCAAAGTTTGCCAAGAAATACATGGTTTGGCTGCTCATGTGGCAAACGGAGTGCACCGTTAGTGACTACCGGGATTGTAAACGGGAAGATCTACCTCAAGGAGTGTCTAAAGAAGCGTCTGCTTCTTCTGTTGAAGCAACACGAGGGCCGTACGATCTTCTGGCCGGATTTAGCTTCGTGCCACTATTCAAGTGTTGCCCTGGAGTGGTACGAAGCCAACGGGGTCACTTTCGTACCCAAAGACATGAAACCCCCCCAACGCACCGCTCCCCAATGCACCGCCCCCCAACGCACCGGAACTATGACCCATCGAAAAATACTGGGCTATTATAAAGCAGGCACTGGCATGCGCTCCGCAATGAAAGCAAGGGGCCTGGATAACTGTATTATCGACTGGATTACGGCGATGCTAAAAGACTGATAAATTACTGCTGACCTTGGAGTTGCGCAACTAACTATTAGATCGATTAAGGGCTGTCCTCAAGGAGGAGTCCTATTGCCCTTATTATGGTCCTTAGTAGTATACGAACTCCTTAAAAGACTAGCAGACTAGCAGGGTACGAGGTGATTGGTTTTGCTGACGATTTAGCTATAATAGTTCGTGGGAAATTTGATGACACGAAATCTAGTTGGTTACAAACTGCTCTCAATATAACTGTAAAATGGTGTAGAATTCAAGCCCTCTAAATGTAAACCCTTCTAAAACTGTTACAGTACCTTTTACCAAAAGCAGAAAGCCAAATTTAAAACAGCCTACTCTCAATGGAGTTCAAGTTCAGTTTGCAGAAGAAGTCAAATACCTTGGTGTTACTTTGGATAAAAAACTGAATTGGAACTCCCATCTTGACAAGGTTATCGGTAAGAGCACAAACGCCCTATGGGTGTGTAGTAAAGCAGTGAGTAAACCATGGGGACTTCGACCAAAACTGTCCATTGGATTTATTCTGTTTATATGGTGGCCTAAACTTAATGAGGTAACCAACCAAGTGAAGCTAGGTAAACTACAGAGACTTGCCTGTGTATCAATAACCGAGGGAATGAAAAGTACACCATCTGTTGCTTTGGATGCCCTTCTTAACATGTTACCTTTACACCTATTTGTAAAGCAGAAGGCAGCGAAAAGTGCCCTGCAATTCAAACGATACAATACAATTTTAGATGGTGATCTGGTAGGACATTTAAAGATCCTTAAGAATTTCAAGCTAAACTCAGATGTTAAAACAATAGAAGACTGGATGACAACGAAGTCAAACTACGACGTTCTCTTTAAAGTGTGTGAATATTTGTTAAACGATGAAATACAGATTTGCAAAGATCTGCGTTTTTCCGATAGTCAAGCAGTTCTCAATGCGCTTAAAGCTTTTACTTGTAGATCTAAGCTAGTGTGGGAATGCATTCTTTCTTTAAGACAATTGGCCAGTAGGAACGAAGTTACTATAAACTGGGTGCGTGGCCATTGTGGTATGGAATGAAATGAATAGGCTAACAGCCTAGCAAGAGAAGGTTCAACATCAAATTTTATTGGCCCGGAACCCCGGCCCGGAGTGCACTCTGAAAAAAAAATTGGGAAATGTCCATGGTATAATCAAGCTGGAACGCTACGGATACATGCGTACAAGCCAAGAGATTTATAAGACCAAGTGCTGTAAAAGCCCGGATCTTACTAAATCTTAGTAAAAAAGGCCTCGGGGTGATTACTGGTCTGTTGACTGGTCACTGCCCGAGCAGGTATCACCTTAATCAAATTGGAAGAATTCATTTGACAGAATGTCGTTTTTGCCTATTTGAAACTGAAACTGCAGAATATAAACTTTACAATTGTGGAGCATTATTCAATCAAAGGAGGTCAATATTTGAAAAGGGGTTACTAGAGCCCCCCGAAATTTGGCTAAACGATCCTGGTAGGGTAAAAGACTTTATAAAACAACTCGAGCCTAACTGGGATCACGGGCTATGTCAACCTATGTCCATCACACCTTAATTGTGACAAGATATTTGACTTGCACCAAATCAAATATGGGTCATACAACAATAATCCTAATGAATGGATGCAGTCGTGTTTTGGCTCTACAGAAGACACAAAAAAGCAGGCACTACGGAAGCATCTCTAGGAGGTCAAATCTAAGGAAGACATAAAGAAAAAGTGAGTTTCCGTACAGTAGAAGCTGCAGCCAGATGTTGTACAGAACCTAATGAGTGGAGTGTGAGCGAACGGTTATGGTATTGAAATTGAATAAAATAAATATGCCAAAAGCAAATTTAAATAAAATAAACATGCCAAAAGCTTACTTATAGGCTATATTTTATTGTCCTAAAGTTTGAAAAGGATCAGTTAACTAGTTAATTTTCTACAACGTTTTTTTCCGTGATGCAATTTGATTTGGACACCCTTTAAATCAGAAAGTTTTACTATTTAGTGTGCTTAATACAGAGGCCAAGACGCAAATGATTAAAGGTTATTATTTAGCTTTGGCTGATTTTAAATCGATATTTTTCTTGAACAAAATAAAGCATACACTTAAACATTCGGATTTCTTGATAATATTATTAATACCAGTTTAAATATTTTGGCAGCACTGCGCTTTTTGACAATTGTAATCACAGTGCAAATTTGGTGTTTTCCCGCCAAAGTTGGCTCCGTGTGTATTCAAAAAGTTTAAAATGTCCGGGAAACAGATTTCGCAAATTGATGATTCGCGATCGTGAAAACGGCCTTGCTCTCCGCAATATTGCTACAATATACTCAGTTTCACTCGGGGCTGTACAACACATTTGGAGGAAGTATAAAAGTTAAGGAGTAGTGAAAATTATCCGGGCAAGGACGTCATCGTTCGACAACACACCGTGAGGATGTCAGGATTGTTCGATTGGCTAAACAAGTTTCGAAATGTTTATCGAGAGAGATTGCTGAATCACTAAATCTAAGCGTTGATCGACGTACTGCTCGTCGACGGCTCAACGACATTGGATTAAAGAGCTGTTTGGTATCCAAGCGACCTTTCATTTGCAAGCAGGACCAGAAGAAGTGGCTGGAGTTTGCCAAAAAAAATACATTGGTATATCTATAGGCTTCTGGAAACGAGTTTTATGGACGAGAGTACGTTTAACCTATTCGGACTAAACCGAGCGTTTGGATAGCTTTTTATGAAGCCCACAAGGATCGGGAATATCATGGTTTGGAGAGTGTTCGAATGGTCTGGAGCAGGAAGTTTGGCACATATCAAAGTGATCATAACTGCGGATATAAACACTGCTCTGCGAAAATTTGGAAGTGTCTCTTTTGAAAACTGACCTGGAAACCAACTACATCTTTCAACAGGACAACGATCCAAAGCACACCACTTAGAAAATTATTGCGTTCTTCAAGTCAACCCGAATCAAAATGCTCGAATGGCATCCGCAATGCCCTGATTTGAATCCGATAGAAAATCTGTGGGGCAGTTTGGACGATGAAGTTAACAAAACATCGGTAATCAACAAAAATAACTATTTTGAAGCTCTCGAAACAGTCTGGAAACATACTAATCCGGAATACCTCAAAAAGCTTGTCGAAAGTGTGCCGCACCGACTGTAGGTAGTGTTGAAGGCTAAGAAGGGTCACACCTTATATTGAAGGTTGAAGAAAAAGTCAAAAAATCTGATTTATTTTGTGCATTTTGAAATACCGCCTTAGCAATAAATTACCAAACATTGAGCAAATCATGCTCATTTATACATGCCGGCACAATTTTGTTTTATAAAAATACTCTCTTTGCTCAGAAATCAGCTGAGATATTGAAGCAAATAACAAAATGGTGGTGTATGATTGATTTTGTCCAGCACTGTACAGTACGAAGTGCCTGCCAGAAGTTGCTGTCTTTATCAAAAAATATCACTCGAAGGAGAACATGGTCTTTTGGCTGGTCCTGGCCACAGAATTATACCAAAAGATCACTGGAGGAGATGGACCGGCTGAGATAAACGTTGTTCCGAAGCTCGTCAGGCTTCTTAACGTCCCTCAGAAGCGATCGATAGAATTTTTTAGGCGAATCTCAAACAGAAGATCAACTCTCATAACTTCGTGGCCAAAAGAAGGAGCAGCTGATCGCCAAGGCCACGAAAGAGTTGCAGAACATGCCGACTTCCACCTTTTAACTGGCCTTGACTTACGTTCTGGCCAAACATTTTTGTAGAATGCTTAGTAAACATAGGACTTCAATTGAACTATCTTCTGTTGTTCAACTATGGCAGCACCCCTTTCTGATAAACTTACCTACGATTTTCAATTCCATCTCACCATCATTTGGATTAGAGCCTAATTTTTTATTTTATTTATAGAATTTTAATATTTGTTTCAAGTTTTACTATTTATTTTTAATGTTTGTCAGATTGCCCCTATGTCTCAATAAAAAAGCCAATTTACGCGAAATTGCCTCGATTTTGTGACAAGTTTTAGCAAAAATGCGCAAAAAGTGAACATCCATGAATTTTTTATAGAATTTATAGAATGAATTTCTACCAACAATTTATTACATTTTATCAAGAACCCAAGCAATCAAACATAACGTATCAGAATATATATATATATATATATATATATATATATATATATATATATATATATATATATATATATATATACCTGTAATGTTAACTATTAGACAAGCACTGATTGCTTTTTCCCCGCTAGCTGAAAGTTAAAAAAGCTTTGCTTAATTCTATTTTCAGTTCTTGGAAATCAAAAACCTGAATATTTAATCCAATGTTATAGCTTTCGGAAGCCAAATAATACCAGATTAAGAAACATAATTCTTTGTTAGAAAGTGTGTCAACAGAAAATGTTTATTTGAACTATTCATTATATGAGCCAAACCGTTCAATGTTACCCCGCTGATCTTAATAACTTACCCCGTTTTACGGTACTGTAGTTTAGGTATTGGATTATTGAGAATATATGTTAATCACAAAATACCCAAAAGATGGAACAGCCCGGGGCTGAAAATCTCGATATTCAAGGAAGTAAAAAAAAATCTTACAATTTGATTCAGTATTTTAAAATATTTTTTCTGTATCCAAGAGATTTGAATGGAGCACATTCAAATTGTATCCCCTCAATAAATCATTCTTTGTTAGTCACTAAACCTGGTCAGATGCTTTTTCATTCTATCAGGCCCTAGGATAGCTCTTTGCGACTGGTGTAGCCTAGCTACCGGCCAAACAACAAGCCGAAATGTAAAAAATAAATTTCTTCCTCAAGAAGTCTGCAAGATATTTTTTTGAAGCATGTCCGTGAAAAGATCTGGGGAAGGTTTCCTGCCACCACCAGCAGCTCAAGATGGATTTCCGGTTGAGGACGGACTTTCGCCAAACGGTCCTGCTCAAGCTATCGGTTTCGGCGGCTAAAGGGAATCGGCCCCAGAGGGAAACCAGGAAGCAAGACTAATCGATCAGCGAGTTCCGTTCAGCAGTGCGTCTCATCAATCCCTGGAGAAGCTGAAGGGCCGTGACGACTACGTGGTGTGGGCGTTCGAAATGCGAATGGTAATGATCAAGGAGGGAACCTGGCGAGCTGTGAATTCCCCGGACGATGTACAGATCATCGAGGATTTGTCGGACCGTGCCTTGGCGACAATTTGCCTCAGTATCGAGAGGTATAATTACAGTTTTGTCCAAAATGCCCGAACAGCCAAAGAAGCTTGGCACAGCCTTCGGGCCGCCTTCCAGGACAGCGGGAAGTATCGGAAGATTAACCTGCTGCGGGAGCTGATGCGGTTGGAGCTCGAAGACTGTTCTTCCATGGAGGAGTATGTGGATGAAATTTTGACCACAAGCCAGAACCTGCAGGAGATCGGTTTCTCCCTCAACAACGAATGGATATCGCTGATTCTCATGATGGGGATGCCGAAGCGATACGAGCCGATGGTCATGGGAATGGACGCATCTGGTATCAAGTGGACAGCAGACTGGGTGAAGTCGAAGATTCTCCAGGACGTGACGATCGAGCCCGGAACCAAAGCTGGCGGTTCAAGCGGGGCACTAGCGACTGGTCCGAAGCAAAGTAGCAGGAAGGACAAGTTGGTCATGAGGTGCTTCAAGTGCGAGAAGCTTGGGCACTACGCATCGGAGTGTCCACAGAGGTCGACGACCAAGAACGAGAAGAATTCCCGGAGCATGAAAAAGAAGGCACTCTTGCCGTGTAAGAAGCGGAACTCCCTGGACGAGGGGATATTGGACTCTGGAGCTGGAGATCATATGTGCAGAGACGAGAGTTTTCTGGTTGATCTTCCGAAGGGACGAAAAGCTCTGAAGAAAAAGTGACGATGAGGAGATATACATGGAGCAGCCGGAGGGATTCTGGAACGAAGCCGCACCCAAGAAGGTCTGCCGACTGAAGAAGGCCCTTTACGGCCTCTAGCGGGCCAGAAGAGTATGGAATATCAAGTTGGAACACAAATGGATGGGGCTGAAGCGCTCGAAGTACGACACGTGCGTGTATTACAAGATGGAAATTGGCAAGATCATCATCGTGGCAGTCTACGTCGACGACTTTCTGTTGTTCTCCAACGATCAAGGGTTGGTCGACGATGTGAAGCAGCAGTTGTATGACGAATTCCGGATGAAGGACCTAAGCCAAGCCAAGCAGATTTTGGGACTGTGAGTCTCCAGAACCAACGACGCTATTTCCATCGACCAGGAGCGGTACATCGAGGAACTGCTCGACAAATTCAATATGACGGACTGCAATCCGGTATCGACCCCGCTGGACGCGAACCAGCGACTGTTGAAGACAATGAACCCACGAAATGAGGGGGAACGTGAAAGGATGAAGGAAGTTCCATTTCGCGAGCTGATTGGAGGTCTTCAGTTCATCGCAGAGTGCACGAAGCCAGACATCAGTCACGCGGTAAGCATGGTGAGTTCATTTTGCAGCGATCCGAACCTTTCACATTGGATAGCGGCCAAGAGGATTTTGCGATACCTCAAAGGGATCAAGCAGTGCAAGCGGACGTACAGGAGAAATGCGGATCCGGCATTTTCTGGATACAGCGATGCCGACTGGGCGATCGTTTTGGAGACGAAGAGATCTGTCAGCGGCTACGTATTTCTGCAGTGTGGCGGAGCGGTTTCCTTGAGTTCCAGAAGGCAACCAACTGTTGCTCTATCGACCACGGATGCGGAATACATGGCACTTTCCACGGTAACTCAAGAGGCCGTCTGGTGGCGAGGATTCATCCGTGAACTGTGCGGCATCAACGAGTCCCTGGTCATTAAGTGCGACAACAAGAGTTCAATCTGCCTGGCTGAGAAGGAGATGGGCTACTCGCCGAGGACGAAGCATATTGACGTGCGACACCACTTCGTTTGAGAGCAAGTAGAGGCGAAGTCGATCAAGCTGGAACAAGTGGCTTTCAATCTTCAGGCAGCAGATATCCTGACCAAGGCGTTACCTGGACCCAAGCTGCAAGAAGACAGGAAGTTATTAGGTGTTATACAAATACTCACTTAAAGGGGGATGTTAACATAGGTAGCATTGGATTTGTATCCCCTCAATAAATCATTCTTTGTTAGTCACTACACCTGGTCAGATGCTTTTTCATTCTATCACAAATCTTACGCTACGATATCATCCGGGCGAGACGAGAAGACCGTATCCGATTTTCAGACCAGTCATTTGATAAACGTGTGAGAAAGCAAAACAGCTAGCTAGTCAGAGCGAGAAGTTGCAGTGGCCTTATCCTATTCAAAGATTTTACCTGTTTCTATGAGCATGAGCAAGATAATGAGCATGATTGACCGCCCGAGGTTGCTACTCCGTTATTGCCAGATCAACTGTTATTACACTGAGAACCCACAGATGATTATTGGGACTAGCATACATGCTCAATGTATAAAAACTGGATTCAAACAGCCGTTTTCTTCGAATGAAAGTGAATTCATACGGGTTTTAGTAAAATATTCAACACTTCCCGTTTACAAATGACGATTATTTGGCACGAAATCAGACATCTTCAAACAACCAAAATATATAACTTATACCCAAATCACCATCTGGAGCCAGGATAGTGGTTAACATGCTCCAGGATATGGTGACACGGCGAGCATAGCGAAGCGAATCACAATTAATTGTGATCCCCAACAACCCGGTGAACCACCACAGCTCACCAGGAAGCATTCTTGTTGTTGTTTTATTTTGTGCTCACTCGATCACTCACGTTGCCGAATTATAGATAACCGAAACAATACGAAACGTGCCATACCCGATAACAAAATAGAGCGGCATAAAGCATCGACACAATCTTTCACAGCTGTTGCTCGAAGCAAACTCTTTTTTTCGTAAACTTTCAATTTTTACACTGTATCCTACAAACTATTTCACTACTGTTACTAATATCTGCATCAATCAAGAAGAAGCTTCTAAAGAAGAATCTAAGCTAATCCATTCAAAATTGCGATTGAGCGATTTGGTAAATATTTGCGAAGATGCATTTCGTGCCTTCTGGCAGATTTATGCATCTATTGAAATGATGTTCTGGCTCATTTGTTTAGCACCAGCCGGGGGAGACTTGGTCCAATACCCAATGATTTCATTATCTCCAATCCGCTCAACCAATCGCAATGTTTTGTGATATATTGGACGGATTATAATAATTTGAGATAACTCAATGCAGACGTCTTCCAAATTTCACAGATCGACAGGCAATCGGTGGAGACCCACCTGATACCTCATAGAAAAATACTTAGAGGCGGACCGGAAGATTCGATAAGGATAAAATTGAGACTAGGTGTAAATTTTCCTTTCAAAACAGACAAAGCACGTATAAAAACTACCGTGTGAATCAAGTTCCGTGCGGAGATATAAGCCTCTGAAATTTTACTATCGATTTCCTTGTTAAGAGGCAACTGAACGTCATCTTAATAATCACTATCATCAAGCAGTTCTTCTGTTCAAAATCAAAGTAATGATCATCAGAATATTTTATTGCATTCTACTTGCCAACCAAAATTCAGTGATTAATTTTCACGATCAAAACTTCGATTTTGACCGAAATATTTTTTTTGAATTAGAATTTTTGAATTTGAAAAAATATATGATGGTAACTTGCATGTAAAATAATATTTAGTAATCTAGTGAGATCAAGCCCTCTTCTGCAACTATTTTGCCATAGCATGGTGCTGCACAATCTTTAATTAGAGCAATATTTATTTAAATCAATGTTTAAAACGTAACGTTTTGCCATCCTTTAAAATAAAACCTTCCCTAATCCCATTCAACAACCCCTCGTTTCAAATCTACACGCACTTTCACCACCTTTTCCACGCATACTGCGAAAACCAATCCATGCTGAAGCGAGAGACACCATCGTCATCATCATCACCATCATCATGTTTCTCATCTCTTTTCAATGCGCGGATCTATCGTTGTCAACTTTTCTCTCGCTCTCCTGCCCACAGTCGTCAAGGACGGCATGCTACGATTTATGCGTTTTCCAATAGCATAGAGCAACAACAACAACAACCGTCCGACCGACCGAAGCTCGAATTCCTACAATCATGCGAGGGAGACTTTCATACTAGACTGATTCCATACAACAGCCATTCTCCCCCATTCGCATGAACGCTCCATGCGTGCGTCGGTGCGTATTTATCTGGTTTCCATGCTCTTTTTTGGTAAACTTCACTAAATCTTCACTAAAGCGTTTCTAGCAGTATTGGTTAGCGGCAGTTTAAAGAATGCTTTATTATGTGCGCCTGGGAGCGTGTACAATTTGTTATCGCAGAAACGTCTTCTTTTGAGAGATGTCGTCGCGTTTTCGTGCTCTGATGTTTTCTAATTCGAATCTCAAACATGCGTGAGGGAATGAATGGAATTATTCTAATTTGATAAGAGTAACTATGTTTTGGATCGAGCCCTCATAGGGACGCGGTTTTAGCAAATCGAATGTTGTGGTTTTGTTTCTGGTCATGAAATAATGGTTTGATTTAAAATAGTTATCGAGAATCATTTTGACTTGTCTCTCGTCTAACATTCTTACTACATGACCAACCCACCGTAGTCTACCGATTTTAGCGAAGTTCTCCCAGCAACTGATGCAATTCGTGGCTCATTCACCTCCTCCACCTGCCGTCTTCGAACTGCACTCTACCGTAGATCGTACGCAGTATCTTCCGTTAAAAGACAATAAGGGCCCGTTGGTCCTCCAAGAGCAATGTCCGTATCTCGGGTCCGTAGAGGACTAACGGTCTAATTAATGCCTTGTAGATGGTGATGTTGTTCGGAGACCTTTGTTCAATCCAAGCGTCCTTCGGAGTCCAAAGTAAGCACGATCGCCAGCCATAATACACCTTTCTATCTCTCTACTGGTGTCTTTATCGGCGGTAGCTAATGATCCTACATCAACGAATTCGTCTACCGCCTCGATGTCATCACCGTCGATCTGAACTCGTGGTTGGAGGCTTACATTGTTATCTCGTGAGCCTCTTACCTTGATGTATTTAGTCTATTTACTGTATGGGTCTTTAAAGACCAATCCTACTTGTTTCAGCCTTAAGTCTCGCATGAAAGTTGCGTGTTACAATATCATCGTCGTCAGATAAACCAAAAAGTTTGACGTACTTCCTGAAGTTCGTGTAATTCGTGGCTATTCCCACTCTTCAAATCACAATGTTAAATGCTAACCGATTGGCGCAGGTTTTGTGTTGTGTAGAGCACATAAAGTGGCTCGTTTTGCCCCAATTCACCCTAAATTGATGGTTTTTCTTCATTCTGCTCATATACATTGTGGAAATCTCCGCAATATTGTTTCAATGAAATTGCATATATTTTAAACATATTACATTTACCAATTTTCACTGGTTAAGCTGAGCAGATGATCTACACGATCTTCAAGTGATCTAAATGTGGCTTAATTGAATCGATAAAGCAAGTAATGCAGTCTGGATGTACAGAAAATAGTTACATGTAACAAACTAACTGTTCACATAGCTAAAATAACAATGACTTTACAAGAAAATCGTAGACCAAATGTTGGGGACATATTTTGTTGTATGTTCCCAACTATTGCCTGTTGTACCAATAACGTAGTAAAAAGGTTGTTATTGGTAAAATTTGAAGTGAAAATGCATGAGTTTGTGGTTGTTTATATTCAAGTGGCTCATCTAAACACAAACCGAAGGAACAAAATCATTGTATAGTCAATAATAATGTTTTCATTATTGAATGGCTGATAAATCATGATGAACATCATTTAAGTGTTTCGAAGCAGTTTAATTTTAGTTTGTTTTGTGAAATTTTGTGTTAAGTAAAACGAATACAGCCTTAATTCGTAAAATTGGAACAATGTCTTAAAATCCATCGAATGGGACGAAGTTGCATCCATGAATAGACCCAATTTGGTGCTTATAGACCGACATTAAATCCATATCCCTCGAAAGTTTCTGAGTTCATTAAAAGAGTAAAACTTATCTTAGCAAGTGTATAACTAGTTGAATCACGCTTACAGCTTCAAAACTGTATGAGTTATAATAAAAAATGTAATCGATCGTTGCATAGTAGGCTGATTCAAGGGACACATACCCTATATAATCCTTTCTAAAAAAAAACGTAAACAACCGTCCTATATTTTCAAACACAGAACGTGAGTAAGATAAGCCAAAACTTACAACTATGCATAAATGCGATTCTGAACATAGAATAAACAATATTGTGAAGGAATGTTATAATTTAGAATGATAATAACAATTATATTTGTAATGTCTGCATGTTGCAGATTGTGGTCCTGCTGCAATTGTAGACTGACCTGCATCATAGCCTCGAGGGAAAAACATATAACAAAACCGTGGATGATCCGAAACCATACACCGTATAAAGAAAACTTCCATTTTTCGTGGTAGGGTAAGATTCCAGCATGTTACCTTACCGGGGTCGCGGTTGCTACATCGCGTTGGTGGGATTGCCGCTGTTTGAGCTGCACCTCCTTGGTGGACAGACGCTTGACCACGCACCTCCTCAATCTAGCTGAAGTCAGAAGGACAACAGTGCCCAGGCTGCACTACCAGCCAAGTACGCAACCCTTAGCTGGCGGTCCTTGTCATCTCCTGACCCGTGTAAGCATGAAATAGGAACCTGTGAGGACCAGAGATATGTTGCGGGGACGCACGGTTCATCCCAATTGTCGACTCACCATTCTGCAGGACATCCACTGGGTTGTTATTGAACAGAAAAATTAGGTACTTGAAAACAATGTAGACCACAACAACCATCACAGACAAAACCTCAATCAAAAGACGCGTGATGTTCTTTTCTGGAGAGCAACAAAGACATCTTTTAAAAAAAAACCTCCCTAAACTCCTCCAGTCACACTCCAAGGACAGCAGTATAAGTGATCGAAGAGCCCGGCCTTTTAATTCCTGAAACAAATGGCCCATCCAACCATAACCTCACCAAACCAATTTATTCAAATACAATCACATAATGCCTATGATCGCTGCCAGTTTTTTATGAAAATAGTTCAGGCAACTCAGAAGTGAAATCCACATGTTCAGGCTGAAATGCTCAAAAACAAACTGAGCCTTAATTTGATGTACATGCTCCCAAGCTGAATGCCTTCCAAATGCAAAGATGACTCCAAAGCGTGCTGAAACCATCAACCAAACGAGAACAGGAAATAAATAACATGACTTAAAGGCACACGATCTTCAGTCGCACTCCCTCACCTAGCTACCTGTCAAATTGACAACATTGCCCTGGCAACGGCAACCAGCGTCTCCATGTTTCAGCCGGCAGTTCCCTGTGATCACATGACTCATGGAGGCGTGAAACTTGTATGAACTTGTGAGGACCAGAGGTAGGTCGCACCCTGCATCCCGGTTGTCAACTTAACATTTGGAGCCCTCAAAAAATGTATGTGCGATTAAAGGAATTTTCTCCACTGCACAACATTCGCTACGAGGGCTAAAAACTGTGTTGGTGTCAGAAATATGAGAAATACTTAGCTTAATTTCGCTTGATTCTGTATCCGATCCAAAAAGTCCGAACGGCAACCAGCAACGAACAACACCCATCACCACCAGCTGAAAACTGCACCGGTAACGATTTCATCACACTACCACAACCGTTGCTGTACCCGCGATGCTTTTTCTGGTTTGACTTAAAACAAGAAGAAATTGAGTCATCGGACTTCTGTTTCTTGCAGGTTTTCACAAACAGAGAGGGTTAAAATAACAAATTCACTATACACTTGTTAAAACTAATATAAAATTAAAAATAGAACGAGAAAAGTCTTACTTCGCGCACCGCATACTACCTCAACGAATTGATTTTATTGTATTAACACTAAAGTTTAAGAAAATTAATAATTAAAAGGGGGCGACCCCGGTGTAGTGGTTTACATCCATACCTCTCACGCCAAAGTCACGAGTTCAAATCTCACCCCCGGAAAAGGTACGAAAAACACCCAAAGAGGTGTTTGAGTGACTACGACGGGAGATGAACCAGCCCAAGGCTGAAAATCTCGATAATACAGAAACAAAAATAAATAATAATTAAAAAATAAGCCCTTTTCAAATGGTAGCCTGGATTTTTCACACATTCAAAGACCCTTAAAAAATTCAAGTTGTCATCATAATTAAATTTAATTGGCTTCGGTGAGGTTGTTAGGACCAAATTATAGGACGAGTAGTCGTGATACACCGTAAAAAAAATATGAAAAAGTTATTGTTCGAAAAACTTGTTTTCCTTAAAAGTACCCACCTTGCAATGTTTGGCAAACTTTTAGACAATTATATTGCCTTTATTAAGAAAAAAATTTGTCCAATTCTAAGGAAGAAAGTTTTTGCAAATTGACTTTAAATTTTAAAATACTTCTTTTAAGCGTGTAAGAATCGATTTTACAATTTTACCCTTTTTTTCGATTTTTTTTTATAAAAGTGCGGACAATTTTATACATACCTTTGTTGTACGTCTTGTCCTTTTTGAGTTATGTTGATTTGAAAAAAATCAATCAAAAAACTTAAGCCTTTTTCAAGTGGTAGTCTACATGAATTTTGGAAAAAACAAATTATGCAAAGTCACTTGAAAAGTCACTTGAACAGACATAGTCTACACACCCGCAAAGTTTCATTAGATTCTGAGAGGATGCTGCCAGTCACTGGATCAGTTGGCGTGAAATTCGTCAAATGCAGTCTTCGTATGATTTTTTTTTTTCGAATTTTCTTGTCTAAGGCATTACCAGCTGTATTCGCTATGCCCGACATAAAATTTTACAAAACAAACTAAAAACAAACTGCTATGAAACACTTGACTGATTTTTTTATATGATTTATCGGCCATTCGATAATGAAAACATTATAAGTCAGTCTATAAAGATGTTGTTGCTTTGGTTTGTATTTATATGAACCATTTGAAAAACATGCAACGCAAATTTATACGGTTTCATTGGAAATTTTACATATAATAACATTTTTACTACGTTTTAAATACAAAATGCCATAGTTGCGAACATAGACAAAAATATGTCCCTATCATTGGGTCTAAGATTATCTTGATTAATCAATGTTAAAGTATTCATGTTAACAGCAAGTTTATAACGTGCGACTATTTTCTTTATCTATATATATATAAAAATGAATTTCTGTCTGTCTGTCTGTCTGTCTGTCTGTCTGTCTGTCTGTCTGTCTGTCTATCTGAACCTTACAGAATCGAAAACTACTGAACCGATCGGCGTGAAATTTTGTATGCAGGAGTTTTTAGGGCCGGGAAAGGTTCTTATGATAGTTTAAGACCCCTCCCTTCTCTGGAAGCACAAATTTCTGCATAACTCGAGAACTAATCAAGCAAAGGAAACCAAATTTAGCATGTGGGTGGTTTTGGAGGCAAGAAATTTTGCTATGGTGGTTTGAGACCCCTCCCCTCTCTAGAAGAGGAGGCTCCCATACAAATGAAACAGAAGTTTCTGCATAACTGAAGAACTAATCAAGCAAATGGAACCAAATTGGGCATGTGGGGTTTTCTGGAGGCGAAAAATGTTTCTATGGTGGTTTGAGACCCTAGAAGTGGGGCTATCATACAAATGAAACTGTAATTTCAGCATAACTCAAGAACTAAGAAAGCAAATGGAAAAAACAAATTGGCATCTAGGGATTTTGGAGGCAAGAAATGTTTCTACAGTGGTTCGAGATCCCTTCTCTTTCTGGTAGGGGGGTGGGGGCCTCTCATACAAAAGAAACACACATTTAAACCAAACTTGAGAATTCTTCCTAGTGTTATGAAAATTTGTATGCAGGGATTTTTGGGACCGGAAAAGGTCCTCTAAAGGGCGATACGGTCAAAATTTGGTCAATATCAACTTGAAGTATTTCTTTCAATTTTGCATTTAAAACACCTGAACACCCCTCATTTTGAAGGTGTGTGTGTGTGTAGAATGTTGTTCCTATTTTGATTTTGGAATTCACTCTTCAGTTGTCAAAATGCCGTCCAAGCAAGAAGAGCAGCGTATCAAAATTTTGCTCGCGCATCGCGAAAATCCAAGCTACTCGCACGCAAAGTTGGCAAAATCGCTAAAAGTTGCCAAATCAACCGTTACAAATGTAATTAAAGTGTTTGGGGAACGTTTGTCGACAGCCAGGAAATCTGGATCGGGGGGAAATCGAAAACCGGAAGCCGCTGAGACGACAAAGAGAGTTGCCGGTAGTTTCAAGCGAAACCCTAACCTATCTCTCCGAGATGCCGCAAATAAGCTGGGTGTATCGTCTACAACCGTGCATCGAGCCAAAAAACGAGCCGGACTATCGACTTACAAGAAGGTAGTGACTCCAAATCGCGATGATAAACAAAATACGACGGCCAAAGCGCGATCCCGGAGGCTGTACACGAAGATGCTGACGAAGTTTGACTGCGTGGTAATGTACGACGAAACCTACGTCAAAGCCGACTACAAGCAGCTTCCGGGACAGGAGTTTTATACGGCAAAAGGAAGGGGAAAGGTAGCAGATATTTTCAAGCACACGAAACTGTCAAAGTTCGCAAAGAAATATCTGGTTTGGCAAGCCATCTGTACCTGTGGCTTGAAAAGCAGCATTTTCATAGCTTCCGGGACTGTCAACCAAGAAATTTACGTGAAAGAGTGTTTGAATTAACGTCTGCTGCCTTTCCTGAAGAAACACGGTTGTTCCGTACTGTTTTGGCCGGATTTGGCATCTTGCCATTACGGTAAAGAGGCCATGGAGTGGTACGCCGCCAACAACGTGCAGGTGGTTCCCAAGGACAAGAACCCTCCCAACACGCCAGAGCTCCGCCCAATTGAGAAATACTGGGCTATTGTCAAGCGGAACCTAAAGAAGACCAAAAAAACTGCTAAGGACGAGCAGCAGTTCAAGGCAAACTGGCTTTCTGCGGCGAAGAAGGTGGACAAGGTGGCTGTACAAAATCTGATGGCAGGGGTCAAGCGTAAGGCCCGGCAATTCGGATTTGGAAAAGCGGAAGCCTAACTGAATATTTTTCCTGAATTTTATACTAATTGAACTTGAAAAAGAAATTTAATTTGATTTTTTAAATAAACGATTTCACCGATTTACACGCGTTTTCCCTTGACCAAATTTTGACCGTATCACCCTTTATCAGGAAGGGATGGCTCTCATACAAATGAAACAGCATTTTTTTTGCATAACACGAGAACTAATCAAACAAATGGAATCAAATTTGGAATGTGGAAGTTTTTGAGGCCAAGAAATGTTTCCACGGTGGTTCGAGACTCCTCCCCTCTGTGGAATAGGGAGAAGCTTTCATAAAAATGTGTATTTCGTGGGAAATGTAGCATGTTCTGATAGAAGTTGGAACCCCATTTCAGTCAAAAATTGAGGATGCTTGAGTTACTCTCAGTGCTACGTATGCATAAGAAGTTAATCTAAGAGAAAATAACGTTAAAACTGACAGGATACGGCGTAGTTTGAAGATCAATGTTTTGTCAATGAAATGCTTGTACACAGAAAGAAAAATCATGGTAGAAACTACAGATCTAAAGGTATAATTAAAAAACACCTACAGTGACCGCCGAAAAAAAAAATCCATCGAGCCGTATACTAATCAGGCATAGATATCTTTACAACTTCGTATCAATAGCAACTTTCTTACCCGTACTGTACATATTTGGGTATCATTCATGAGGCTTAGCGTTAAAGTTTAAATATACATATTCATTTCAGCCAACTGCATGTGAAAAACGAAATAAGCTTGTGTTTACGGTATGTCAATAAAAAAGATTCACTAGAAAAAAAAAAAAAAACTTTCCGTGTACACCCAGTCAAGTGGGTTGATCATGCTTTTCACATTCCTTTATTTACATCCAACACAGATAATTGCTACAGTTGTGAGAAATAAGTGAGTTTAGCCCTAGTGACGAGTTTTTTAAGAATCGATCATGGGAGGAAAGAAAATAACAGTCCAAGTTCGAAATCTTATCGTGCGCGATTGCTCAAAAAACGAATCTCAGCGCAAAGTTGCCGAAAAGTATGGTGTAAGCCGTGGTGCAGTGCAGAAAATAGTTTTAAAACACCAAAAGCTTGGAAGTGTCGCAGATCGAACAGGACGTGGGCGCAATCGCAAGTCTGATCACCGCGAAGACACTAGAATCATCCAAGAAATTAAAAAGGATCCGTTTGTTACCAGCTAAGCCTTTCGATATCCGATCGTACAGTTCGGCGACGCATTGCTGAGCACGGTTTGAAAAGTCATTTTGCTCGGAAACGGCCGTTCATAAGTAGGGTGAATAAGGAGAAGCGATTGCGGTTTGCAAGAAACCATATAAATAAGCCACTGGAGTTCTGGAAACGGGTTGTTTGGTCAGACGAATCAAAGTTTGAGCTGTTCAACAGAAAACGACGACTGCGAGTTTGGCGGAAAAGCGATGAAGGGCTGAAGGATAAACATCTTCCAGGGACAATGAAGCATGGCGGTGGAAATATCATGGTCTGGGGCTGTTTCTCATGGTTTGGAGTGGGGAATCTGGTTCTAATTAGTGGTATTATGACGGCAGATGGGTATATAGATATTCTGAACGAGAATATGGAAGAATGCTGAAAATGGGTCTGGAAGATAATTACATTTTTCAGCAAGACAACGGCCCAAAGCATACGGCCAAGAAAACACAAGCTTTTTTCCGTGCCTGTCGGATGAAACCCTTGGAATGGCCTCCCCAGAGCCCGGATTTAAACCCAATTGAAAATCTCTGGGCAATTCTCGACAATAGAGTCGAAAAAAACCCACGTAACAAACAAGCAAACATATTTTGCGGCACTGGAGCAGGCCTGGAATGAGTTGGATCCACAACACCTCAGAAACCTAGTCGAAAGCATTCCGAAACGATTGCAGTCCATCATTGAAGCGATAGGAGGTCATATTGACTATTGAAGAGTTGATTCCAACTCTTTCGATTTTTTTTTATTCATACATGAAGTGGATCTTTTTTTATGTCATACGTATTTTACTAAACTCCAATAATTATGTTTTTTATTTTATGCAAGGAATAAAAGTGATCGTTATTTTTGTACTGAAATGGTTCGTCTATGTTTATTTTTCAGAAACATGTATTGGAATACCCTACTGTCACTGTACGTTTAATTTTGCAGAAATCACACAGATTAGCAACCGAAAATATTTGAACAAAATTCATTCCTAAGAAAATCATAAGAGCGTCAGTTTTATTATATGTTCATTCATTTAGTTGCCAGCGTAGCAAGGCTCGCACCGGGTTCAGCTAGTACACAGATAAAAATAATCCTGTAAAATTTTGCCAACAATAATGCACATAAAGGGAACGCGGTAAATGATGTCAAATTATGTGAGAAACTAATTTTACATTACTCACTTTGATGTCAAAGTAAACTAACAGGTCGTAGCTGAATGTTATACCGTCGTGTAAAGTTATGCATACTCTTGTGGAACAGTTGAATATGTAAAGTTCATTCAAACCAACGCATAAATAGAAATAAAGGGAGGTTCTGGATCAGCACAGGAAAAAACTCATAAAAGCATTTGCAAACAAAGTTTTCCACCAGTAACGTTAACTTATTCTATCCTTTAGCTAATGGCTGATGCCGATTTGTATGGGTTACTCAATTGAGCTTTTGAAGAGCGTATGTTTACAAACCCTCTTACCGCTTTTTCAAGTACTAATTAAGAACCTCCCTTTTACTTTATTTATTATTATCTAAGGCCTAAAACTGGTATAAAACTGGTATAAAACTGGTATAAAACTGGTAAGTTTTTTAGGGGAACGTAGATATTTTTCAAATGTTCTGTCATTTTTCATTCTTCATTTATAAGTTTATGGAAATAGATGAAAATTTAAAAAAAAAATCCAGAGTAACCCTTGATATTTTGATTTATGAACATAAGAAAATGTGTACATAGGTTTTTAAGTTATATTTATACTTCGTATTCTCTTTTGAGAAGAGGACTTACTTGCTAAAAAACGCTACTACGCTTGAAATTAGTGTGAATAAGAAAATATACTATTAGTAATGGAGCATAACATTCTGAACAGTGTTGAACAAGTGTGCAGATGATATTTCGTCTCCAAGGCCAATGTAAAAATGATTATACAGAGAATCAAACATTTGATAAGTGATAAAAGAAGCATGTCGAAGATCGCAATAGTTAATGTATTCTATTTGGATGCAAGAGTTAACTATTTCTCATCAATTAACTAGTTATTGGTGCTCATATGACAATGAATATATATTGGGAAGAGCGGGAGCATCAGGGTATCACTCAAGCTGGAATTGGACAATGGAGTGGTATGACAACCGGCGTCTAGGAGGCAACAAACAGTATCATTTTCTTTATCCTACCGATTCGATTACGATGCTCTGAATTTGACTCAAAGGGTTTCAGTGAGAGTGACGCGCTGTTATTAACAACCCATTACGCAGAAAGCTTAATAAGTATTGCGAATTGGGTTATTCGATTTTTTGGATCGTATCGTTGGAAGGAGATTCTTATGATCCCGCGGGTTTCACGTGAGTGTCTCTGCCTAGGGGTCCGCCCCACCGTTTCTGGCCCTTCATACAGCGTTACTGTGAAAACAAATCGGTAACTCAATTTGATCTTCCTATTAAGTGGAGCTGCATACATGACAAGGTCTTAGAAGGGATGGTGCGTGGACAAAGTTTCTTTACAATATGAAACCCAAACCTGTACGATAGTAAAAAAAAATCCCATTAGTTATATTTTAATCAATCATGACATCGACCTGCTATAGTCTTAGAGGCATTATCCTGATAAAAGACATATGATTCAAGCGGCACACTTGAATCCAGAGATGTGTATTTACATCGAAACAAATTTCAACCTGCGAGAAAACTAAGAATGCATTTGCGCATCCATTTGATGAATGAAATTTCTCCTTTCTATTTCGGTTTCGGAAATACAATACTCTGACTGGCGTATTAATACTGCTGCTACAACTGTCACTGACCCCGACGACGACGACGACGACGACGACGGTCGACAATCGTTCGATTTCAGCTAGAAGTGAAACTCCGGAGCCCATTCGGTCACAAGAAAACATGTAGAGGAGAGAAGAAGAAAAATGGGAGAAAACAAATATAGCACACACGTTGTTGCCTCATCCTGACAATGATAGTTAGAAGCCATGGGGGAGAAAACCTCTTGGTGATTTATTGGAGATTTCCCAATCGACTTTGAAGTAACCACCACCACCTCTAGAAGCATGATGGTGCTGATGCATTCAACTCACTGCAACTGAATGGACCGCTTCAGGCGTCTTTTTAACGAGTAAATGCTTACCGTTATGTAAGCACTTAAACTCCATTCATACCTTCTTATGCGTTTTTTTTGGGGTTTCTTGAAAAAAAAGTTGAATGGAATACCAAGCGCGTTATCAGTTTGTTGTTGCTCATAAACGAAGCGCCGTATGACTAAGCGGATTCTTGAAAAAGTGGTATTGGTAGTAGAAACACGGGTAAGAAGTAGTAAACAAACAGGCGACGAAACGTACAATCTACGAAGTTTCAGTGACGAAAGAAGTGATCGGACGCACTACTCTGAGGAATGTGTCTCAAGTTTTTTTTTTCGAAGCTATTCAACGAAAACAAGTCTACGTGTTGTTTACCACTGTGAATGCGTAAATAGAAATGGAGGCAGACGCAAACGGAAGTGTGAGTCTTCGAAACTGTACGTGTATTATAAAACGAGGTTATTAGCTGTTTGTTTTTTGTTTTGCTCTGGAATTTTGTGTTTTGATAGTTCTGTTTTGATTCTCACCAACACTAGTAGAAACCGAAGTCGGGCGAGTGAACGTATAAGGTTGTGCACTTTCGAGAGGAATGCGCGTTTTGAAAATGATTTATGCTTTAAATTGAATGATTTTTAAATTGAGTGAATTTATTACGCTGCACCTTTGTAAGACATTGTCCGATTGTAAACCCAGTGAAAAATATAATCCATTCGAGCTCTGTTGATAGTTGATACCTTTATTGTTCGCAAGCCGCCAGCACCATTCACCACGTGGTTTCTATTCTTGATGGATGAATAGAGCTCATCACTTTCACTAAGTGAGTTCGGTGGTTGGGTATTGAGCCTAGGTACCTGCTCGAACAATACCCCATCGATGTTTGGAGGAAAGATGATGCTGCTGGTAGCGATAGAGTTGTTCTCACGAAAACAATCGAACTCGAAATTAGGTCAATTTGAAAATTGAATAAGCGTGTGCATCGTGGGCACATGCGGCCGGCTTCCTTCTGGGGGCCCTTTATCGCTTTCGAGCGGCATCAGATCAGAGGAAGCAGTGCCTCTGGGTGTTATTTTTCAACCGACTTCCGGTGGTAGATAATGTAGTTTGAAACTTATCTTACCGCGCAGCACACATGGATATTGAGAACTGATCGATCGTAGAATCGAACGTTGTGAATGCATGTTTTATTTTTTTAATATTTTGATAGTTCGATGATTAACAATGATATTTATGTGGATACCGGCGCCGGTGGTGAAGTGGTAAGCGTGACTGCTACTTGGCACCCCAGTGGGTCTGGGTTCAATGCCAGTCGAGGTGGTGTGATCGGAAAAACCTTTTTTCACGGCGAAATTAATTACTCCTAAGGCTGTTACAAAACATGGTGTCTTTTACAAAGATGTACCTAAATATTCCATCTTGTGGTGATATATTTTTAGTTCCATACTTTACCATACTGTTGCTAACTGTCGAACAAAGCACAATAGAAGGGTGATGTCAAAGACAAGTTTGTAGGGAATATAATTTTCAGCAACTTTGCTGAGGGGGGTGTAGCTTATCGAAACTTCCTGTCCGCCTCTAAGCATATTGCTATGAGGTACCAGGTGGTTATCCACCGATTGCCTGTCGATCTGCCAAATTTGGAAGACGTCTGCATTGAGTTATCTCAAATTATAATATTCCGCCCACTATATCACAAAACATTGCGATTGGTTGAGCGGATTGGAGATAATGAAATCATTGGGTATTGGACCAAGTATCCCCCGGGTGGTGCTGGGCTTCAAATGGTGAGTTGACAACTTCGAAGGAGGGTGCGACCGACCTCTCGTCCTCACAAGTTCCTACCTCACGCCTCCACGAGTCATATGATCACAAAAGACTGCCAGCTGAAACATGGAGACGCTGGTTGACGTAGCCTGGGCAATGTTGTCAATCTGACAATAGCGAAGTGAGAGGGTGCGACTGAACATCATGTACCTTAATTCATATTGCATATTGTCCATTCTCAGTTTATTAATAATTTCAGCACGCATTAGAATCATTGGCATCGAAAGCTTTCAATTAATAACTGTGGAAGTGCATTTGGAACACTGAGTTGAGAGCAGGCAATAAGCAATTTGTGAAAGAAGTTTGAAATGCTATATATAATAACGCTTTAGAATCACCTTTGCATTCCAAAACCAGGTAGGAGCCTGGAACAGCATGACAGGCATCAAAGGCTCAATTTGTTTTTCAGCATTTCAGCATAATATTTAATTTAAAATTGCACTTCTAAACTTCAACTACTATATTCATAAAAGGCTGGCATGTGCTTATAAGCAGTGTAGGATTATATTTTAATATTGTGTTTAGTGGTATTATGGTAAGGTAAGCCGTTTATTTCAGAAATCATCAAACCGGACTCTTCGTTCACTCCAATTGCTATCTTTGAAATGTTGCTAGAACAGTATAAAGAAAAATTTTACAACATGTCTAATAAAATAATATCTCTTATTAACATTTTATCTTTGATATTTGGAATGATCTATTCTGTTTTCAGCTTTTCCAGGACTAGAAGGATATTATTACACATTTAATTTTTATTTATTGTTCAGTAACAATCCATTGGATGTATCATTTAAGTTTGAAATTTGTATAAATTAGCATTCTTGTCTATAATGATATCTTCATTTTTCGTGTGCAAAATATACTAAATATTAAATAAAATATAACTGGGAAAGGGAGGGACCATCAGGGCACCCAAGTGAAACGATTTGAATAGGGAGCATGGGACTGCCGGTGGTTAACATTTCGCGGAACGAGGGCGGGCTCTTCGACCCCATCTATTCGGTTTATTTTGTCAAACGAGGGCTCGATTCTAGTGCTGTCTGTGTGACCTTGCTTTTGGAAGGAGATTCTTTTCCCTATATTCGCGGGTTTCGCGTAAGTGCCTCTGCTTACGGGCCCACCCAAACGTTTTTGGCCCTTCATACAGGAGCTTGATGAACACAAACAATAATAGAATCCTGATCAAATCGTTTTTCAGATTATTCCACTGCTATGGAAAGTTACCTCGCTACAATAGATGGTAGTATAATACCATCATCATCATATAATCAAGTATCCCCCGAGTGGTGCTAAAACGATAAGCTTGTAAATCAATAGAAGCATAAAGTTGCCGAAAGGCACGAATGGTTTCGAAGGACTCTAATTTCACCAAATCTTTCAGTCGTGGCTTTAAATGTATGAGCATAGATTGCTCTCTTTAGAGGGTTCAACTTGTTTGATGCAGTTCTTGATTCCAGTAGTTAAATAGTTTGTACAATGTAGTTGAGCAAATTGAAAGTTAAGAAAAGTTGAGTTTTTGTTTGAAAATGGAGGACGTCTGAATCTGTTGGTTGAATTGTTTTCGTTACTTTTCGGTATTAAAATCAGAACTGACCAAAACCGGTGGTAAACTGTGCGCGAATGTGTCCGCGAGTGTTAAAGTAATGTTTAAGTTAAAAATTTAACCGGATTTCATGCCGAAAAAACGGAGTTTCCAGTGACACGATCACAGTTTTTTTTTTTGGATTCTCAGCTTTGTTTCATGTTAGTTAGGTGGAATATGCAATACTGGTGAATTGACTATACGAATGTAAAAGATCTCACGCTGGGATAGGGGCGGCCCTGAAATTACCAAATGTTGCACGTTGTCAAATGGCGCTTGACTTCTATAATTAAATGTGATGGGATTGGGTTAACGCGTGGAGACTCGGGAATGATCTCTCATATGCGTCCTACGAACTATTAAGAACGGCCGCAGTGAGAATATCACCATAAATATCTTACAGGCGCGTCGCATGTTGCTAATCACTAATGCCTTCTCTCTTTTCTCTTTCATGTTCTTTTGCACTCTTCCCTATACAATGACCGGGAGCAGTGCCATATGTGGCAAGAATTTGAATGGGAATCCTTTAAATAAACCGAATACCTTGGTGGAAGCAGAACGCTAACCAGTCAGACCACGCAAAGGATTTTCAGACAATTGAGACGTGGTAAGTGCTCTCAAAACGCGGAACGAAACAGGTTATTGTTATTTTTTTTCCCACTATCACTTTATTTTGAACCTGCATCAAATATAATTTAATCTTATTATGAATAATATATATGATCACATCACTTATCAAGGTGAATCCTGATCCATCGAGCCCTACCCTACTAAGATAGAAAAGCCTCCTTCCTGTGACCTTTGTGGGGATGCAGAGGTAAACACGGTCCCTAAACAGCAAAGGTCAAACTAACTTTCCTCTCTATTCCCACCTGATTGCGGCCGGCGCCGTTATTGATTACACTAGGGCAAAATCGGAACTTTTTTCGCTCCCGTCGGCATTTCTGGTTGGATTTTATAGATTTTGCTACGCAGAATCCAAATATGGGCTCAAAAATGCTGTACCACGTGCAGCTTTTGAGAAAAATGTGATTTAAACTCACAAAAACACGTACTTCCATAGTAATATGATCTACCTAAGCAACAACCAGAATATTGGCTCTGCCCTTTGCAAGTTGGACTTGGATTTTATGGAATGGACCTCCCTGAATTCATTCGTGAACACAGATTTTTCGTAACACGTAAGATTAATGAAATAAACCGGGAATTCATTCACAAAATTACGAATTTTCATAAAAATCGTCGATTTTCTATTTTAAAAACATGAATTTCAGCTCCGCCCTTTGAATGTTGGGCTTCGATTTTATGGAATGGACCTCCCTGAATCCATTCGTGAACACAGATTTTTCGTAACACGTAAGGTTGATGTAAAAACCGGGTTTACATTCACAAAATTACGAGTTTTCATGAAAATCAAGACCCGTCCATTAATTACGTCGCTCAAAAATACAGATTTTTAACCCCCTCCTTTCTTTATCACATTTTTTGTATGGATTTTTGAAAAATTTTGTATGCATCGTCACTTTTTAACCCCCCCCCCACCTCCCTCTCAAAGCATAACGTAATTTATGAACGATCCCTTTAGCTGTGCCTCTTTAAGTATATTGAGTATATTGATGTTGCTTCTTACAGCAGTTTGGGAACTGAAGACCTTCAAAGTTCATTCAATAATTCAAAAGTCAGCTGCACAGAGCCCTTCAGAAACGCCTAATTAAATACTCTATTCAGCAGTGCCGTATTTTTAAGTTAGGATAAGAGTGAGCAAGACAGCATTAAAACACGCAAACACTCAAAAAACAAAAGAATAGACAGAGACAAAAGACTCTGTGTTAGTCACTATTGCTCGAGAGAATAAGGAAAAGATATGTTAAAAAAGAAAGCAAGAATCCTCAAGCACGTAGCTTAATGCGGCATTTTATAGAGCTTTTTAACGTTTAATTTGCGCACACTACTGCAAGATTTGAATCGGAGCAGTGTGAGTGAGAAGTCAACGAAGTTGTGGGAAACCAAACCGTGCATTAATCCCCGCATGTTAGACAAAGAAAGACGATTAAATGTCGAAAAGGTCTATTGGCGTATTTGCGGCACAAAATTTGTGTCATTATTGCTGTCTTGCTTTGGCGTCAATTAATGCTCATGTTGACTCTCTTCAGCCTTGGACAACCATTTTTTTATTCATTCAAAGCTAGCTATTTGAGTGTTACGGACGCGTTTTTTTATTTTTGTAAAAATGTCGCGAATTTGTCTGAACGATCCGCAAAAATTTTGTTGCATTTGTGGAGACGTGATATTGAAGGAACAGAGAAAGGGGTTTACACCTTTGTTGGAGACAGCATATCAGCTGTATTTTGACAAGGAGCTTCCAAATCGTGAGTTACCATGGGTTCCAACATACTCCTGTTGCTCATGCTACCAAACATTGCTTGGTTGGATGAAAGGTACGCACAAAGGCTTACCTTTTGCCAAACTTATGGTGTGGACTAATCCAATCAATCACATGAGTGATTGTTACTTTTGTTTGACAAAAATTCATGGATTTTCCAAAGCTTTGAAGCTTAAAATCGAATACCCATCAAGGCCAACATTGCACTTCGAAGCAATGCCAGTTCCAATATCTCCAAATATTGCTGGACGTGCTGATGAGTTGGATTCGGAACCAGGCGAATCTGAGAAAAGCTTTCAGGATGATCCAGATTTTTTACCTTCGGAGTCTGAGGAACCGCATGTTATAACCCAAGAGGAGCTGAACGATTTGATTCGAGATTTGGAGCTACCCAAGACCAAAGCGCAGCTGCTAGCTTCAAGGCTAAAGCAGTGGAATGTCCTGGAAAAAGATGTAAAGGTGTCATCTTATAGGAAGAGACATTCAGATAACATTAAATATTTTTCGATGGACGGTGATCTTTTCTTTTGCAACAACATCGAAGGTTTAATGGAAGAGCTACAGTTAGAGTATCACGCAACTGACTGGAGGCTCTTCATCGACGCTTCAAGCAAAAGCTTGAAGGCAGTGTTACTGCACAATGGAAATAAGTATTCTTCAGTGCCAGTAGCATTTGCAGCTCACATGAAGGAAACTTATGAGAACATAAAAACACTTTTGGAAAAAGATCAAATATTCGGAACACCAGTGGAATCTCTGTGCAGACCTTAAGGTAGTGGCATTGCTCACTGGGCTTCAAGGAGGCTACACAAAGCATTGTTGTTTCCTCTGCGAATGGGACAGTCGTGCGAGGGATAAACATTACCACCAGCAGCATTGGCCAGCACGTACCGAGATGGTACCTGGGAAGAAAAATGTGTCAAATCTGCCTCTTGTCGACAGGGACAAAATTTTACTACCTCCGCTACATATTAAGCTTGGGTTGATCAAAAATTTTGTCAAAAAGCTGGATATTCAAGGAAACTCCTTAAAGACGACAATTTTCAGCAAACTCTTAACGCGACAGAGTTACGAGCATGGAATGCGTTCCAAAAGGTTTATGATCACTTCTTGGGAAATGAAAAGTCTCCGGATTATGTACACATCGTTCAAGAGCTGGTTTATTCGTATGCTGCACTGGGATGTAATATGTCACTTAAATTGCACTTTTTGCATTCTCATCTGGACTTCTTCCCAGAGAATATGGGAGCCGTCTCAGATGAACATGGAGAACGATTTCATCAAGATATCGCACAGACTGAAAAGAACTTTGCTGGCAAATGGAGCCCAGCGATGCTAGCGGACTACTGCTGGATGCTACAGAGGCAAACACCTTTGGAGAACTATAAAAGGAAAAAGAAAACAAAGTGAATTTAAGTTGAAAAATATAGAGAAAATTTCAACTAAATGACTGACTTTCAACTGACTGACTGACTGACTGACTGACTGACTGACTGACTGACTGACTGACTGACTGACTGACTGACTGACTGACTGACTGACTGACTGACTGACTGACTGACTGACTGACTGACTGACTGACTGACTGACTGACTGACTGACTGACTGACTGACTGACTGACTGACTGACTGACTGACTGACTGACTGACTGACTGACTGACTGACTGACTGACTGACTGACTGACTGACTGACTGACTGACTGACTGACTGACTGACTGACTGACTGACTGACTGACTGACTGACTGACTGACTGACTGACTGACTGACTGACTGACTGACTGACTGACTGACTGACTGACTGACTGACTGACTGACTGACTGACTGACTGACTGACTGACTGACTGACTGACTGACTGACTGACTGACTGACTGACTGACTGACTGACTGACTGACTGACTGACTGACTGACTGACTGACTGACTGACTGACTGACTGACTGACTGACTGACTGACTGACTGACTGACTGACTGACTGACTGACTGACTGACTGACTGACTGACTGACTGACTGACTGACTGACTGACTGACTGACTGACTGACTGACTGACTGACTGACTGACTGACTGACTGACTGACTGACTGACTGACTGACTGACTGACTGACTGACTGACTGACTGACTGACTGACTGACTGACTGACTGACTGACTGACTGACTGACTGACTGACTGACTGACTGACTGACTGACTGACTGACTGACTGACTGACTGACTGACTGACTGACTGACTGACTGACTGACTGACTGACTGACTGACTGACTGACTGACTGACTGACTGACTGACTGACTGACTGACTGACTGACTGACTGATAGGAAATCTTGATTTTCATGAAAATTCGCAATTTTGTGAATAAAAACTCATTTTTTCAACACGAATGGATTTAGAGAGGTTTATTTCATAAAACCCAAACCCAACATTCAAAGGGCGGAGCGAAAATTCATGTTTTCAAAATAGTAAATCTTGATTTTCATGAAAATTCGTAATTTTGTGAATGAAAACCTGGTTTATTTCATCAATCTTACGTGTTACGAAAAATCTGTGTTCACGAATGGATTCAGGGAGGTCCATTCCATAAAATCCAAGTCCAACATTTAAAGGGCGGAGCTGAAATTCATGTTTTCAAAATAGAAAATCTTGATTTTTATGAAAATTCGTAATTTTGTGAATGAAATCCGGTTTATTTCATCAATCTTACGTGTTACGAAAAATCTGTGATAACGAATGGATTCAGGTGGGTCCGTTCCATAAAATCCAAGTCCAACTTGCAAAGGGCAGAGCCATGAGGGGCAGTTGATGAGGTAGATCATATTACTACGGAAATACGTGTTTTTGTGAATTTTAATCACATTTTTCTCAAAAACTGGACGTGTTACAGCATTTCTGAGCCCATATTTGAATTCAGCGTGGCGAAATCTATAAAAATCAACATATATACTTGAAGGGAGTGAAACACTGCCGACTTGTGTTATTAAAGAAATTGAGTCACTGAAACGTGTACAGTGAGAATGGTCGGTAACTTCCAGCCCCATTGAGTTGATGCATTGTGAAATTTCACTGATTCTGATGAATCGCGGAATAGCAACCATTGATACTTGTAGTCAGTCAAGCTAAGCTAAGCTAAGCTAATATAATATTCAGCAACTTAGCTGAATCATTTTTCTAGCGCTTTATTTAACCCTGATAGAGCTATTTTGTTGCTTTAAATCAGGGTGCCTCAAAAAAAAAAAAAGTTTTTTATGCCAACTTTTTGTTTCTCATTTTGAGAAAAAGTGGTCTTCAGACATTTCTTTTCGACCTTGTGATTGTTTAGGTGAGAGTTGGCCAGAAAACCATCAAATTCTTGTTTTAATGCATATCGAGGAACATCATGCTATAAAAATGAGCCCGGGTACTCCTGGGGCACACGAGCGGGTACTGCTTATAATCGGACATGTTTTGACGTAGACTACGTCTTACGGCAATGGTAGGGTGTCAATTGAAAATCTAAAAACAAGTCACCGTCACGAAATAACGTTACAAATTAAACGCTTATAACTTCATAAATGTTCGATAGATTGTCAAGATGTTTACATCAATCGATTGGAAATTTTCCCGCGTATCAATTTAACTATCAAAAACAAACAATTTTAAACTATTGATAACAACGAAAATGAAAGGTGAAGTCTTATTATTTTGTTTTGCTGGCTAAATTTACTAAATGCACAGTACGTTCCTAAAACAGATTTCAAATGTGAGCAAAGAAGGTCTCATATGCAGCAGTGAACGATATAAAATGGGTACACGTTCGCAAATTTTCTCATTCGTGTTGAAGTACTGGAGCTGTGCGGAGCAATGAGCCAGTATTGATCGGCAGCTGGCGATGGCATGTACCCTGGAGGGTGCACTAGCTTCATTCAGCAGTACGTAGCGGCCAGGCGCTAACGTTGGGCGGTGACAAGTACACTAGAGGCGCACTGGCGACCAACCATTAGTCAGGTAGTTGATTGCTCTGCAGGCTGTTGCTAGAAAGCCGTTGGCTAGGCAACCGTTGCTAGGCAGCCATTTATTAAGCAGTGGTGTGCTAGGCAGTCGGTTGTCAGTCGATGGGCGCAACCACGAGGAAGCGAAATAAGATGCTTGTGTGTGTGTGTGTGTGATCTTGTTGGTAGCCATCATTTGGTAAGGCGCAACGTGCAACGGCTGAAATAGCCTGCTTCTTCAAAAGACCGAGCAAGTTTTAATTCAAATGCTAACAGTTTTAAAGCCGTTCTTTTCAGGACGACTGATTCAATTTTGAGAGAGTTTGTTTGATTGGAATTTATCTAACATTACTTTCCAAGTTCTTGCTTATTGGCAGCCAGCGCTGGCTAAACAAATTTAATTTTTCTCTTCGTTGCACACTAGCCTGGGACACGGATATATGAAACAAAATTATTTTCGTTCCCTATTGATTGTTGGGAGCCTTTTGGTTCCTATAATAACTGTGCAAAATTTCAACTCGACCGGTGAAACTATATTTAAGCGCTCGCAGTTTTAAGTTTCCATAGTATTTTATATGGGAAAACTTAACTTTTCAAAGAAATATCTGGTGAGGTGACCCGTTGTCCTCTAAAAATAAATCAATCCCTTAACTTGCTGGGAAATTTTTCAAAGAAACTTTTCTTAGAAGACTGCAAAGCGATCCGACGCTTGTGGAAAAAGTTATTAAGCCGAAACTGATTGCTATCCAATCGAACGGCTCATTGGACTGTTTTTTCTAGCAGCACAGTTCCTCCATGCTGAGTGAACATAAACAAACACAGTGGTTGCTTCGCGCAGCCAGCAGCAGGTTGCAGGTGGCAGTGCTACAAGATAAAACAGTTCAATGAACCGTTCGATTGGATAGCAATCAGTTTCGGCTTAATAACTTTTTCCACAAGCGTCGGATTGCTTTGCGGTCTTCGAAGAAAAGTTGTCTTGAAAAATTTCCCAGGAAGTGGTTGTATTGATTTATTTTTCAAGGACAATGGATCTCCTTGCCAGATTTTTATCTGTAAAAGTAAGTTTTCCCATGGAAAATCCTATGTAAAATTAAAACCACTAGCGCTAAAATATAGTTTCACCAAACGAGCTGAAATTTTGCACAGTTATTACAGGGTCCAAAAGGCTTCCGAAAATCATTAGGGAACTGGAATTTAAATTTTGTCCCAGGCTATTGCACACCTTGAGCATTGGGAACAATTTACTAATGGCTACCGTCACGAAAAATTGAAACATTGGACGATAATAACTCGATCGTGTCTTGATTGATTTATTTTTTGAGATTTTTGCTCTTTTCAACTAGAGGTTTTCACGACTGAGTTCTGGAGAGTGTGACCTGTTTAGTGGAATACCTGTAACTAGAAAATGAGTCGAGTATTAGTATACGTTGAAGTCGAGTATTAGTACACGACACTGAAGAAGTCTGCACATTGTAGACGAAATACGCGTATCTGTCAAGATAAGCAATAAAGGTAGTTGGAATTAAATGGAAACTACTTAGAGCCGGTTCATAAACCACGTAGACTCATTTTTGAAAATCTCAGACACCCCCTCCCCCCTCGTAGACTTTTCTACATACAATTTTTTGAAATTTTGTACAGAGCGTAGACTTTGGTCAAATCACCCCCCTTCCCCCAAAAAAGTCTACGTGGTTTATGCATAGCCTCTTATCATTCTTCGCATTTTCTAGTTTTCACGACTGCCATTTTATTCACTCAAGTATTAGGTGCGCAACTAAGTTCTCGCTGTTTTTTTGGTGAAAAAGGAACTTTATTTTGAAAACAAAGGTTACAAACGAATTATTCAAAGTATTGCCCATCACTAGCTACGACTTTTTCCCATCTTTCTGGTAGAACGTGAATACCATTTCGATAGAACTGTTCGTCTTTTGATGATATGCAAGAATCAAGCCATTTTTATATGTCATCATATGAGTGGAATTGCTGACCAGTGAGACCATGTGCCATCGAACGGAACAAGTAATAATCGGAGGGTGCAATATCAGGAGAATATGGCGGGTGGGGTAGGACTTCCCATTTGAGCGTTTCCAAGTAGACACTTTTTCGTGTCTGTGCTCGGCTCAATCGCATCAATTGAGTTCGATACCGTTCCCCGGTAATGGTTTCGTTTGGTTTCAACAGTTCATAATAAATAACACCAACTTGGTCCCACCAAATACACAGCATAACCTTCGCAGCGTGAATATTCGGCCTAGGCGACGATGTTGAAGCATGCCCGGGCAGTCCCCATGAATGTTTCCGTTTTGAGTTACTGTAATGAATCCATTTTTCGTCACCCGTCACAATGCGATGTAGAAAACTCTTCCTTTTTTGCCGCTGGAGCAGTTGTTCACAGACGAAAAAACGACGCTCAACATCTCTTGGCTTCAAATCGTAAGGAACCCAAGTTCCTTGCTTTTGAATCATTCCCAACGCATGCAATCGCTTAGAAACGGCTTGGCGGGAAACTCCTAATCCTGAACCAAGCTCTTCTTGCGTTTGACACGGATCCTCATCGAGCAATGCCTCCAATTCAGAGTCTTCGAAGTTTTTTGGCCTTCCTTGGTTTTTGAAGCGACGAAACCAATCACGATACGTTGTTTCACTCAGAGCAGCATCACCGTAAACTTTTTGGAGCTCTCGATGTGCTTCAGCCGCCGTTTTCTTCGAATGAAAGAAAAAAACAACACTTCCCGCAAATGACGATTATTTGGCACGAAATCAGACAACTTCAAACAACCAAAATATATAACACTAAACCAAAATCACTGATTTGGCAAAGCGGTTTGTTTACCATATGTCTGAGCTTGGTTTATGACGCTTGAGATGTACAACATTCGACCAGCACTTACTACTGGCGCTATCTATTGCTAAACAGCGGGAACTTAGTTGCGCACTAATATTTAGAATTTTACAAACAAAAGATATATTTTGTGTACATATTGATCCGTTGGTGTTGGAATCAAAATACTCTCTATCACCGACAACTTTTTGATTCTCGAACATGATATTCCGAAGTAACAATCTCTGTACATTCCAATTAGTACTGTTCTTCTTCTTCTTCTTTTAGCATATCAAGCTTATTGCTTTCACAAATAGCTTATTGCTTGTTCTCAACTTAGTGTTCTAAATGCACTTCCACAGTTATTAATTGAGAGCTTTCGATGCCAAGCACCAATTTTTGCATTTGTATGATTGTGTGCTATGCCCAGGGAGTCGAGAAAATTTCCTTTATGAAAAATTCATAGACCAGACCGGGAATCGAACCCAGCCACCTCCAGCATGGTTTTGCTTTGTAGTTGTGCCTTTGCCGACTGAGCTAAGGGAGGCCCTATTAGTACTGTTATGAATAGTTATTCTGTTGTGTTAACGATTCGCGTTGGGTAGTATTTTACTGCTAGGAAGAAATGAGTTTTGAGAAACTGTGAAAGTCAGAATAAGTACGATGCTTAATCGTTATTATGCCAACCATATGCGTAAATTTCGGAAGCGCGTTCGGATCGAACAAACGGAAGATCCTTGAAACGACCATGAACCGATACCGAGTGAGCTCGTGGTTATCGGGCGAAACTGAACGCAGCCGGAGGTAATGCGTTGAGAGGCTGGAGAAGGGCCTTCAACTCGAGGCTATATCATCATTTAAACCTTTCTAAAGAGTGTACAACTGAATTTTCTAATTTTCATAGAATGTACTAACATACCTACTCGCTTATTTATGCTAACCCAACATCCCATTAGAACAGTACCTGCGTTGCAACACAGTTTTAAATAAATATATAATTTTCTGCGTTATCTAATGCAAATAAAGAGAATGCTAGATTTAACACAAATTCATGGAATATTTCATTTAAATGTAAATTTGATATCGCTAATCGGGTCTTTTGTTTGAAAGATTGCAAAAAAATGTTGTTGTTAATGCATGTTTTGGCTTGCAATTGAACAAGGGAAAATTTTAAATACGCGTCTGTCAAAATTCATTATTTTTTTGTTAATGTTCGGCTACGAAACTAACGAAACTAATAACACGATTTAACGTAGTCTTTGTCAACCGGTAGTGTGTTCAATACAACCCCATTGATTTTTTCGTTAAAATCCCCCCTAACTTTTCAAAAATAAAATATACCCATACACATATTTCAGCAAAAACATACATCATAACTTGCTCTACACCTCGTCTGAAGATTATTCTAAACCAGTAAAATAGCTCCAAACTAAAGCAGTGCGCAAGCACCGGACGCTCCAGTCGTGAATGAGCAGCCTGTAGCGTGTTTGAGTCGTCCAGTCGTTGTGAGGAAATAGGCCGACGAAAAATAAACGATTAAAAAAATATCTTGAGGACTGGATGCCCTTTACGCGAGTAGTCAGAGTAGATATCAAGTTGACATGCTTTCATTTTGTAGTGTTAATGCACCAACAATTAATAGCGCCACTTAGTGAAGTGATGTTAATGAGGAACCCAGCAAACCGAGAGGTCTTCTTCTTCTTTGTAATGTGGTTCTTCGGCTTCTTATAATAAGCATCACCCATCTTGTGGTAAATTGAGACTCAACGCTGATTTTAACATATACAGTCGAAATTCCTACAGTGCGGCATCACTCAGGGTGGTTTTGGATACAGCCGCTCATGACAAAAGCTCAGAAGCGCCTTGAAAGAGCAACGAACAGAGTCCTTTACGGCAGGTACGGATTGTATCCGTAATCTTTTGTACAGCCGAAATCTGTAGTTAATCACGCATGAAGCGTTTTATTTACAATGTAACTATATAAGTTATGGGGGTGACCCCGACGTAGAGGATAAACCAGCCCGAGGCAAAAAATCTCAATAATCAAGAATCACAAAACATAAACAAATATTTATTTCATAAGTTTGCGATATGGTTTACAAGTTCACCTGGTCAAATGCATTGATATAAATATCTCGAACATTGTGAGACGAGATCTGCAGGCTTCTCTGTGCCGATATTTGGTTCCATCTGCCACCGTGGGCAAATGGAACCAAATATCGGATTATACAGAATCGGACAAGAAATAGGATGCGGATTCTTGAATATTGATGGACTCTTCATCGCGAAGGTATAGATGCGCAGCTATGACTCAGAGCGCCGCCACCTTGCTACACACTACCAAAATGTCATGTAAATTTCTATCTCCTGACACCCACAAATGCAAGCGTCCTTTACCACAAAAGAATGAGTTGAAAGAGACGAGAAAATGAATTCAATCAAACATATCTTTCGTCGAATTGCATATGCGTCAGTTTCAGGAGACATAATTTTACACGCAATCTTTCTTACAGGGTGTCTCACACTAGGTGTCACAAAAACAAAATGGGATTACGGCAAAACATATCAGCCAAATCAAAGCATTTATTTTTCATTTGAAAGATACATGTTAAAGAAATCAACCATATTAATTCAATTCGAATCTCTCGCCCTTTTTCTTGATAACTTTGCGCACGCATGGCACGCATGATTTTCTGAGGAATTTGGTCGCAAATGTTTCTTGAATCGAGCTAAAGTAAGTTTTTTCGTAGGGCCTATACGTTGAAGCATATAATCCCAAACAAAGTAGTGAAGTGCGGTAGATCCGGTGAAGATGCAGGCCGTTCTTCGCTTGTGATGAAATCGTGAAAATTTTCCGCGCATCACGCTTGTTTCTTCTTTGCCTTGTGGGCTGGAGCTGAGTCCTGTTGAAAACAATATGGTGTATTCCCATACAGCGTTGAAGCACGAGGAAGCAGATGGTTCTTCAAAACCTGCTCGATGTAATATTCAGTGAGGATTTTTACGTTAGGTTCTATGAAAAGAAGAGGAAGTTTTCCTTTCCGTAAAACGGCGCCCCATACCATGATTTTCGATACATTCTGATTCTACAGCTAGTTTATCTCTTGGAATATTGGCAAGATATTTTTCCATACACACGATCATTTTGTTGATTATGACTGTGCTGAAGGAGGAAGAGTTTTTCATACGAAAATAAAATCTCGCAGTCACCTTGCCGAACAAAAAAGATTTCTGCTTCTTTTACCCTGGCTTGCTTTTGACGCTCCGTCAACCCTTGAACCCGTTGTTTTTTGTACGGCTTGCATTCCATATCATGTATGAGGAACCTGTTCATTGAAACAGGGGAAATTTGAAATTGTTTGCTCAATTTACGGCCAGATACGGCCGGATTACGTCTTATTTGCTCCATCACACATTTGTTCTTTTTCTTCGTTCTGGCAGTTCGTCTGGCACCTCCTTTGTGTTGAATATGGACATTTACAGTTTCCTTGAACCGTTTCAAGGTACGAAAAACAAAACACTTACTCACTCCGAACTCATATCAATTAATAATTTCAGCACGCTTTGGAATCATCTTTGCATTCCAAAACCATTTATTTTAAGAACGTTAAGCAACAAACATCAAAGGCTTGATTTGTTTTTCAGCATTTCAGCATAACATTTACTTTAAAATTGCACTTATGAACTTCAACTACTATATTCTTCTAATTAATTATGTTTTTATTGCGTACAGTATGCCAATTTAAATTATAATGTTTTTGAAAATTGGAAATATCTTCCTGGGATCCCATGGTGTTGAAGAAGATATTTCCAATTTAAAAAAATACTATATTCTTGTTTAGAGGCATTATGATTAGTCAATTCTAGTCAGAACAGAATAATCAATTCGGTTTTCAGTTTTTCCAGGATTAGTAGGACATTAATACAATAATAAAATTATTTTTTTCATTATCAATCGGGTGGATTTTTTTAAAACCATTTATATGTACAGGCTCAATTTAATCAACTTTACAAAGCCAAGTTTTTATATTTATATACATCAGTAATCTTAAAACTAGCTTTAAGGGGAAGGAACCGATTACTCGCGGCCGTCTCGAGGTTAATAGGAATAACAATTGAACGGATGGGAAGATGGGCGGGAATTTGAAGTATGGTTTACAAAGCACGCTTATTTTAAATTCGGAATTGAGCATGAGCATTAGCATCATTGACCGCCCACGGATGCAATTCCGTTATTGGCAGATCAGCTGTATTTGCACAAAGAACCAACAGATGATGTTTGGGACTAACATACATCTTCAATGTGTAAAAACTGGTGACCCATTATAAAGCAATTCCGGCGCCGGCCGTGCCCGAATGCTGGTCAAGTAGGGAATGGGAAGGAACGTGTTGACATGATACTCGCTTTGGAGGAAGCCGAGAAATCCTCTGCACTTCCACGAGAAATCACTGGGATGTTGGATAGTTGGGGAAAGGTTAGCAGCAGGATTCGTTTTGGTTAACGATACGCTAAAAGTACATACCTACACTATCCGCTAAAAACCAATAGACCGCTCCAATATCACTGAAAATAGACAAGCATAACGAAAAACAAAACAAAACAAAATAGACCAAATAAAATTAAACAGGATGTTAGATACTGTCTTCAAAATATGGTAGAAATAAATTATTTGTTGCTTTGCAAACCAGCTCTCCTTGATGTCCTAGATGGCCAAGTCATGCTGCTGGACCCGCTGCTACCGCCGTCGGCACTCGCTCACATTAACCCGATCGTCGCCGACGTGTCGGAAACCTTCCGGTAGTAACATGGTATCTGTGTCTAATACACTCTTTTTGCACCGATTAATTTACAAACTAAGCCTGCACACCGAATCAAAATTCACTCTGGCGAGGTTGGCACTTGGTTGTAGGAAACAGAATCAATAAGAAAAAATAAACTCGCTTATGACCTCTAACTTTACACGGTTGCTAAGCAATACACAATATACACTTATTTTAAATTCGGAATTGGCTAAAAACTTATAATTATACTTCTTTTGACTTGAACATTTTTGAGAAAGTAAAAAGAACACACAAACACAGATACACTTACAGTAAACATATAGGTTAAACTAACTACAATCTAAGGCTAATGTTAGTCAAAAAAGCATATATGAGTTTCCTAAACTCCAGATTACGTACAGCCAAAATATCTCGAACCGGTACATTGGATTGTCTACCTCGAGCCCAAAGGGAATTATAAAGCTCAGATCTGACTCCACAATGCTCAGTACATGACCAAACAATATGATCTGTATCCCCTTGTCCTTATTCACAGAGATTGCTGTCGCTCAGCCCAACTCGGTATAAATGAGCGTTCAAAGAATAATGATTGGACATGAGGCGAGACATCACACGAATGAAGTCTCGACCCACATCCAACCCCACTCCAAACCAAGATTTCTTCGACACCTTTGGGATGATAGAATATTGCCATTGCCCCAAACCTCCTTCACTACATTTATACTGCCAGCTGACGAGTGACTGTTGACGAAAAGTAGGACAAAAATTCAACAAAGGCGATTCGTCGATCGTAAATATCGCCTTCTATAGCGCCCACCTTTGCAAGCGAGTCCTACTCTCTCATTGCCCGGAATTGAACAATGAGATGAAACCCATACAAAGGTGATGATAAAATAACGCGAAGATAAAGCACTTAGAAGCTCCTGTATTTTCATGAGAAAATACGAGGAGTGCTTTACTGGCCTCAATGAGCGAATAGCCTCTATAGAACTGAGACTATCCGTGAAAATGAAGTACTGATCCGGTGTTAGTAAAGCAACAATTTCTAGCGTAAAGTGTATTGCCGCTAATTCAGCGACATATACGGAACAAGGAGCTTGAAGTTTACGATTGGCGCTATAAATGTCATTACATATACCAAAGCCTGCTGACTCCTCTATCAATGATCCGTCAGTGAAGAACGATTTAGTGGAATCACCTCTCTCTCCTGTGTTTGTGACGAAACTGTACGGCATTACATTCGGATGAAATGGCAAACCTCTGGAATGAGCTTCCGAAGATCACAACGTAGCGAATCGATCGTTATGTTTTCCTGAAGGAGTCAAAAGTGGAGCTGGACCCCGATGCTTCAACGTTTGGCTATGGAGCTTGCACGTACGTCTGCTGCGAAAATGTCATACAAATTGTAAAAATCCACCAGCTAATTTGAGCATGAGCATGAGCACGATTGACCGCCCACGGATGCAATTCCGTTATTGCCAGATCAGCTGTATTTACACAAAGAACCAACAGATAATGTTTGGGACAAACATACATCTTCAATGTGTAAAAACTGGTGACCTATTATAAAGCAATACCGGCGCCGGCCGTGCTCGAATGCTGGCCAAGTAGGGAATAGGAAGGAATGTGTTGACGTGATACTCGCTTTGGAGGAAGTCGAGAAATCCTCTGCACTTCCACCAGAAATCACAGGGATGTTGGATAGTTGGGGAAAGGTTAGCAGCAGAGCTCGTTTTGGTTAACGATACGCTGAAAGTATGTAGCACTTTCCGCCAAAAGCAATGGTCCACTCCAATGTGACTGAAAAGAGACAAGCATAACGAAAAACAAAACAAAACAAAATAAACAACATAAGGCAGGAAATTAGATAGTCTTCAAAATTTTGTAGAAATAAATTATTTGTTGCTTTGCAAACCAGCTCTCCCGATGTCCTAGATCTCGGCCAAGTTCTGTTGGACCCGCAGCTGCTGCAGTCGGCACTCGTCCACCTCGTCGCCGACGTGTCGGAAACCTTCCTGTAGGAACATGATATCTGCGTATAATACACTCTTCTTACACCGATTAATTTACAAACTAAGCCTGCACACTGAATCAAAATTCACGTTGGCACGGTTTTGGTATTTTCTTCTAAGGCTGTGAACCATTTGGCGAAATTTTTAAACTTTTGGTTAAAATTTGACAGTTCGTTGGTTATTTCCCTTCAAATAGATAAAATTTAACTATGAAAACGACCCATTTGAAATTTTGACAGATGCATAGTTATTTGGAATTCGACATGGAGTTATCATAGGGGCCAATGTCGCAAACGTGAACAATGGTTTCTTCCACAAATTTCTTGAAAATGCTAGCTCATTCAAGTAAACTACCACTTCTATTGTAACGGGGAACTCCTCTTCTGTACCATCATCGTGATACTACACGCAGAGAAAATTGACCTCTTTGATTTAAAAAATAAAATTATTAAACTGTTTTGTAACTTCAAATATTTTTATTTTTAAATTCAATACTTTATTTTTGTTGCTTCAACAATTCTGATTGTTGTTTCAAAACCAAATGCTAAGAATAAAAATTTAGTTTCAACAAGCTATATTTTTGTGCTCAAAAATAATTTCAATCAATTTAAAAACAAAAAAATTGCAGATTTAAAAACCAACAACTCCCTAACAATTACTGTTTTACAGTTGTCAATGTATGTGTAAGTTTTCAATATTTCCGAATGCGCGAGTTTCGTAGCCTCAATTTCTACGCTTTAATTAAAAAAGCAAAGCGGACTCGCCGGAGGAAATATTATTTGAAGAGGTCGAGGAAGTTAACGTCGCGCTTGTCGATTTATGGCTTTGTTTTGGACTTTCTTAGCAATCTGTGAGTTGCTTTTCTGGCAAGAAATTGAAAATTTGTAATGAAATGCGAATTTTAATGCCTATTTTCTATATGCAGAAAATCAGTACACCATTGAAATATTTAAGGTTGTCGAACGAAACGAAAAAGAAATGCATGTACGGATTAAATTCTTGGGGAGAACGATAGGTATGAACCTAGAAAAATCTATGTTTTTTAGATTAATGCTCTTTCATTCAAAATTAAAGGGATATCCATCGTTATCGTCAACAGAATCATTGGACAAGCTCAATTTATCCGCAGCTGGACTGTTTGTCAATTCATTCTTATGTTGAATAAAAATTAAACCAAATCAAAATCATTTGCATTATTTCGAAACAAAACACAATCTGGTTAAATTGACAGGTACAACATTTAAAACAAAAATAAAATTCTTCAGGTATAAAATATCACTTATAGCCGAATCATTATTTTTTTTTAGTTTCAAAGAAATAAATTGTTGGCAGCAACTGTTTTGTTTTTTTGTTTCAAAAAGATTCTGTATTTGAAAAAAATTAAATGTGATTTAAATTAGAATTACCTTATTCTATTAGCACACCTCATGAAATGTGATTAAACCCAGGTTAAAATCCATTGCATGTCAATAAATTTATTCACAATTGTAAAAACATCTGATGTTTTCATCTTTACATTTTGGTACACATGTTCGACTAGAAATAGAGCACGCTGTCAAATCACTTTGGGATCTACAAATAACTATCGTGCTGTCAAAATTAACCATGCTCCAGAGCTGGGTTATTTTCAACCGGAGGGGAAATTACTATCAAACTGTCAAATTTTAACCAAAAGTTAAAAAATTTCGCCAAATGGTTCACAGCCTAAAATCTAGTTCTAGATATTGGCACTTAATTTCTGCTCAGATTTTCCGGCGCAGCAGCTATCAAGCCGTTCGTTTTGAACGACCAAACAGCAGATCCAAGAATGGACACTTTTTCCACTGCTATTACGTTGCGACCGGACTGAAAAATATCATTAATCGACTCCGAACGACCGTAACTTTATACTTTCAATATTTTTAACCAAATTTTCGTCGTTTTTCAGCGTAAAAATTGCACTTCATTCCACTGCCACTGAGAACCGTGATCCTAGACGTCAGCTTTTTTCGACTCCCTGTAAAAATCCGCCTGCTCATTTCAAGTATAAACTTAGAAATTATGAATTTTACACGTGACGTAATTCTTGTAGGTAAAAAGTCGGGCAACGTGAAGAAAGATTTCGTATAAAATTATGTCTCCTGAAACTGAAACATCCGCAATTCGACGGACGATGTGTTTGATTGAATTTATTTTCTCGTCTCTTTCAACTCATTCTTATGTGGTAAAGGACGCTTGCATGTATCGGTCTCAGGAGACAGAAATTTACATGACATTTTGGTAGTGTGTGGAAAATATCCACAAGAAATACACCTAACTTTCATGTGATTCAGGAAGTGGAAAATGCTTTGCAAAATCAAGTGAATCTTATGTGTCCAGTGAAATTTAAATGATTAGTCAAGTAGAATTTCTTTTTCTATGTGATAGTCATGTAAAAGTAACTTATTTTAGTATTGCAAAATATCTACATGTGTTTCCAGTAGCAGCTAAGTGAAATATTTGTTTAGTGTACACAGAAAAAAAAAACTGAATTTTCATTCTGATGTAAATATCAGAGCATGTAAAATCGGCTTCCCTCTCTGAAATAGTTGTAATGACGAGCTTTTGTATACAACATTTTCCGAAATGAATGCAATGTCCCAGAACTTTACATGATTTATAATGTTACTTGTACGTTTTGTGACGCTCCATTTATGTGCATGATATTGAACAGAAATTCACGCTACTTTTTCGAGCTGTGTACTGTATCTGTGGTAATACACATCTAAAACTTTCTGATCCAAGTAGGTTACCCATTATGACTGTCAAAAATATCAAGCAACAAGACAAGTCCTGCATTAAAAATCACAAGCACCAAGGGTGAAAGTTATCTACTATTGCAGAAGGGTAGGTTGAAAATTCGTTTCTAGAATTTGAAACGACTAAAATGAGCACAAAATTATTCTCTGGAGTTCATTACAAGTCTTTTAACAAGTTCTGGTCCTGCATTTTTTTCATTCTCGAAAGACCCCCGTAAAGGAAAATTTATTGCATATTTGCATATTTTGAATTCATCAAATAAAATTGAATAGATTTTCTTCACCTTGACACTGAAGTTGTAATATCCTTCAGAGCTATATGCTAAGAGTTACTTTAAATTTCCATATATGTGCTAAGCTGCACGCTAAACTGTGAAACAAGTGGTCAAAGAAGACGTTACATGAATTATCACATAATGTAATCGATTTTTGGTAACCAAATATGGCCCATTATTCTATAGTGTAATGAACGCCAGCCCATTATGAGACGTAGTTGTTCAAATAATGCTTTGGATATCATGCTCACCATCAGCAGTAATTATTGCGATAAATAAGGTTGTGATTGTGATTGTGATGTGCTTTTTTTTCCAGAGTCAGACGGAGTCCACAAGTCAGCATTGTTTTATTTGGTAGCTGCATTTTCTTAGGCAGGTCTCGGTATGGTATGCCTAACTCATCAACTACGCCATCGAGGGGCCCTAATGTAGGTGATCACATATCTCAAAAATTCCTCAGTTGGAAAGGGAAGATGCCCCTCCTCTGGTGATGGAATGCGCATTCATCTACGCACACATCGCAAGCAATGCATAACATTCAAGCCAACATATTTCCAAGAACCGCAAGAAAGTTTGCTTTGAAGCGCCACTTACTCCTCTGCGACGCAGTTCACGTCTTCCAATGCATGGTCGTTTTATTTACTTTTCGTGCTTTACATCTGAATTTACTGAGGCATGCTTACATCACAAGGTTGGTCTAACGGGAAGCTGCATTTCTCGATTGACGTTGTTTTGAAGAATCTAGCATGCTGTTGAATAATCAACGTACGTTACAGTTGAAAGATTTTGTTTGGTCTGAGCCTAAATTTACACTTCTTGTGATTAATTAACCCTCGGTTCGATTTGCATATACTTTCCTATACTCTGATTAGATCCCTTCATTTGAATGCTGCACTTACTTACATGCATTCAAGCACTGCTGTCAATTTTCATCTAATTGACACTTGAGTTAGCAACAACAATGTAGCTGTCAATCAATGTCCGAGCTTTGGACCCCAGGATCTGCAGCGGACGTGATCGAAAATTGCATTTCCTGATATTTTTTTTTTTTCAGATCCTCACCCTAACGTTCTCGGTGTTTGTTTGTGGAACAAGCCGATAATATCTAATTCCTTTTGGCGCATGCTGATCGACATCGGAAGCAGAAGCTATTGTGTGCGATTTCCACATTTTCAATCGTTCTTTTTTCTTCCACTAATGATGATCCGAAAATATTGCTAAAAAGCATATAAATAAAAAATTAACCTCACTCGACCGTTACACATGACGCTGGGCAGGGGCTCGTGCCCAATGTCCAAAGAGAATGGCGAATCGTATTCTGAGCCTGCTCTTTGCATCAGATGCAGTTGATGCAGTGAGCGGTGGCGATTGTATCGGAGCAGCGAGGATGAAAGGTATTCTTTTGTCTGGGATTCAATGCATTAATCCGCTTTTGGGATCGATGGTGGGTGCCACCACTTTGGAAAATAGAACTGACGGGTGCGATGCAAATATCCAGCTGTTCATGTGCCTACATATGTATGAAAGTTTATTTTTTGGCACATTTTTTTTCGATAATGTGATAGGCTAGGCTTTAATGAAAAAAAATAGTTGCATCAAGCTGGTACCAGAAGGTGAATTCAAAAAGTTATAGCAAAAGTGATAGAAAGTATCATGTATTAATAACTGTTATTTTTATAACAACAAACAATTTGTATCCGCACAGGGTCATTGACAGCAGTACCTGTCTACCTGCCTGTGGTCGAGTACAGAAGTTCGATTGATGTTCGTCCGTTCTGGGTTCAGGTTTCGAAGTACTTGGTTCATGGTTCTCATGGTACTCATGGTTCGGATTCTGCTGATCGTCTTTTGACCCAGTCACTACCACTCACGAAGCCTCAGTCTTATACGTTGAGCTATACGTTCGGATGAGGAAAGGTATCCCAAAAAACATCGGTGTAGAATTAAAGCTTGTTCAAACAAATTTGGAGAAGCTATTAAGCTATTCTAGAAGAAACAGCTGAATAGCTTCTCCAAATTTGCTTGAACAAGCTCTAATTCAACACCGATGTTTGTTGGGATGGTGCCGTTTGTTGCACTTCTTGCAAGAATGTTCCGATGAACACTCGACTGTCCGGTGTCCTTTTCTCAGCAGTTGCAACCAGACTCTTGGTCCTTATTTCAACGTTCGGCTTCAACAGTTTTGTTGGTTTAAAGGTACGCTCCTCCAGAAGGCGGATTTTCTCCAGCATTCGACATCGATCTTTCAAAAATTCCATTGATGAATCGTAATCCGGCATTTCGTAACCCGATTTGTCCAATTCTCAAGCCTTGCGTGTTTTGTCATCCAGCTTCTTAACGATTCGATTACATACTTTCGATTACAGTACACCTCCTCCCAATCCATGAATTAAACAACACATAATTCAACAAAATCGATTATTTATTTCACAATAAAAGAGTTATATAGCCATTCCATAAAATACCGATATAGTGGGTCTCAGAATTTCGTGAACATTAGTAGTTATGTTCTTTATCACAAAATATTAGACACGTGTTTTTTTTTTATTTTTGCATTAGGGTGACCATTTCCATGTTAGGGCGGTTTCAAAAATCGATATTTTTAGTTTTCCCGAAAAATATTTTTTTCAAGAAATCATAACTGTTCGATTCACTCAGCGACGAACAGCAATTCTGTGCGCACCAAAACATAGCACAACGAGGACGAAATCACTTGCTCAATTTGTCCTGTTTCAGGCCCTTTTCTATCACTTTTAACCACTTTAACAAGTTATTTTAGTTAAAATAACCTTTATTCTTATGTTTAACTTATAATCACTACTCAGTTTATTGCATATAATTTCTTCCGAATTAGCACTTAATTTTATTCAGTTTGCTTTGTTTTTGGTGATGATTGATGATGATGATGTTGGTTCGGTACCACAAAGACTAGTCAAACGTGATGACAGTTCGGCTTTACATAGCAGTCTATGGCTCCTCCATTTTAATGTTGACCGGATAGAAAGAGATGTGCTGACTGTTCGGCTATTCTTCTTGGTGTTGAAAATGATGGTTGGAATTGGAATGATGATGACTAGTGGTAGAATCAGGTTCACATCTTCACACCCAGGTGACGCATAGATGAATCTTTCGCATGCGAACATGCGCCGGTTGTTTCCAAGTTGTTGAATTACGTTTTTTCTTAAAGGCAAACGAACGATGTACCTCCCGTCAGCATTGCGCTTCACGTGGCGCTGGAAATGCTCTTCACAATAGTGCCAGATGATGGACTATATAATCATAAGCATAGATCAACCTCAAATGACTGGAAGAAACATGAAATAAATAGTGATTTCAGATCATCTAAATATGTAATAAATTTAACTCAATGTTCAACATCACATTCTGGCAACAAGTCTAGTTGTGATAGAGAGCTGATGAAGACGTGCTACACGCGATTGAATGCAAAATACACAAAGGCAAAATTGGAGCGAATTTCTTCAGTAGGTAAGAAACTGATGGTTTTCTAGATGATGTATTTTAAATCTCCAAAATGACAGTAATAAATTGGTAATCAATCATGATTTAAACATCGAATCATTAGCGCGATAGATAAAGCTTAAGATCGTATCATTAAAATGAAACGAAATTAAATTGAAATAATTTGGAAAATGAGGGAGTTATAGACCTATTTCATAACAACTGATTAAAATAGTGACCCCTGATTAAGCCGTTCCCTACCCTAGCTACCTTCCATGGGAAATTTATCAAAAGCAACTATCTGTCGCTTTTTTTTATGTGAATATTTGCGGCTAGCTGAATCAAGTTATTAACATCGCCCTTGATGAGTACAACTCAAAAATCGAGTTCCTATTCAAAAAAAAATCTTTAACTATGTAAAAACTAAATTGAAATCTGACAATCTCTGACCTTGATGAAAATTTGGGGTCTATCTTATCGGAAATTTGCAATCTGTTTACAACTTTCTTCCCAGATATATTTACCACATTGTCCGAAGCAGTATTTGCGTTCACGATCTGCTTCGGTTTCTTTCCAGAATTTAGTTGAGATATTATTGTAAACAATATAAATGTGCATGACATAAAGGAAGCATTGAAAAATTTAGACGTCTCCAAAGGATGTGGGCCGGATGGGATTCCCTGCATTTCCTAAAAAACTTAGCTTCGGAGCTTACAATTCCCTTTGTCTGGCTTTTCAATACGTCGATCGAATTCGGTATTTTTCCCAACTCATGGAAAAGTTCCTATCTCGTTCCTATTTTTAAATGTGGCAAAAAATCTGACATACGAAATTATCGCGATATTGCTATTATCTCTTGCATTCCAAAACTTTTTAAAGCGATCATTAATGAAAAACTGTTTTGTCAAATAAAAAATAGAATCTCTACCTTGCAACATGGATTCTTCAAAGGACGCTCAGCTAGTACAAATTTACTCCAATTCGTTAACTATTCGCTGGTTTCAATGGACAACGGAAACCATGTTGAAGCTTTACAATGTGTCGTACAATAGGTGTCACCTTTTTCCAGTCTAGGTATATTTCTGCTGGGTAGTTTTAACAGCTGAATTGGTTATACCCGTTTTGAGTGTATTCTTTTGACAGCTTATTGCTGAAGATAAATAAGCGATTCCAGATGTTTATATTTATCAGCTACCATGGAAGCCATACGGGAGCAAATTTTGAAATTACATTTGCAAAAGCTAAGACTGTGTCAGATATTCAATAGCCTTAAGCAGTTCTGAGTGAGTAAGCGTTTTGTTTTTCGTACCTTGAAGCGGTTGAAGGAAACTGAAATGTCCATTTTCAACACAAAGGAGGTGCCAGATGAACTGCCAGCACGAAGAAAAAGATCAAATGTGTGAGGGAGCGAATAAGACGTAATCCGGCCGTATCTGGCCGTAAATTGAGCAAACAATTTCAAATGTCCCCTGCTCCAATGAACAGGCTTCGCAAACATGAATTGGAATGCAAGACGTACAAGAAACAACGGGTTTAGGGTCAAGCCAGGGTCCAAAAAAGCAGAAATCTGTTGGTTCGGCACGGTGACGGCGAGATTTTCGGAGTCATAATCAACAAAATGATCGTGTGCATGGCAAAAGTCTTGCCAATATTCCAAGAGTTAAACTAGCTGTAGAACGCTATCAGAATGTATCGAAAATCATGGTATGGGGCGCCGTTTCACGAAAAGGAAAACTTCCTCTTCTTTTCATAGAACTTAACGTAAAAATCAAAACTTAATAGGTTTTGAAGAACCATCTGCTTCCTCATGCTTCAACGCTGTATGGAAATACACCATATTGTTTCCAACAGGACCCAACTCCAGCTCACAAGGCAAAGAAGACACAAGCGTGGTGCGCGGAAAATTTGCCCGATTTCATCACAAGCGAAGAATGGCCTGCATCTTCACCGGCTCTTAACCCACTTGACTATTTTGTTTGGGGTTATATGCTTCAACATATAGGCCCTACGAAAGGGCTTACTTTAGATCGATTCAAGAAATATTTGGTTGATAAGGAGTGTATCGAATATAAGCAATCCACATACATTTGCGTTGTACGCATGTTTTTGTGATGGTTTTTTATGCTCTGAACACTGCATGCTGTGCGTTTGACTGTCAGCTTTCTTTTGTTTACTTGTTTGTGCGGTTCAAATTCTGCGTTTTCTAAATGTCGCGTATTGAAAAGGAAGTGAAAATTAAGGTTCTGGACACATGGCTAAGTGAGAAGGGTATTACTATGCGAAAATTGGCGAAGCGGTTTGGAATTCATCATGCGAGTGTTAAAACCATCATTAATAAGTTTGGGGAACACTATTCTTTGGATGAGCTACCAGGAAGAGGCAGAAAACCCGGTTCTTCCAACCCGAAACTGGAGCAGAAAGTGGTATCTCTAATCATGAAGAACAAATCAATGTCAATACGTGATTTGGCCAAAAAAGCAGGAACGAGTGTCGGAATGATCCAGCGTATCAAGAAGCGAAACCACCTGAAGACCTACAAGAAGCAGAAAATCTCGAAACAAAGTGCAGAACAGAAGAGCAATAAGGGCCCAGAAATTGTATTCGTGTCTTTTGCAGCGTCCGGATGCATGCGTTTTGATGGACGATGAGACATATGTAAAGGAGGACTCAAAAACCCTTCCAGGTCCACAATACTTTACTGCCGTCGTTGGGGAGGATGTAAGCAATGCGGACAGGTCGATTCAAGTGGAGAAATTCGGTCGAAAGGTAATGGTATGGCAAGCAATATGTTCCTGTGGTTTGAAGTCAACCATTTTTTACACTACCGGAATTATAAATGCGGAAATCTATCGATCTGAGTGTCTCCAGAAGAGATTGTTGCCTTTATATAAGAAGCATAGTACACCTCCACTGTTTTGGCCGGATTTAGCGTCGGCTCACTATGCCAAAACCACTCTCAATTGGCTTGCGGAAAAGGGTATAGATTTCGTTGAGAAAAATATCAATCCGCCAAATTGCCCTCAGCTTCGACCCATCGAACGTTACTGGGCAATCGTGAAGAGGGTCTTCAAGAAGACTGGTAAGGCAGCTGGGAACATGCAGGAGTTCAAAAAAATTTGGGCTCAAGCGTCCAAAAACTGCGATGCAACACTTGTCCGGAACTTGATGAAGAGCATTCGATCCAAAGTTCGAAAATTCGTGAAGGAATAACTTAAATTTCATCCGGTCTTCATTATGTTCAAGTACAATAAAGGATCAATTTTTTGTATGAATAAAATATCGGTTTTCAACATAATTTGAAAGAAAGTTTGTGGATAGCTTATTTTCGATACACTCCTTATCTGGGATCAAATTCCTCAGGAAATCGTGCGTGCCAGCAGCGATGGGTTTACAAAGCATTTGCGCAAAGCTATCAAGGAAAAGGGCGAGAGATTTGAATTAAATTAATATGGTTTATTTCTATAACATGTATCTTTCAAATGAAAAATAAATACTATAATTTGGTTGATTTGTTTTTAATTCCTTTTTGTTTTAGTGACACCTAATGTGAGACACCCTGTACTACTCTCTTGTTTTGGCTTTTCAATACGTCGATTGAATCCGGTATATTTACCAACTTGTGGAAAAGTTCCTATTTTTAAAAATGCCAAAAAATCTTACATACGAAATTATCGTGGTATTACTATTACCTCTAGCATTTCAAAACTATTTGAAGCGATCATTAATGAATAACTGTTTGGCAAATTAAAAATAGAATCTCTACCTTGCAACATGCATTCTTCAAAGAACGTTCAGCTAATACAAATTTACTCGAATTCGTTAACTATTCGCTTGTTGCAATGGACAACGGAAACCATGTTGAAGCTTTATATACAGACTTCAGCTAGGCATATGACTGCATTGATATACCCATGCTTATATTAAAACTGCAAAAAATGAGTATTGAGCTAAATTTTCTTATCTTATTGATCGCCAACAAATGGTCAGATTTAAAGGCAAGACTTCAAATCCTATTCGAGTTACTTCAGAAGTTCCTCAAGGCTCCCATCTTTTGTTTATACCACAGGCAAACTTCGAAATAACGTACATTTTGATTTCACACTTGTACGTTATACCGAGTTGTACGTTATATCGAAGCATAAATAAAATCTAAAAAAATTAACCAATCATTCTTTTCTCTTTTTTCTCTATATCTTTGATTTTTAGTCTGTGGCTCGTTCGTCTCTTCATTTTTTCAAACCTTTTTTGTGATTTTTTGTCTTTCTAATCTAATCTAATCTCACACTAACGCAGCCAATTCTTGAAAGCATCCTGGAAAATGACGTCTTCTTGAATGCATCATTTTTTTTTCTTGTCACCGGCCAGGCCAACTGAGTAGCATGTATCGCAGAGAGGATTCCAAGAAATAGAGCGATTCCAGAAAGAGTGTCTGAAATCGCTCTACTACTTCGAATCAAGGGAAGGAAGAAAGCGTGGACCTCCCGTACCAAACGCCTCCATATAGAGTTAAATAATGTTTATTTATCGTTGGGAGCATAGATGCTAGAAAGATTAGTTTATGCTACTTTTACCTGTGGGTGGACTTTTGGCATTTGAACCAAAAGTCTGGCAATAATTTGCCATGGTTATAGCGCCTTATCTCGCTCTTTTTTGTGATTTTTTGTCTTTTAGGTAACTTACTTACTTACAGTCAAGATCAAGATTGGGTGGCCTCTATTCACCGAAATCGTCTCCAAATCATTCCATGGCTGCAATTTGCCAGCCTCGCCATTCTGCGGAGGGTGCGCAGGTCACCTTCCACTTGATCGACCCACCTAGAACGATCCTTTTCTTCTTGTGTTGATCCGTTTGTTCTCCATTTTCACTGGACTGTCATCCGATATTCTTACGACGTCCCAAGCCCATCGTAGTCAGCCGATTTTTGCAGTGTGGACGATGGTGGGTTCTCCCAGCAACTGATGCAATTCGTAATTCATTCACCTTGTCCACCTCCCGTCTTCCATCTGTATTCCACCGTAGATGGTACGCAGCACCTCCCGTTTAAATACACAAGCATAGTCCCTGTTTCGTGGCCGTAGAGGATTTTGTAGATGGTCAACTTCGTGGTACGGCGACCCCTATTCGATCGTAGCGTCGTTCGGAGTAAGCATGGTTTCCAGACATAATACGTCCTTTTATTTCTCTGCTGGTGTCGTTGTTGGCGATTACCAATGAGCCCAGATACACGAATTCGTCTACCGTCTCGATTTCATATCCGTCTATATACGGGATGGGAGGCTAACATTGTCTTCTCGTGAGCCTCTTACTTTCATGTATGTTGTTTTCGAAGCATTAATGACAAGTTCAATCCGGCTAGCTTCGACCTTAAGTCTGTTGTACCTTTCCGCCATTGTCTCAAAGTTGCGTGCTACGATACCGATGTCCTCGGCGAAGTCTGACGGACTTCCTGAAAATTGTACCACTCGTGTCTTCTTCTATGGCATTTTCAAGCTCATTGCATCGCAATTATTGCAGCTCTCAACTTAGTATTCTGATTGCACTTCCACAGTTAATAATTGAGAGCTTTTTAGTCGGCGCCGGTGCTGTAGTGGTACGCGTCACTGCTACTTGATCCCGGGTGCAATTCCAATCGAGGTCGGTGGCATTTTCTGAGACGCAAAATCTCTGGTCACGTCTTCCTTCGTAAAGGAAGTAATGCCGTTGTTCCTGGCTCATGTGTTGATGTGTGTGACATGTAGGATCCAGGTGGTGGAGTCGTCTTGTTGGCATCGGTGGTTGTTACCACGAGAAGAAATAGGCCGACGGGAAGTAATCGAATGAAAAAAAAAATTGTTTAGAGCTTTCGATGTCAGGCATCAACACAAGAATTTGTATAATATGTGAAAAACACAATAGTACCCCATGCCCAGGGAGCCGAGAAATTTTCCTTCATGACCGGAATGGGAATCGAACCCATCACCTTCAGCTTGCCGAACCGTGGTCTTACCACTGAGCTATCGGAGGTCACAACTTCCAAAGCAATGTTGAACAACAAACACGAGAGCTCATCTGGAAAGGGTAGGTTGGAAAGGGAAAGGAATAAAGGAAAAGGACCACGATGAAACACTTGAGGAAGGGGGGTTGAAAATTGACCTCGTTGTTATTAATCCCGCTTCTCTTCTCTGAGAAATGACAAAACAATTTTTTATTCAGTTGTTATTTTCTTTCATGTAACTGCAGAATATAATCACCATGCAATTCAAAATCAAGCTATATTATTAAATCAAAAAAAGTGTTACAATAACCTTTCGAAATGTTTATTTAATGAACTTCAGGATGTTCAACGATCTTAAAAAAGTTAAAACTTATTGCTTATGATTTTTTGAACGATTAAGACTAATTCATGGAAATGTGAGCAATGCACTTATCAGAAAACACGCTCGTGAGATTTCTCAAACCATTATATCTGTTTTCTTGTTTAGGATGTCCTGTCTCATCTTTCGCAAAGAAAACTGTACGTTGAGAGGCCAGCCTTGCTCTTCCGCATACCTAACGAGAAAACCGGCCCATTCAAAGCTGATTCATCTGAAACGTTGATATTTTCATCTTCAGGATCAAGCGATGCACACTGAAAATTTATTTTCGTAAATTAGCTTTCATTCGCTTCGTAATCATGGATTTTGTACATAGAACAAATGTCTCGTATATTGTATGAAACATTCATACTGCTTTTTATTTTGTGAAATGCTATCATTACACCTTTTCGTATAATGCCCGAAATAGATTTCGTGAAGACCAGCCAATCGCTGCTTCGCTAATGTTGCTGCTGGGATGGGCGGGAATAATTTATTTATCCCAAAATACAAATTGAAGCGGTGTCGAGAGTTATAACTTCATACTCATTATTCAATTATCACCTCACGAGTCGCCATGGCATAGTGAGATCAACCGAGGATGCAGTATCAGCTCTTTCCAAAAATACAGGATCGAGTCCCATGTCAGAAACATTAAAAAAAGACGCTGGACAACTCCACGTGGTTGCGCTTTTTTGTCAATTACATTTCGAGTCGATAAAGTAGATCTCTCAGTCATTCAGGCAACCATCAGAGAGACGTTTCTCTTAAATTTGGTAACAAAATATTCGTAGCTCTTTGTATTGTTTTCGTACAATGCACGAATGTTGTTTCTTTGTCAACAAATGCTTCGTGCTTTTGACAGTTGCGCGTGTGCCATTAATTACGAATGTATCTTCATAAAAAGAACAAATCAGTTTCGTTGCTGAAAACAACGAGCAGATTTGTTAGTTCTACCTTCGATTTCGTAATATAAACTAAAATTAACTTTCAGTGATCCTTGTCAAAACGAGCATCTCATCGCAGTCGAGCCTCTCCCGCCAGCGATCAACAGCCGTCCTGGCCCTGCGTTTGAGTTGGGTGATGGGTGTTTCCAAACTTCTACTACAGGCAAGTGTCCTGTGAATTTGAACAATTTGCTGCCTGATTCGTTCGTCGTTTCCAGTTCATCTGCTTGCCAGCTCTCCCGATCAACGCTTCGCAAGCAGGATTACCGCGACGCACAAATGCCGCTAGTCTTGAGGAAGCCCCTATCTCGCTCAACGCAGTCGAGCCCTCCCCGGGCCAGCGACCAGCAGCTGTCCTGGCCCTGCGGTTGAGTTGGGAAACGGGGTCTTTCAGATTCCAAGTAACGGCAAGTATGGTCAACAAACGGACACTTCCCGCTCTGATGGTATTTCCTTTCCCAGTGCTACAAACCTCGAACGTCGGAATTCGGACCTTGTAATCTATTACCAGAATGTTGGCGGAATGAACGGCCTTATTGATGATTATCGGTTAGCGTTCATGGATCATTGCTACGACATTATAGTCTTAACCGAGACATGGCTGGATTCTCGGACTGTTTCTAGTTATGTTTTTGGAGATGGTTACGAAGTTTTCCGCTGTGATCGGAACATAAACAACAGTAGGAAATTGACTGGCGGTGGTGTTCTCGTTGCAGTTAGTGTCAGGTTGAAAGCAAGTGCAGTTGAAGACGATTCCTGGATCACCGTAGAACAAGTTTGGGTAGCAATTCAGCTTGGAGGCCGTATGCTATTCCTTTGTGCGGTGTACATTCCTCCGGATCTAACTCGAGATTTAGACCTAATTGATGCGCACTGCCGATCTGTTTCTGCTATTTCGAATACGGTTGCCCTCCATGATGAAATGATTATTTTGGGAGACTTCAACCTAGCGGGCATTGCATGGACTCCAACTCACAGCGGCTTCCTCCGTCCCGACCATGAACGTTCCTCTTTCCACGCAGGGGCTATTCAGCTTCTGGACAGCTACAGTACCGCAACTCTATCCCAAGTTAATAACGTGGTGAATGAGAATAATCGCTCTCTAGATCTCTGCTTCGTGAGTGGCCGAGATATTGCTCCCGTCATCTCTACAGCTCCCGTGCCTCTAGTTAAGGATGTCCCTCACCATCCTTCTCTAATAGTTGCTGTCGAGGACGTTGTAGCTCGAGACTTCGTCGACACTCCTGCTACTGTGTCATATGACTTCCGTAGAGCCGACTATCGCAGTATTGGTGATGTTTTATCTAGTTTGGATTGGCAGAGCATTCTTGATTCGACCGACGTTAACATCGCTGCTCAAACTTTTTCCCACGTCTTGGCTTATGTCATTGACAGACACGTCCCAAAAAAGATTGTTCAGACTGACTCTCGGGTCCCTTGGATGACGAACGCTCTTCGCTCGCTAAAACGGATTAAAAGAGCGGCTCTTAAAAAGATTCACGAAACACCGCACCATGTCGCTTAAACGCCACTATAGCAGGCTCAACTACGAATATAAACGGATCAGTCGTGCGCATTTTCAACGTTATCTGAGTGGGGTTCAACGGCGTCTCAAATCTCATCCGAAATCTTTTTGGAGCTATGTTAATCAACAACGTAAGGAAGTGGGCTTACCTTCATCCATGTTCTATAATGGCGAAACTGCTGGCACTCAACAGGAAATTTGCGATCTGTTCTCGGTAAAATTTGCTAGTGTTTATGAAGACGAGAGACTAACCAGTCATTCTGTTCACGCTGCCGCCGGCAATGTTCCCTTGGCAAATCAAACACTCAGCCTAGTTGATGTGGATTCAGAATCAATCTCGAACGCGGCATTACACCTTAAAACATCGCTTAAGCCCGGACCCGATGGGGTTCCGTCGGTTTTTCTGAAACAGAACATGGCTTGTCTTCTGTATCCACTTCATCAGATATTCCAGATGTCCCTCTCTAGCGGTACATTTCCTTATTGCTGGAAAATGGCGGACATGTTTCCGGTATATAAAAAAAGGAAGCAAGCGGGACGTGAACAACTACCGAGGAATCACATCGTTAAGCGCTGTATCGAAGCTTTTTGAACTGGTCGTTAAGAACTCACTTTTTACACATTGCAAGCAGTTGTTAAGTGACGACCAGCACGGATTTTCACCAGGGCGTTCCACAACTACAAACCTATTGTGCCTTACGTCGTACATCACTGATGGTATGATCGCTCGATGCCAAACGGACGTGATCTACACAGATTTAACGGCAGCTTTCGACAAGTTGAATCATGATATCGCGATCGCTAAACTTGACAGACTAGGAGTTGGTGGTAATCTTTTAAGATGGTTTCGATCATATCTCACAGGGCGTCAATTGACAGTTGCCTTGGGTGACCTTCGTTCAAGGAGTTTCTGCGCCACGTCCGGGATACCGCAGGGTAGCCATCTGGGACCGTTGATATTTCTTTTATACTTCAACGACGTACACTATGTTATCGGAGGGCCCCGCCTGTCGTTTGCTGATGACCTGAAAATCTTTATGCGAATCTGTTCAACCGCCAATTGCCATTTCCTCCAAGCGCAGGTTGATGCCTTTGCTGATTGGTGTACTCTAAATCGGTTGGTGGTCAACCCGGCCAAGTGCTCAGTGATAACCTTCTCACGTCAGAAACAACCAATTCTGTTCAACTACCATCTTCTCGGTACGACCATCGAACGAACGCAGTGCGTTAAAGACCTAGGTGTTCAGCTGGATTCGAAACTGACGTACACGCAACATTTATCGTATGTTGTTGACAAAGCTTCAAGGACACTCGGTTTTATATTCAAGGTTGCGAAGAACTTCAGCGACATTCACTGCCTAAAATCGCTCTATTATTCTCTCGTTCGTTCGACACTGGAGTACTGTTCAGCGGTCTGGAGTCCATGCTATGATAATGGCGCCGAGCGAATCGAATCTATTCAACGCCGTTTTCTTCGGTTCGCACTTCGTAGACTTCCTTGGAGCGACCCTTTTCGTCTTCCTAGCTACGAAAGTCGGTGTCAGTTGGTCGACATGGAGCCTCTGCGGGTCCGTAGAGATGTCTGTAGAGCTTTAACTGTTGCAGATGTGCTACAAGGAAGAATCGACTGCGGAAGGATCCTTCAACAGATTAGCATCAACGTCCAACCAAGGCCAATGCGTCACAACTCCATGCTCAGGCTTCCTTTTCGCCGCACCAACTATGGGTTGAATAGCGCTATTCACGGGTTGCAGCGAACCTTCAATAGGGTGGCGTCCATTTTCAATTTCCATCTGACGCGGAACGCACTTCGTCGGAGATTTTCTACCCTTTTTAGAACAATTGACGCACGTAGTTAAGATAGTGTATAGCTTTAATTATTTTATTTTTACTTATTTATTTTTGTGTCTTGACTCCACTTAAGAGGTTATGTAATCGTTTCTTATTGTAATTTTTTCCTATTTAACATCATTAGGACCTAAACTTGGTCTGTTGACGTATTTTTATTTCAAATTTGCACCACAAACAAAACAAGGTGTTGAAATGAGGGTGCCAACTCCCCGACCCACTAAAAACCCACCCGTCCCTTAAACCACGACCCTCCCCGGCACCACCTTTCGGTATTACTTCAGGGCTGAGGCTATTGTGCATTACGCACCCACTATGTCTAACTACATAGGTTTAGTATTGGCCTCAAGTGACCTGACGCTAGTTCGATCAAGATGACTGTGGATCCAAACTGGAGGGAGGGGCCGTCCGCCTTCCCAGAACGTCCGCGATCCCCCTGTCCGACCACTTACGGTACCTGCCTAACCTCGCGTCAAAAGGTCCTTCTCCGGATCGAGATAAGTCAGGGTACGGACCAGGGTCGGAACGTCTGGGGGCGCGGCATCTCCAAGATCCGCTCGCCGTTTCCCCATGCAACGACATCTTACGGCTGCCATTCGGCCCTCGTGGCGTATGGTGCAGTTCCTCCGTAGTTCGTTTAGCCAATCAAAAAAAATGACGTTTTCAGGGTGCACCGCGGGGAGGTGGAACTGCTTTCCAATAGTTCATGGTTTAACGCAGTAGTCGATTGTAAACCCAACCCGATTAAGGTGATACGGACGACGTGAAATTTTTCCTATCTTTTGTTTCTTTTTTAATTATTTCTTTTCGCGATTTCGGAGATGCAAATATTGTTTTTTTTTAAAACGGATCGAGATAGTGAAAACTGTAATCGAATAATAACCGCAAGTAAGGATACGTACTTGTAAAAGTTTCCTACGAGATATCTGTAACAGAAACTGAAGATTCGCACTCGACAGCTTGGAAATCAGTGCCCCCCCCCCCACCCGATATCCAAGGAAGATGACCGCTCCAGCAATACTACGCGATATCACCACTTTTCAGAATGGGCGATGCCAAGTTGGTCTGCTGTGGAAGTTTGACGATGTGCCTCTGTCCAACAACAGATCCATAGCGTTGAGACGTTACCACCGTTTAACGAAGCGGATGGAACGAGAACCCCAATTAGCTGCAACATTAGGGCCCATTTGCGTATTCCCTGGGGTTTTTATAGGTGCCATACCTGCAACTTCCGTCTCCACCGTTCTCGCCTACTCCTTTTTGCCGCCAGTATTACTGTCGCGCTGGTCAGTCCTGCCTTTCTTCACCCGACGCACAGTGGGAAAAAAGTACATGAATCGCGAAAGAATTCGATAATTCAGCTCCAAGTAGCACAAGGTTAGTGAACAATAACATTTTTCGGCGAGAAGAAGGGGTCCACTAGCCCAAAGTAGGGACGGAGATATTGGGCTTGAAAACAAGATATTTTGATGATGAAAACAAGATTGGAATTAACAAAGAGCAAATATACCGGAATGACCACATTCATGCGGAAGGAACTGAAACAGAATGCATTTGTTCCATGGGCAGATATGATGCTCACCGTAATAGCATACTTCCAAAATTTACAGAACCCAATCATGACGAAGGATATATGTCTTCGAATGTTTCGGTTCGGGAAATGATATCGAACGATGTTATGCGGATTATGGAGTTGGAGGACGTACGGGACAATCTCAATGAAATAGCTTTAAGAGGGATCATTGATTGTGTCATGCAGGTGGCTGCTGGGCCTGACTCTGCAACTGGCTTTAGCCACTATAACCAGGCTAAGTTTCTAGGGAAAGATGATTCCTTATTGACGGAGCATTTTATGTCCTTGAAACTGGTATCGGAAAATGGTCATGAAATCTACGTAAATCCAAATCCCCAATCCGACATGTTTTGTCGCGTTCGGTCTATGCACTGAACAAAGGAAACGGGTGAAATCACATTAAAGCTTTTCGACCAGTTTTTCAAGTTGGTGGATCAACTGAATGCCTCACCCATCATCTTCGGCTCTGGAAACGTGACTTTGCGAGTGAAGATCAGAGTAGTCTATTCGATGATAGATGGCAAGGCGGCAAACGCCATTGTAGGAAACCGAAACAGTAAAGCATGTCCACTATGTCTGAAAGATGATGAACCAATCGGACCATCCTTCTTTCATTCAAGATTGAACTTGGTAGAAGGCCTCATAAGAAATTCTGCTAAGAAAGCTGTTCCTAACCATCCAGCCATGTCCCACCCAGAAGTTAAGAAGGAAGCAAGTCGAATTGCAGATGAGCTTGAAGCTCACTTCAAACTGAACGTTAATCGCCCCAAAGTTGGAGGCTGCGGAAGCTCCAATAATGGCAACATGGCGAGGAGTATACTTGCGCAACCTCAAAAGTTTGCTGAAATTCTTGAGGTTGACGTGGATTTGATAAGTAACATTCGGCTCATCAGCAGTCTGGCACTATCATCTAAAAAGTTGGACAACAATAACATCAAACAGTTGTACACTGACATTGAGCAACAATACCGTTGTGAATCTCCGTTTGTACGGTGGCTCCCTCCATGTCTGCATAAATATGAGCATCTACCGGAATTGATTGAACGTTTGGTAAATTTAATAAAAAGAATAAGGTATGTGGAAGTATATAATGCTAATAAATGTTTTGATATTTCTTGCCATTTACGATGAACTTCGTCGACGAGTAGGCTGGAGAAACAAGTCACAAGCGACACACGTTCTCCCGATTGCACTTTGCACGGAAAACTTCTGTGGAGAATAACCTTACTGATATGACGAGAGAAGCTTTGACTTGGTCTGATCCCAAGATGGCGTATCTATCGGTCAAATCAAGCGGCAAAAATCATTCTGGAAACATGACCCAGAGTTCGACGCGCAGATGCTACAGTTCTGTGTATCTGACGAACAGAAACACGCAAATATTTCCCAATCTAGCGAAAACGATGACGAATATAGTGAAGATGAGCGACAACTTTGAGTGAAGATGAATTATCTGATGGTAATGGATAATATACTTTTTTTGTGGTGGTCCGAAAGGGCCCAGTTAACTTGTTTTATTCCAAAGACATCTGAAAAACGTATGAATAAATGGGCAATTTTCCGAAAATATGGGGAAGTGGGGTAAAATCAGCAATATCTCATTTTCCCGACTCGTGCAGTGGCTACAACTACTTCCATTCGATTTCCAGGGAAATTCTACATAAGAATAGGCCTATTTTGCAGGCCAAAGACCCCTTTGAGCATAGATTATACAGTAATACTCGAAAATACGGGGAATTGGGGCATAATAAGCCCAATATATGTGTTTTTCGACCCGTGTGGTGGCTGAAACTACTTCCATTCGATTTCTAGGGAAATTCTACATAGGCCTATTTTGACTACCCTCAGACCCCTCCGATCATAGATTAATAAACAATAATCGAAAATACGGAGAAGTGGGGTAAAATCAGCAATATCTCTGCTACCCAACCCGTGCGGTGGCTGAAACTACTTCTATTCGATTTTTAGGGAAATTTTACATAAGAATAAGCCTACTTTGACTACCACAGACTCCTCCGAGCATAGATTATTCAGCAATATTCGAAAATAAAGGGAATTGGGGTTAAATAAGCCCAATATCTCTCTTTTCCGACTCGTGCGGTGGCTGAAACTACTTTCATTCAATTTCTTAAAAAATTCTACATAAGAATAGGCCTATTTTGACTACCGCAGACCCCATCCAAGCATAGATGACTGGGCATCATTCGAAAATACAGGGGAATTGGAGTTAAATAAGCCCAATATCTCCGTCCACTGAATTTTGCGGCATGTGAGACCCCTTCCATTTGATTTTCCAGGAATTTTCGCATAAAAAATAATATTGTTCACTAACCTTCTGCTACTTGGAGCTGAATTGTCGAATTTTTTCGCGATTCATGTACTTTTTTTTCCCACTGTGCGACGTAGTTTGGCAGTGTGATACATATAGTTGATCCTGAATCCCCACCTTATCACCTTCTGCATGGACTCATCGTTCATCGTGAGGACCAGTTCGACGTGATCCCTATTGGGGATAGTCCTCTGGAGAACTCTCCAAGAGTCCGTACTCAGGTCGTTCTGGGTCTCTATGAATGCCATTATCTCCTCATAGGATTGCGTGGCGCTTTTTTGCATGTAGGCTACCATGATTTTCGATCTAGGAATATCCTTTTCGTCAACCGCTAAGATATATCCCTCGCACACTTGTATGCTGGGAGTTATGTCCGCTGTGGCCGGTTTTATTGCTGTTCTCCACTTCTCAACTACTTTATTGATTATGGTGTCTTGAACCAAAGTCAGTTGTGGTGTTGTTAGAGTTGTAGTTGGGTAGTCCTTTGGAATTATTCCTATCCGTACTTGGCTCATAACTTCCGTGTAAAGCGGTTTTTGAGTAGTGGAGTGCGATTCCTTTACCTTATTGCCATGGACTTTCGGTTTTCTGAGTTCAGTACGCTCACCTCCGCTTCCCGGGGCCTTTGTTCCCCTTTCTTTGTCGATCGGACCGGGGTGTCCAGCCTTCTTGAGTTTATCCTGGACATTTATATTCCCGGACCTTTGGTTGTCTCTTTGTAGCCGGCTGTTCACCGAAGTTACGTTGGAAGGCTTCCTGCCGGCCTTGTGTAGCCTGCCCGTCGGCGTAAATGCCTCCTTCGTTTTCTTTGGATGTGGTTTACTCTCCGCACTAGATAGATCAGCTCTTGGCCTTTTCGATGATTCTGGCTCCGAAGTCTCACGTGGTTTTTGAGCAAGGCGATAGGCCTCCTCCTTGCCGTAGCCTTGATCCAACAGCTTTTTTAGACGCTTTTTTCCGGCTCCACTCAGCTTAACCCGGTCTGGGTTCTGAGGTTCACATGGTTTAGCCGCAGCTGATTTGATAGTGACGTTTACTCCATCGTCCTCGCCACTATCTTCCATCTCGGAGATTTTTGGTGTGTCCAGGTTGATTGATGGACATGGCGGACATGCTTTCCAGTGATTTGCTATCTAACTGGGCTTCAATTTGCTCCAGAAATTCTCCCTGGTCTGTGTCCATCTTTTCCGGCTGAGAGAGGCAGTCGGTACCTATTGTTACGTTTATATTGTTGTTGCTCATTTGAATCCCACGATTAGCACGGGAAGCAAAGGTCGACTGCGCCAGAGCCCTGCATTAGCGCAGCAAGGGATTCGATACTGTGGGGTGTACCCTGGTACCCCACAGGCCCCCCTCCCCCCATCCATGCATCCATAGGCACGGGTCGCATTACACCGTAGATTCGGGGTAAGACCGTTTAGGCATTCGTGTGGCTACGGTCATACCACATATATCCTCCTCCTTTACCCGGGCTTGGAACCGGCAGCGATGATTCACATTGATCTTAGACATACACGCTGTGTATCTTTAATATCCGAGAATCATCGCTGGCGGAGTTATTACGTGATTCATTTCACGGTGTACTTTTGCTTGTTCTCGAATTCATGACTGCAGTTCACGGATCTGGGCATGGATTTTTTTGCCGTGTAGAAAAATAAATCTAGTTGTTGAAATTTAGACCTGAAAAAAAAATTGAACACAGAACCTCACCTGAATCAGTCCGTCATCCGAAAACAAATCTTTACCTCCCGTGTAGTGTACTGTCCAGTACCAATAGCGCGTTAGCTCCAAGTTACGTTCACTGGAAAACATTCGAACCGCCGACACAAACTCATCATAAAACCATTGCCGAAACAAATATTGTGTCATCCATGCCTTTTTTTTTAATTATAGTATGACACCGGAAGTAGTTGGTTGGGAATGAACGTGGCTTGGCAGCAGTTTGACTAAACAGCATGAGCATGAGCATGAGCATGATTGACCACCCAAGGTTGCTACTCCGTTGTTGCCAGATCAGCTGTTATTACACAGAGAACCAACAGATGATGTTTTGGACTAACATACATCTTCAATGTGTAAAAACTGGTGATCCCAAACTAAGGCAATACCGGCGCCGGGCTCGCCCGAATGCAGGTCAAGTAGGGAATGGGTAGTAATATGCTGACGTGATACTCGCTTTATTGGAAGCCGCGGAATCCACTGCACTTCCACGAGAAATCACTGGGATGTTGGATAACAGGATTGGGTGGCAGCAGGGTTCGTTTTGGTTAACGGTAAGCTGTCAAGTGTAATTGATACCGATTTTCGATTTGAACTGATTTAAACCAACAGTAAGGATGCTATTGGGGCCACTCACAAAGTGTGATTGTGGTTTTCATTGGGAAAACAAAGTGATTTTTAATAGTGCTGAAAAGGCGATTTTGACCGGATTAAAACCAAAAGTAAGGATGCTATTGGGGCCACTCACAAAGTGTGATAGTGGGTTTTCATTGGGAAAACAAGGTGATTCATCTCAACGCTTGAGAGCCAACTTGGAGCGATCTACACCAACAGTACGGATGCCGCTGGAGTCTCTTACAAAATGGGACAGTGGTCTATTTGTTCCAAGATAGGGTGGCCCGTCGAGCATGGCGAACGAATAATTTGGATCACAATTAATCATGTACCTCACCACCGACCGATCTTACCCGGCGAACCGCGACTTCTGATGCTCACTCGATCACTCGCGCAACGAACAATAGACAAAACACTACGCCCGGTAACAAAATATCGCGGAACAAAGTATCGACGCAACCGATTCAACCGATTCAACCGATGGTCGACGCAAACCTATTAAAAATAAATTTTATTAATATAGATACAATGGGTAACAATTACCTGTCTTGCTCCACGTCTTTGAGAGCACTTACTACCTCACGAGTCGCCTGTACCCAACTCCGTATGTTTCCGTCCAGTTCCCGGTACACTCATTCATCTTTATGCCTAACTGAAGTATTATTACTTCAAAGCATGGTTGACAAACCTGCCAAACCCGCAATCATGAACCTAGAAGTCCTTAGAAAGCTCCGTCCTCCGGATCTCATCCAACGACGCCGGATCTCGATGACCTAGACGACGGTGCTTCCTTGCCCAGCCAGCTTTCCTCTGCTACTTTCAACACGAACAAATTTTCTCGCGTTTCCGCCAGAGCCACTGCTTTGCCTTGCGCAGACAAAGTTTCACGTTTCAAACGACTGAATTCCACGTTTAGTCCTCTCTTCACGAGCTTTCTTAGCGATATGACTCGTCTTTGAACGGAATATCCGCCAAACTATAAGTATTGGTCGTTCACATATTTCACTGTGCCTTCTCAGATTCCAGCGGACATCGTCTCTGATCCGTCGGCCAGAACAACCTTCACTGGCGCACTCGTGTCTAATTTGTCGAAGATCGACTTACAGTTTGACATGTGGCCTGAACATCCACCTGGATCTTGATCATAGGTCCACTACACTTTGATTCAGCTACAAAACAAATCGCCGAATCACTCTCGTCTGCCTGCTTTGCTTTTGCACTACCGGATTTCAATTTCGCATCGCACTTCACATTAATGCCACTCGGGCCGCTCCAGGACTGCTGCAGACAGTTTAGGCGTAAATGTCCCGGTTTACCGCTGGTGGCACACTTTCTCACTCTTCATCTTGCTGCGCATCTTCATCATCTTCTCACCGCTATCGCCGGAATGCTCACGCTCACCAGCGTGTCCCGGAAAACAATTTTCTCTTTCTCAGTCGCTGGGTTCATTACCTGTTGGACAACAGAGTGGACCGAAGGCTACCCAAATGCCCAGCGGAATACCGGAACAACTCTGGACACTAAGTTTCGTGATAAACGGGTAAAACTTTGCACACACAGAACCGTTTGCTTACATCATACCAGAAAACTACGATTTCAATTGCAGCGAAAAACACGACGACCGATTGTGTCGCTGTACAGTGAACGACCCCGGTCATAACAGGCAACCGAATTACCCATAAACTCAAACTAAAATTCTCAATCTTCCCTATGAAATTTCACTGATTTTAAAATTAAAGGAAAAAACTGACAGCGATAGAAAAACACGTCCGCTTGCGCCCAAAGTTTACTTCGATCTTCCTGGCAGCAGTTTGACTAAACATCAGTTTAAGTTTGTTTGAACCACCGATGTTGCTGTGCGGCATGAATGTGTAGCGCATTTTGTTTGGTTTTCGGCCGTAAACAGTTTTCTCATCCGACGAAAATCCATCCGATGAAGATGTCCGACTCATATACACTTGGCACTTCTGCAGACCCATTTCATCAATTTACGAGGCTAAAATCCCGTGAATTTCGTGAAATCGCTTACGTGAAATCCAAACTGGTTCTTTGAATCGGCGCATCCACCCATCCGAAAATGTAAACTTCTGGTTCGCATATTGACCCCGTTTCTGAAGCTCGTGGATTAATAATTCTGCCTTGAATCATGTAACAATTATGTTGGCCTCCCGCTGCTGTAAAATCCACACATACAAAGATTCCTCCATCAAATGAAAACCTTGCTCTTTCATAGTTTGCCGGTGGATTACTTCGTGTTCTCTAAGTTGATCTATGTTAGTTCGTAGGTCATCCTTCTGTTTTATAAAACGAGAAACAGAAGAAGATCCCAAACCATACTTCCTTGCAAGCGACTCGTGCATTCCTCTTCCGCTTTCGAAATAACAGGAACTTTTTCGACCAAAGTAAGTGTAACTTACGTTGCGTTTTCGAGCGGATCCGGAATCGGTAGCTGTATCCATGGTGATTACTGTAGACGTTTTACTAATTCAGAAAAAAATAGCATATCTGCACAATCTTTTAAAATAAAACTCTTACTACTCACACGCACTTAAACCAAACCTTTGAAGCGATAATCCTTTCCGAACAAACTTTGAAACATAAACAAACAAAAATGTGCTAGAAAAACGAAAGGATGAGTTATGTCAGTGACATAACTGCAAAGTTGACGTAGGACTGCTTGATGATGTGAAGAAATTGATGTCATCGAATTGATGAATTTCTACTATATTTTATTCAGTCTATAGAACCATCAAACCCTATGCTATTAGTGTGTGAGGCTCCGGTTCTTCTTCCGCTATTGGTTCTCCACGAAAATTTATAGAAACTGCAGTTCGGCTCGAATTGACTGTTTATGATATTTTGTTTGTTAGATTAGATTAGATTAGATTGGGGCGAATTTGCTTTTGTAAACAATGGCTTTCGTAGTCATTTGCTCTTGAACAAAATGTCACAAATACAAATTAAGCACTATTTAAGAGAGAAGAGCTTTATTTCTATCCGCTGATATATTCAATTTGAAGGGATTGTATTCAACTTCCGATAAAATAGCAGACAAAGTGTTTGTTTACAAAGGCAGATTCGCCCTAATCAAATGTTGGCGCTGAAATGTCCAACGTGCTTCTAAGTGTGAAATGGATCCTGTGTTTACGGAGGGAACATGGTTCGCGGTTGAAATGTTCTTATCAGTTTTCTTGGGCTGCAGGACTGCCTTAGTGTTTGGCGGCACGTGATACTACGATAAAAATTGGCATTTATACCGCCTTCAACTCGAGATTGTACAGACTGAAGATTGAACATACACCCAAAAGTTGAAAAGATGGCAAAAAATGCAATTGCAGTGTTTGCAATCATATCTTGAGAAATCCGCATGATTCAGAAATGGGAATTTTGCCCATTTGGCCCCATGCTCGAAACAAATTTATCGCTGAAGGTTCCTTATTCAATCATCACCACTATATCAATATACAATATGGATGAGTCGATATCACAAAATGCCGCAACGCTATTGGCCACTGAGCGATTCCACGAACAAGTGGGAAATTTTTCCAGTTTTTATTTTTTGTATTTTTTGATTTGCATGAAACCTTGCATATAAGTTTTTGGGGAAGAAAAACTCCGTTTTGCATACTTGGTTCGCCATTTTGAATCTAGCCTTACTTATGAGAAGGGCCTATGAAAAATGCACATGATATCTTCAAAAAATTGCATCTCGGAAACGGTTTGTCCGATTGGTTTGGTGTCTTGGGCGAAGTTTTAGACAATTGTTGGTGCTATATGGAGAAAATATGCACGGTAAAAAAAAGTTTGGTTTTTGTGTTTTGAACTAAAAAATAGATTTTCCCTTAAAAGTTTCATGTCAATAATTTTTTAATTATTCTTATGTTATAGCTGACTGAAAATGCTATCTAGTGCACAGTGGGTTGTTCTGGAGAAAAATAGGTTACAATGAAAAAAAAACCTGTATCTAATACTTGTTAGCACGTTTTCAGCACAACGCACAAAAAAATCACTTGAAGAAATCATTGTTCCTGATTGTGTGATTTTGTAACTTGTTTTTCAAAATACTTTTAAGGCAGAGAACTTCACTCGAATCTTTAAGCTGTCAGTGTCATTTTAACCGAAAATTTTCCAATCTTTCCAAAAAAAAAACTTTTCAAACTGAAAAAAACACGGAGTACATCCGAAAAGGGTAAAAACTTATTAAGTTATCAAAAAAATCAATATTAAATCGTAGAAATATCTTCTAAACGGTGCATCTTAGAAAAAGGTTACCTAAGTCTTTTTTTGCTTGCAAATTTGATGTGCTTTCATAAAATTAAAGTTACAACCTTTTTTGACTTTTTTTAATAGCTTTTTTGAAAATTGCACTTGAAAATTTGTAAATTTTTTTTTCACTTGTAACCTTTTTTTTTCCAGAACAACCCACTGTGCAATAGATAGCATTTTTAGTCAGCTATAACATAAGAATAATTAAAAAATTATTGACATGTAACTTTTAAGGGAAAATCTATATTTTAGTTCAAAACACGTGAGAAAAACCAAACTTTTTTTTACCATGTGCATATTTTTTCCATATAGAACCAACAATTGTCTAAAACTTCGCCCAAGACACCAAACCAATCGGACAAACCGTTTCCGAGATACAATTCTTTGAAGATATCAAGTGCATTTTTCATAGGCCCTTCTCATAAGTAAGGCTAGATTCAAAATGGCGAACCAAGTATGCAAAACGGAGTTTTTCTTCCCCAAAAACTTATATTGCAAGGTTTCATGCAAATAAAAAATATCTGAAAACTACTCGTTGCTGAAATGATATGGAACCACTCCACTGTTGTATTGCCGCCGTCAAGTCGTTCTACATTGGTTCTCACCACTCATCGACAAAGTGTTTGACGAAATAAACAATGCCACGCAAGTGTGTGATAGCGACAAATTGCACATAGCTTGGGTTGGAAAATATGTCCATTTGCGTCATTATTGTACCCTGAATTCACTCGCCAAGTGAACTGTAGGGTTTCTATTCCCTCTCCCTGAGCTTGTCAAAGTGGCTGAACTGGTTAGCCATCAAGAGCCGCCACGCTGATGGTCACGGTTCGTTCCCCGATCTCAGTAAGAATCATATTTTATTTTTGTGGAGCCATCGGACTTTCGGACACTCATCTCTTACTCATGCCGGCGTCGGTGGTGTAGTGGTAAGCGTGACTGTTACTTGGCACCCCAGTAGGGGCCTGGGTTCAATCCCAGTCGACGTCGGTGGTTTTTCTGAGGCGAAAAATCTGGTCACGTCTTCCTTCGGAAGGGAAGTATATATCACGTTGGACCCGGTTCATTTTTCATGAGTCGTTAGGTAGGATCCAGGTGGTGGAGTCGTCTTCCTGGCGTCGGTGATTGTCACCTGTGAGGAAATAGGCCGACGTAAAAATAAAGAATAAAAAAAAAAATTAGCTCGTTGCTATTTTGCCCACAACTAATGTTACATTTTTCATCCAAGTTACGTTCAATAGCAAGAAAATCAAGCGAAATTGTATTAAAATCGTACTTTGTTAGTTTGGGTGTAGAGCGAATTACGAACAACTTAACCTAAAACCAAGTGGACCAGTTAAGACATTATCGTTTTGCGAAAATTATCACTGGCTGGAGCGGGAACCTAACCTCCCAACTCCACGAGAACCGCTTGAAATCGACGGGCGACACCGCTAACCCTTTGACCACGAAGATGATGTGGGCTATTGATTTGGCCATTTTTTCCGGGACGCGGCAGTTTAAGCAACGCCATGTTGAGCCGGTACGTGCTAATAAACATTTCGATGAGCTCAAGAGAAATTTCAATCAAACATACTCTTTAGTTGGCAAATTGATTTGGTCGTCCTGAAAAGGACAGATTTTAGTTGTTTACATGATTTACGTCAGCGTCGACGTCGGGCTTCTTCCGCTTGCTTCGTCTAGCGGACGTGCCTGCCACATCAGGCGGCGTCTACTCGATCTCCAGCAGCAGGCCGAAAACCCCTGAGCAGCAAGACGCAAAAAAACCAAGATAAAGAGCGGGATAAACACGTCTGAACGTGTCGATGATCCAATAATGAATGATATAATGGCAAATACCATTACATGACATGAAGGAGGTATCAACGAAGGCAACGCGATAAAAATTTTACAAAAGGGACGGGCCTCAGTTGTTACGCCAGACAGCAAGTGTGGAAATGAAATCATTAGGTTTCATTTGAGAGCGACAGGGGTTTCCTGCGAGGTTGAAATTCGCATCTTTTCAACTCAGAACCCCATCCAAAGAGAGTTGAGAAATAGACACACTTACTTCTGAAACTGCAAAACAGAGTTTATAAATATTGGCCAGAAAAATTATAACTCCTGCTCTAAAACCACCTGCAACTAATCTAATCTATTATCTGCAACTAATCCATTATGTACCTATGCGTATTAAAAACAGCAAGAACTACGTAATGTGTACAACCTAACCTACGCCCTACACTGAATATGTGAAACATATAATTGGTCTGCCGTGTTGCAGTTCGGCTCGAATTAACTGGTAATATTTCGTTTGTTGAATGTACAACGTGCTTGCTAGTTTTAACATGGCAAATAGAGATTTGTATATGGATTTACTGATAATTTAAAAATTTGCTCATTTTCTCCAGTGAACGCGTTTGCTTTTCAACCAACTCAAGAGAAATTTCAATCAAACATACACTTTAGTTGGCAAATTTAATTGTTCGTCCTGAAAAGACCGAGTTTTAGTTATTATCGGAGAGAAAATGGTTCGCGATTGAAATTTTCTTCTCGGTCCTCTTGGGCAGCAGGATGGCCTGAGTGTTTGGCAGCATGCAATACTACGATAAAAACAAATATTTACAACCGTCTTCATCTTGCATTTGCACAGACTCGAACATTGAACATATAACGAATTTCAACGAATAACTTAACCTAACACCAAGTGAACCAGTTTGGACATTTTCGTTTTGCAAAAAAGTTCCACAGGCTAGAGCGGGAATCCAACCCTCACTTCGTGGCAATGAACGACGAGCGACGCCGCTAACCACTTGACCACGAAGATGCTGTGTACGAATGAATTAGCCATTTTCTCCGGGACGCGCGTTTTTCAACGCCATATTGAGCTGGTGCGTGGTAATGAAAATTTCGATGAGCTCAAGAGAAATTTCTATCAAACATAGTCTTTAAAGGGGTGTATTCGATAAAAATGGCACACAGAAAATCTTCTGTAACTTTTGAATCGTATGAGTAAAAAACCTAGAAATTTGAGTAGATCTTATCCATAGTGTATTATTTACATCTGCAAAGTTTCATAGTTATAAATTCAGTAGTTCCAGTCATGTCGTCGAAACAAGAAATAGTCCGCGAGGAAATTTTGTGCACTCACAATCAAAATCCAGGGGCGTCCCACCGGTGGATTGCTAAAAGGCTTGTAATTGCAAATACAACTGTGGGTCTCGTGTAATAAGAACCTTCTAGGGGGGGGTGAGGGGGGGTGTCCAAAGGAAGGAAGGGAGTGGTCGTAAAAGTGATCCAATGGACAGTAAAGTGGCCAGGAAAGTCGTACAACAATTCAAGAACCATCCAAAACCATGTCAATTCGAGATGTCGCTAAAAGTCTAAGGTGTCAGTCGGTTTTGTGCAGAAAACCATGAAGCGTGCTGAGAGTTACATGTTACATGCAAAGTGCAAAAAGCCCCAAACCGGAATGAAAAACAAAACATCACTGCGAAAACCCTTGCCCGGAAACTTTACACGAAGCTGCTCACCAAATCCGGTTGCATCGTGATGATGACGAAACATACGTCAAGGCCGACTTCCGTCAACTTCTGGGCAAGAATATTTCGTTGCCAAGTCGAAGTTCGATGTTCCGGAGGATACCTGGAAAGAAGAAACTATCGAAATTTGCAAAGAAGTTTCTTCTAATCCCCCAAGTGTTGATTTCGCGTATGTGGTGAAATGCGTCTTCCCTTCATCACTTCCTGAACAATAAACGGTGCGATTAACACGGAAGAGTGCCTTAAGAAGCGTCTCTTGCCACTCATTAAGAAGCACAAAGGATCAACTCTGTTTTGGCCTGATCTAGCATCCTGTCACTACGCTCGAAACGTCTTGGAGTGCAGAAATTGAGCCAACGGTTTTCCACTTTTGTGCCAAAGGATATGAACCCACCAAATTCACCGGAACTTCGTCCAATTGAAAAATTCTGGGCAATTATGAAAATGGAACTTCGCAAACATCCCAAAACTATAAAAACAGAGCTAGAATTGAAGAAAATTTGGGTAAAAACAACAAAAACACTGGGAAAATCGGTTGTACAAAATTTGATGGGTGGAGTGAAAAGGAAGGTGCGGGCATTCGGGATGGGAGACGAAATTGAATAAAACAAATGTTGTAAATCAAAACTCATTAGTAGTTCTTCATTCCCTGAAAATTTCAAGAAAATCCGATAATCAGTTTAATTTTGATGAGTATATATGTGTGTGCCATTTTTATCGAATACACCCTTTAGGCTGCAGGTGACGTGGATGATTGTGGTCTTCTTGAATAGGTGGTGCTGAGACAACTTCAGTGACCAGTATTTTTCTTGATATGGCGTATTAGTTTGCGTTTAAACATGGCGGAAATTCTCATCTACAGTATTGAGACCACCTGAGATATTAAATTCACCTTGGTTCCCTCAGTGTTTTCTGTTTGGTTGAGTATTTAAAATTAGGCTAGCCCTTTACCCTCTCACTGTATAAAAGTTAGTAGCATATTTTCTCAGACAGTTAAGTAGTGCGTATAATTTAGATATACTCGCGCGTGATAAGTGGTGGAAAATTTACACATCAATTGGCGCCATCAAGCAGATTAGGCGGCGTTGCGCTGCTATTGTCATCGATTGCTGCATTGCTGAAGCTGACACGGAGTGAAAGTTCTCGCAGGAGAATCGAAGACGGAATAACTGGATTGCGAAGGCGGACAACAGATGACGGAGAGGTTTATTCACGAGAACACGACTACGGCAGGGAAGTAAATTGCATGTCTATGGTCTGCGAATAAAGAGCTTCAATAAATGGTTGAACATCAATGCATGAGCGTTCATTGTCCGGGATTGTGGTCTGGTTCCCCTGCGTTTGATTCCACGGAGTCGATTTGTTGGTCTCTCTAGTTTTCTGTCCGCTGCTAGTCCTCCTTATCGGCTGTCATTGGTGTCAATTCTTGGTCAATTCGGGTCGGGTTTCCGCCGGAACGTTGAGTTGCTCAACTCACGCAGCAGTGCACCAGTCGTCCTACAGGGAGTGATTCGAAGTGATTGATCAGTGAACTTTAAATTCAGTTTCCCGTAGCGTTTTGCTTAATTTAACCAATTTTGTGCGGTTTTTTGTATGAACTTCTAGTGATTGCACTTCCTCAAACATTGACTTTTCCGTGAATAGTGAGCAGTACATCAAAGTTCAGTAATTGATCTGTGAGAAAGGTGTTAAAGTTGAACAATGGAGCAAGTTGGGCCTCGCCGAATTACGGGGGGAAGTGCCAAGACAGCTGCATGAATTCCATTTTTGCCATCTCTAAGTTCGTTGCTGAGTTCCAGAGAAACCCAGGCAAACCAGATTGAAGTTCGACTAATAGGAACGTTGAGAAAGTGCTATGCGTAAATTTTACGGTGTACGCCGGAAAATTGAAATTACCATAGACGAAGAGGATAACGAAGAAGACGAAGATGTGAAGGAGTCTGCTGTCCAACGCAAGAAACGCATGGACGCACTGGCTGCTAAACGAGAAGAACCGCATGAGGAAGCAATTCGTGTCGGAGAGGAGCAGTACTGTGAAGTCAAGGCAGCATTGGTTGCTCTTAGGCCACTAAAGGTTGAGTCATCCAGGATCATCTGCGCCCATGCAAGCCGCTGCAGATCCTACGATGTCCCGAGTGAAGCTTCCTGATATCAACCCACATCTTCCTTTAGCGGAAAGATCGCTGACCGTATCAATTAAAGTGATTACGTCGCACAGTCTAATCCACAACAACCGTCAGTTGGATCGCCATCGACAAATTCACTTATCTGCGCGCTTCGGTGTTTGGTGATGAAGCGATCTCTGTGGACTTATCTGCTACGAGAACTACGAAAAGCTAGAGAAGAAATACGGGAATAAAAAACTTCATCGTAAAAGCCCATCTGGATGCGATCTTTGCTGTTGAGTTTTCAATTCGACAAGAGGAATTGTGACGCCCCGAACCACCTGATTAACGAATTCCGACAAGAATCTGTAAATGCTGGAACAAAATCGGGCGAGGACACACAAAACCGGTCGACAATAATTGTATACTTTTATTGTGAGCTCGTTTAGATTTAGCTAAAAATCGCTTGTGGCAGCTCACACCACAATGGCAAGGATGTTCCGAAGTTCGATCAACTGATAGACTTCCTAAGGATCATTGCGTCGTATTGCAGTCGATTGCACCTAGCAAGCCGAATGAAACAGAAACCAGGCGTCCACGTATCTCTGCATTGGCTCATACGTCATCACAGTCATCCAGAAAGTGCTTGTTTTGCGGAGAACTCTACCATCTCCCTTTCGCGTCTAATACATTCAAGGGCCTGTCAAGAACCCAGCGTGTAGAGGATGCAACCTGAAAGCTATCAGCGCCGCAATTGCTTGAATGTAAGACATTTTTCGCCGAAGGATGGACTAAAGGTTCGTCCAGTAAGGCGCGGCTGAAAGCATCACACCGATGCTGCACGAAGATAACGTGTCCACTAATTCACGGTCTTCGAGATCCTCCGTTCCACACAAGCGCAAGACCGACCCCAAACAGCGGGACAGCAGCACCGGCAGTCAAGTCAATCAACACCACAAAGTCAGACATAAACAGCATCCACTCAACCAGCCACACAAACCACACAAACATATCTCGTGATTCAATCTAGCTCTCACCACAATCACCCACCACCCACCACAGACCCACACGCCACTGTTACTCTGGAAAGCTGAAAAGCAATCAGATAAAATGCAACCTCTTCCACAAAATGTTCACCGCGATTATTCACGCGTTCAAGATCAGTTCGGGAATGTTCCGTATGCACGAACTCTACCGCACTCATGTTCAGAGTTTTGCCACATGACCACCACACTCGCAAAGAAAGCCAAGGCTACGTGAAACTCCAGCGTTCCCGAACGTACATGGTATCGGCAACGGAAACTGCCGGGTTAATCGACAAGGCGTCTGTGGAAGCAAAAATCAAAACCCGATTACCATCAATTTCAACATTCGAGGAGGATATGCATTTCCATGTGTTGCCGAAGATTACCCGAACACTGCCGATCAGCCCAGTGAAACTACCAACGGATATCGTGCTAGCAGACCCAACTTTTGGAAAGCCCGGTCCCGTCGACATGATTATTGGAGCAGAATTCTATTTTGATCTGCTCGCTGCGGGAAGAAGGAAACTGTCGACCGACGGTCCCACTCTACAAAAAACCGTCTTTGGATGGATTGTATCCGAAAGAGTACCAAATATTCCAGCAGTTATTCCAAGCACTTAAACATTCGTTAGCTCGACGGCAGACCTGCAAGAAATGATCGCTAGATTCTGGGAATTGGAGACGTGTCATGTCAACAGCACGAATTCGGTTGAAGAAACAGAGTGTGGGGAATTTTTCAACAAAACGACGAGTCGGAACGAGGAAGGCAGATTCATCGTGGCACTACCAAGGAAGGAGCACATGATGGAGATATTAGGAGAAGGCTCCAGCCTATTATATGCCGCACCACGCAGTACTACGACCGGTCAGCACGACCACAAAGCTTTGTGTTGTGTTCGACGCGTCGTGTCGTACTTCGACTGGGATCTCACTGAAAGACACGCTAATGGTGGGACCAGTAGTGCAGGATCCGTTGCTAACAATCTTAGAACGCTTCCGATTGCGGCGGATTGCTGCTGTTGCAGACGTAGCAAAAATGTACAGGATGATACTCACACAGCTGAAAGATCATCCTCTACACAAAATTGTAGAACATGAAGTCCGATGAATTCCCTCTTCACCTTTCCCCAATGGAAGTCGGATGCTTCACCAATAACAAAAAGAAGCATTTACTCCGATGCTGCATGTCTTTTCGTTCCATTGGGGTTGGTCGGACCAATAGTAGTGCAGGCAAAAATCTTCATCCAGAATCTTCGGAAACTCAAGTGCGGCTGGAATGATCCCTTGGAAGAATCTATTCAAGAAATGTGGAAGGAATACAAGCAAAATCTGGTAGCGCTTGAAACCTTAACCATCCCTCGCTGGATTGGATTCATCAATGACTGTGTTTCCGTACATCTGCACGGATTCAGCGATGCATCATCGTTAGCATACGGAGCACACACGTTGCATTGCATCAGATGGAACCGTAACTGTTCGATTGGTTACTTCAAAGTCGCGAGTAGATCCATTGGAGAACCCTGAGCATAAGAAGAAAATGACCATACCCCGTCTCGAGCTATCAGGTGCTCTCTTGCTAAGTCACCTCTACGAGAAGTTCGTCCAAGTGAAAGTCATTTCATCTGCATTTTTTTGAACGGATTCTACAATTGTCAAGCATTGGCTAGAGTCAGCCCCCTTGCGTTGGCAAGTGTTCGTGGCAAACCGTGTATCCGAGATTCAACATCTCACCCATGGTGGCATTTGGAATCATGTTGCGGGAATCGAAAATCCCGCGGACGTGATCTCTCGTGGGATGTCACCAGTGCAACTCCAATACAAAGAGCGATGGTTTGAGGGCCCACAATGGCAACGGTTCTGGCCACAAGCAAGTCGAGGTCCCGTCGAAAAAGTTGATCCAGCGCTGCTCGAAGAACGTACTACGCCTGCCTTTCCTACGCAGGGAATTCCACCTAACGAGATATTCGAGCTACGCTCGTCATATTTGGAGCTTTTTTTTCTTTTTGCACTGCTTCTACGCTTCAAGTTCAACGCTTTGCATTCGAATCATCTTACGAGACGTAGTCGGGACCTCTTTCGCACGAAGAACTAGAACAAGCAATGTCAGTACTAGTTCGTCTAGCTCAACAAGACTGTTTCCCGGAAGAAGTCCACGATCTCGGGAAGCATGGTGAGGTCAAATCGTCTTCCAGAATCAACTCGCTCAATCCGCAACTAGTAGCTGGTGTACTTCGCGTTGGTGGTCGTCTTTCCAACGTGACCTGTGTCGGAGAAACGCAAACATCCTGTAATCCTAGATCATCGCCATCCATTAGCCATTGCTGTCACAAGACACTACCACAACACACACTTTCATGCGGGACAACAGCTGCTCATCTCGAGTATTCGAGCGAGGTTCTGGCCAACTAACGCTCGCAGTTGGGCAAGAAAGGTCATCCACGAGTGCGTCGCTTGCTTCAAAAGAAAACCAAAGATCGTCGACCAGCTTATGGCTGATCTTCCCGTTGAGCGTGTCACCCCATCGGCACCATTCTTGAAGGTTGGGATGGATTACTGTGGTCCATTTCACCTCAGCTATTCAAATCAGCGAACTAGTCCAGTAAAATGCTATGTAGCGGTATTTGTGTGCCTTGCTGTAAAAGCAATCCACCTGGAACTCGTGGCAGATTTGACAACTCAAGCATTTATAGCCGCATTCAGACGGTTTGTCGCGCGTCGCGGCAAACCTCAACTCGTAATGTGCGACAACGCAACGACGTTTGTGGGGGCAAACCGTGAACTCAAGGAGCTGTACTGACAGCTTAATGCGCAACAATTCCAAGACGCAGTAGCAAGAGAGGCAGCGAGCAACGACATCGAGTTCAAGTTCATCTCACCTCGCACACCCAACTTTGGCGGTTTGTGGGAAACACAAGTCAAGTCATTCAAAAATCACCCCAAGACAGTCGGCCTTCGAACGTTGACAAACGATGAAATGCTAACAGCTCTAGCTCAGATCGAACCGGTTTTAAACTCCGAGGCCAATGACACCAATCTGCAGTGATCCAAACGACTACGAGGCTTTAACTCCGGGCTATTTTTTAGTGCAGCGGCCGCTGATAGCGGTAGCTGATCCAGACCTCGAGGATGTGCCAATCAACCGATTGTCGATGTGCCAACGAGCGCAAAGCCTCACACAGCAGTTCTGGAAGAAGTATAAGACGCAGTATTTGTCAGATCTGTACAATCGTGTGAAATGGACCAGCCAGAAGGATAACATCGTAGTAGGTACGATGGTCCTCCTCAAAGATGAAAACGCACCACCACTGAGGTGGCATCTCGGAAGGGTGACCAAGGTATTCCCTGGGTCAGACGGAAGTATTCATGTCGTCACGATTCGTACCAAAGATGGAAGGTGTGTCCTTAGCCAATCTTGGACAACCAACAATTAAAGCAAGTTTCAAACCAATACAATCCACGAGTGCGCTTCGACCCACTGGGTCATCAGCTAAGTTGAAGATCAATCCGTCAATCAACAATTGGTGAAAGGTCAAGTCTCATAGTATCGTCTGTGCATGTATGTGTCAAGTCCCTTGTCTTGGTATATGAAAGTAACACTGGTTTAGTAGCTCATGGAAGAGAACATCTGCTCCCATTCTAAGTGCTAAGGGCGCTTGCGTTGGCCACAGGGGCCACTGCTTTGTTAAGACAACATTAATCCTTTGTTCCCCCCCCCCCCCCCCCCCCCCCCCCCCCCCCCCCCCCCCCCCCCCCCCCCCCCCCCCCCCCCCCCCCCCCCCCCCCCCCCCCCCCCCCCCCCCCCCCCCCCCCCCCCCCCCCCCCCCCCCCCCCCCCCCCCCCCCCCTCCTCCCGGTAGAAGATCCGCTACCGCATTATTTGGGAAAGCCATGGTATCATCCCCAGTTCACCTCAACTCGTCCGGTTGGCAATGGGCTTGACCAGCTCTATCGTCAATCGCCGCTGCCTGAGGATGCTTCTAAATTAGCCCACTGAAAGGAACGGTTGTACGCAAAGGTAACGTAGGACTATGTAACAATGTGCAATCGAATTCGCCTCCAGTCGCCTAATTGTTTAAAGGGTTTTCGAAATTGGTTTCGCTCAAAAATTAACTGCAATACACTTAACAGGTTACCCTAATAAACATGTAATATACAAGAACGATATTACAGATGGTTTAACCAACAATCAATATGCAATTAGCGATTTGAAATTGATTCACTGTTGTGGAACCCCTTGGTCCAAAGTACAACTTGTAGCCAGCACCTTGCTATACATATTTGCGCCTTTGTTTTGATTTGCTGTAATATTTTTACAGAATATTTGAGCGTGTGAGTTCATTATTAGGGGCGTATTATTAAGCTTAGGACCGATGTGCTAGTACTGACTGAGCCAAGAAAAAAATCGTATTTGTTCGGGACCTACTGGTCTTAGAGTTAGTCTATGGTTTAACCGTACCGGTTACAGTTGGTATGATAACCCGAATTGGTGGTTAGGTGCTTCTTATGGTAAATGTTTATGCGGGTAGACATTTAGGACATTTTTACCCAAGAGACTGGCTTCATCCACCAACAATTGAATACGATTTCTTCTAGGCCTATGTGTGTACAACACTGCAAAATGTGCAAATATCGAAAACACTATGGCCTCGACACACGATATTTTTCGCAACCGCCCATTTCGAACAACTTCTTTTTTTAGTTATTTTGGAGGCCTTGAAAGGGGCCGTTTTGGGGTCAGGGGAACAGCTAGTGCAGCCACCTCACTTCGTCATAAAGCTGAAACTTAAAGTTTGAGCAACTCACGTATATAGTTTGCAGCCATATGCTGCGACATTTTACTTACACTTCCTCAAAATAATTTGTTTCTTATCGAATGACATGGACTCTTTCCATCGCACTAGAACGCAAGAAACACTTTTAAACACTGATTGGAATTCGAAGATAATATTACCAACGAACTTCACACTTCACATGCCATCAAACAGAAATTATCACATGCCATCAAGCAGTGGACTGTGATTGCAAATAAGCACACATCAAACAACTCTTTGTGATTTGCAATACTAAATCATATTATGTAACATTTATAATGTATCGAATAATAAATATGATATACTCTCATGTTTGGTTGAATTTTGAGTTTCGTTTGTGTGAAAGCATCCCCCTTCCAGAGGGGGGGGGGGGGGTCTCGAACCACAGTAGAAACATTTTTTGCCTTCAAAAACATCCACATGCCAAATTTGGTTCCATTTGCTTAGTTAGTTCTCGTAATTCTCGCTGGAACCAGGCCGCCATTGGCACATATCTTTTGATTTCAAATTTTTCATCGCTATTAGTTAGAATATATTGAAACAAGATAAAAAACGCTTTGGTTGAGCCAAATTGATGGACCCCTCGTTTTCTAAGGGACTAAACATGTTGTAAAAATGTCGATTTTTGGATAATTTCAAGGTAAGTAAACAAGTTATATCACAACATTTTACATTGAAACATCTTTAAAACTCGTTGCTGTTGTACAGAGGAAAAATAAAGCTTTCAATTGATGTTAAAAAAAATGTGGCGGCCATATTGGATTTGGCCGCCATCTTGAATTTTATCAATAATATCGATTTTTCACTATGAGCGCACCGCTCAATCCAAATTCTGAGCACACCATCTGAAAGCTGAGAAAAAAATACATAAGATGCAGTCAAGAAACTAGGTGTGCATTGACATTTACCCGATAAAAAAATATTTTTTCTAAAAAGAGTTTGACGTTTTTTTGCGTGTATTGCGCAATATCAATATGTATCATATTTCTATACGCAACAAAGCATAATTTTGCAATCACTGTTTTTTTTTGTGTTCTGTAGAGTAAAGAACAATCATTTTAACAATTTAACAATTTAATTTTAACAATCAATTCGGTGCATAAGTATGAAAATTCCGAGGAAAAAATGATTCTATTCATGGCTGTCAATGCGCAACAGGGAATATAGTTTCATTCACTGGCTCACCATGACAATTTGATGTTTCGAACCAAATAGAAGAAGAAGACTCGTTTACGATAGCGGAAGTTTGTTTGTTTTGTACATCCGATTAGTTCAAAGTTCTTGAAAATGGCGAAGAACCGTACTGTACGGGTACCCAAAAAGGAATTTTGTTGCAACCCGTTTGCCAAAGCTGATCATAAAAGCTGGAGAAAATCTTCGAAACTGACAAGTGTAACACAAAAAATCGTGAATTTTTTAGAATCTATTGGATCCACGACCGTTCCGGAACTTCATGAGAAAATATGTACGACATGCCGCTTGCAAGTGACCCGTCAGCAGTCAAACCGTACTTTTCAGCCGATGGAAGTTGTTGAAAACGGAGATGAGGTTTACGTTGAAGAGGTTGGAAACATTAGTGAGCATGATTTCCAAAACATGACGGAAATTCTATCCCGAATTGGGATCCGGAATGTCAACAGAAGAGAGCTGCGACGGGAAACCTTCCGCTGCGAAATGCTCAAACAAGCCGTGATTGCAATAAAACAAATTTTGAAGGTTGATTGCGAAGTGTACTATGACGATACTAACGTGCCAGTTGTCAAAGATATGCTTGACAATTGTAAGATCGCTTCAAAACCGGTCAAATTCCAAATTTTAACATTGCTCACTCCTTCGTGGAGCAGGCAGAAAATGATGGATGAAACAGGATGCAGTAAGTATGGTAAATGTCATCAACATGCGGAAGCTAATCTTCCACAATTCTGCAGGTAAATGGTTCGTCGAAAAGGCTCAACAAGTTCGTGCTTCGAAGGGAATTCTTAAACTTCCAGATGCGGGTACATCGGTAACAGAATTGGAAAAGGTCGCTCAGGAAGAGGCAAAACAGTACTATTTGGACTGTAGTACGTTAATGCCAGGTATTCGGGATAAAATCAGTGTAAAGACACCCGCCGGTCGAGAAAGTAGGCAAAAACGTTTGCTTCTTGGGTCACTAAACGAAATTTTTGCAAACTTTAAAGAACTTTTCCCAAATTTGAAAATCGGATTTTCTACGTTCGCTAAGCTGCGACCTTCGGAATGCATACTTACCGGAAGCTCCGGTACGCATACAGTGTGCGTATGCATGAGGCATGAAAATATTGAATTGTCATTGCGTGCGGTGAAAGCCTTACCGATAATACGAGACAGCTGCTTGAGCGAGCTGATTCAGGAATATTTAGTATGTAAAAACCCTTCTCCTCAATGCTACTTTTTGGAATGCACAGAATGTCCTGACTTGAGTGATTTTAGTAGAAAATTACTGGATGAAATTGAAAAATTTCCTCTAGAAATCATCAAGTTTAAAAATTGGATTCCGATAGAAAACCACTATCAACTTGTTGATAACACGACAAGCGCACCTGAAGAGTTTGTAGATAACTTCAGCAATCTGCTCAACGGCTTCTTGCCACATTTCTTCATCACAAAGGTACACAACTGACAAAAAAATGACCCATTAATACTCATTTTATGTTTATATTCTTAGGCACAAAAAGACTATCTATTTGAGCTGAAGTCTAATCTGAAGTCAAATGAAGCTATCGTTTACGCAGACTTTTCAGAAAACTACAAAGTAACCATTCAGAACGAGATACAATCGCACCATTTCGCAAGGCAGATGATTACAATTCATCCATTCGTGATTTATTATAGAATCGAAGGAGAGATTCTTCATAAAACATTAATTATTATTTCACCTGTTCTTGAGCATAACTATGTTTTGGTTCACTGCTGTTTTGTTAAGCTGTTTGAGTTCATGAAGATCAATCTTACGCAGATAACAAAGACCCACGTGTTCACCGATGGAGCTGGGAGTCAGTACAAGAACAAATATAACTTCACCAACATCACATTTATGAAGAAAGATTTTCAAATGGATGTAGAATGGAATTTTCACGCCAGTTCTCACGGAAAATGTCCATGTGATGGAGTGGCGGGAACACTTAAACGTGCTGCGCACAAATACAGTTTAACGCCAAATAGAGACAAGCTGATAACAGATGCTTCCTCATTCTATGCATGGGCTGTAGAGCAACAAGGACAAACAATGCCTTTCAGTTACGTGGGACAGCTCGATTACGATACATCGTTGGCTAAACTGCAAATTCGAATGGAGAATGTTCAAACCATCAAAGGGACTCAAAACTACCATTATTTTTTGCCACAAAACGAGTACATAATCATATCTAAAAAATATTCGAAGAGCTCTGAGATAAAATTCCACAACCTTAGATTTAAAACATGAATATGAACTTTAGGAATCTAAAAACGATTTCATTATATTTATTTTCATTTGAAACAACTAAATTATATTGTATTTAATACTATTCTAACTCATATCGGAATTTGAAAAATAAAAAAAAGGAAAAACACGCTAAACTGCTAATAATCAAAATGGCGTCTTAAAAGAAGATGGCAAAATTTTTTTACTTAAAATGATTGTTCTTTACTCTACAGAACACAAAAAAAAAACAGTGATTGCAAAATTATGCTTTGTTGCGTATAGAAATATGATACATATTGATATTGCGCAATACACGCAAAAAAACGTCAAACTCATTTTAGAAAAAATATTTTTTTATCGGGTAAATGTCAATGCACACCTAGTTTCTTGACTGCATCTTATGTATTTTTTTTCTCAGCTTTCAGATGGTGTGCTCAAAATTTGGATTGAGCGGTGCGCTCATAGTGAAAAATCGATATTATTGATAAAATTCAAGATGGCGGCCAAATCCAATATGGCTGCCACATTTTTTTTAACATCAATTTAAAGTTTTATTTATCCTCTGTACAACAGCAACGAGTTTTGAAGATGTTTCAATGTAAAATTTTGTGATATAACTTGTTTACTTACCTTGAAATTATCCAAAAATCGACTTTTTTACAACATGTTTAGTCCCTTAGAAAACGAGGGGTCCATCAATTTGGCTCAACCAAAGCGTTTTTTATCTTGTTTTAATATATTCTAACTAATAGCGATGAAAAATTTGAAATCAAAAGATATGTGCCAATGGCGGCCTGGTTCCAGCGAGAATTACTCATATATATATATCTAGATCTAGCAATGGAACTTACTGCTCCACTGTTTTGGATTTTTAATATATCATTGATATCTGGAAACTTCCCAAAAGTATGGAAAAACTCATTTTTAGTCCTTATATTTCAATCTGGAAGGAAAGCAGACGTAGGTAATTTACGTAGTATAGCCTTTATCTCAAGCATTCCAAAACTTTTCGAGGCAATTGTCAACGAAAAATTATTTCAACTTAAGAACCTTCATAAAACCTTTTGGCTGCCATTAAAACCAGCATGCGGCCAAATGGCCACAGCTATCAAACTTCACTGTGATATCGTGGTTGGTTTTCGTTGTTCTGCTTTGTTGGATTCTCTGCTCTTCTGATTCATTTAAAGGGCGATACGGTCAAAATTTGGTCAATATCAACTTGACGTATTTCTTTCAATTTTGCATTTAAAAAACCTGAACACCCCTCATTTTGAAGGTGTGTGTGTGTGTGTAGAATGTTGCTCCTATTTTGATTTTGGAATTCACTCTTCAGTTGTCAAAATGCCGTCCAAGCAAGAAGAGCAGCGTATCAAAATTTTGCTCGCGCATCGCGAAAATCCGAGCTACTCGCACGCAAAGTTGGCAAAATCGCTAAAAGTTGCCAAATCAACCGTTACAAATGTAATTAAAGTGTTTGGGGAACGTTTGTCGACAGCCAGGAAGTCTGGATCGGGGGGAAATCGAAAACCGGAAGCCGCTGAGACGACAAAGAGAGTTGCCGGTAGTTTCAAGCGAAACCCTAACCTATCTCTCCGAGATGCCGCAAATAAGCTGGGTGTATCGTCTACAACCGTGCATCGAGCCAAAAAACGAGCCGGACTATCGACTTGCAAGAAGGTAGTGACTCCAAATCGCGATGATAAACAAAATATGACGGCCAAAGCGCGATCCCGGAGGCTGTACACGACAATGGACGACGAAACCTACGTCAAAGCCGACTACAAGCAGCTTCCGGGACAGGAGTTTTATACGGCAAAAGGAAGGGGAAAGGTAGCAGATATTTTCAAGCACACGAAACTGTCAAAGTTCGCAAAGAAATATCTGGTTTGGCAAGCCATCTGTACCTGTGGCTTGAAAAGCAGCATTTTCATAGCTTCCGGGACTGTCAACCAAGAAATTTACGTGAAAGAGTGTTTGAATAAACATCTGCTGCCTTTCCTGAAGAAACACGGTTGTTCCGTACTGTTTTGGCCGGATTTGGCATCTTGCCATTACGGTAAAAAGGCCATGGAGTGGTACGCCGCCAACAACGTGCAGGTGGTTCCCAAGAACAAGAACCCTCCCAACACGCCAGAGCTCCGCCCAATTGAGAAATACTGGGCTATTGCCAAGCGGAACCTAAAGAAGACCAAAAAAACTGCTAAGGGCGAGCAGCAGTTCAAGGCAAACTGGCTTTCTGCGGCGAAGAAGGTGGACAAGGTGGCTGTACAAAATCTGATGCAGGGGTCAAGCGTAAGGCCCGGCAATTCGGATTTGGAAATGCGGAAGCCTAAATGAATATTTTTCCTGAATTTTATACTAATTGAACTTGAAAAAGAAATTTAATTTGATTTTTTAAATAAACGATTTCACCGATTTACACGCGTTTTCCCTTGACCAAATTTTGACCGTATCACCCTTTAGCAGTCAATAATATCGAAGAGAAAAGGTCAAGTGTTGCGGGAAATTTTGTTTGATAGCTAAATATCCAAAACAAATTGAGTTTTTTCAAGCGTATCGGCTCCAAATCATAAACGCAATAAATTTTGTGGTGAATATTGGCACGATAAGAGCCGAAAATTAATGCGCCTCGGAAATTATGCGAGTTCACAACAACAAACACAAAATTAAAACAAATATATTCGATAAAGGCAACAGGGTAAATGTACCCTTCTTTTTGGGGAAATGCTCCTTAAACTTTGGAAAAATGCTCCTTAGATGCGTTTGCCGGGTATAATGCAATCGGTGGTATTTACCTTCTGGTTAGCGCTTGCCGGTTGTTTTGACGGGTCTTAAGTTTCTTTTTTCACTACTAGAAGTATTCAACTATTGAATTTAATTGATTTTCAGAAAACAAATACTCAGCAAAGTACGATGTTAATTTCCTGTTTAAGAGAGCACTGGATAGAAAATAGTAGGTGATTTGCTTAGGGGGTCAAAATTAGCCCAAATGACCCCACTGACCAAAAGATCTAGTTCTACAATGTCTGCTAAATTCTCATCAAATCCCACTGTGCATTGTTGACGACAACGCCGACGAAAACATCGAATGCTTTCGACGGACCACAACAACACGTTTCGGGCAAAAACCGGATGTCACGTTTCATCATCAGTATCAAATAAACTAGCCGTATTGTGTCTTGACCAAGATTATTTATCTACGAATTATCTGCGGCTCCACTTGATCCTGCCTGTCGCCTCTAATGCATCTGATGGTAGTGCGTCAATACACACAGTCAATAAACGGAGCACCCACACCCACGCCCTCCGTCGCAAAGTGGCAGAATATCATCACTCAAAGCCACCCAAAGCTCCGGAAACACGAGGGAAATAAATTTTACTCGCACATTTCCGGCTGCCAGCTATAACACTTACCGACCGAAAAGCCCAGGTAGGTAGGCTAGTGAAACACGAGAACCTTGTGATGACGACGACGACCGAACGACCGACCGACTCGGCTACCGGTGGAAGAGAAGAAAAGATAAATCTGCCCCCGGTACAAATCAACCGAAAACACGTGCCGTCTTTTACGGTTTCCTTCCGGAGGCTAAGAGCGCTATTTCCCTCAGATGCACAAACGAGACGGTGAATAATAGGAGAGCCAAAAGTCGTGTTACCAACCACACGCCATATCAAAGCGAAGGCTCGGATGTCTGGGCCAAGGTAGATGGGTAAACATGTTTGGGTTCTTTTGTGCCAGTCCCGAAGGCCGTGCGTTGCGGCGGGTGATTCTGAATAACCCAATTTCTCGGTAGAAAGATGACACAAATGGATGACAAATATGTTTGATTCCTTTTTATTCTATTTCAATATTCTTGCTCTCTGGCCACCGAATTGATGCCGGATGGAAGCACCACCTTCCCTCTGAACAGGGTTTTGTTTGTCGATGGAGAAAAAGGCTATTGTAGGATGATACTTCATCTTCCTCTTCATTGACATCTCAGAACTTATCCGTGACTTATTCAGCTTTATGACCTTTTTTGAGGTCACATCCGGTAGTTAATTGAAAGCAGTCTACACAGTGACAAATAAGGGGATCTACCTGTTTTCGGCTATCTAATCTAAGGAAGGTTCACTCTTTTAAGAGTGTTTTCACTGCATCGTACACCAATCTGACGTTTTGATTGATTTTATAAACTTCCATCTATTTATTAACAATCTACTGGATTGTCTATAACTGCTTGAAAGTGTTTTCAGAGCGTTAAACTTCTTCAACAGGTATTAGGTAGCAGGTTTACATCATAAGTCATTCCTTGTGTACTATCAAAACGAGTATGCGGTATGCGTACGAAGACTAACGACTTTTTCTTGGAGCTGCATATAGTGATTTTGATGTTATTGTACTAAAGGGTGTTCCGATCAAAATTTGGTCAAACAGTAATGTGTGTGAGTCGATCAAAGTTTTTGTTAATAATTCATTTTTTTTTCTTTTTCAGGTTCAGTTAATACAGAATACAGGAAAAATAGGCAGCTAATCTTCCTTTTTACCGAATTCGAAATGCCGGGTCTTTCGTTTAACACCTGCCATAAGATTTTGTACAGTCTCCTTGTCCACTTTATTCGCCGCAGAATGCCAGTTTGCTTTGAACTGTTTCTTGCTCACAACAGCTTTTTGAGTCTTCTTAAGGTTCCACTTGACGATGGCCCAATTTTGTTCGATTGGGCGGAGCTCTGGCGTGTTGGAAGGGTTCTTGTCATTGGGCACCACTTGAACATTGTCGGCAGCATACCACTTCATGGTCTTTTTTCCGTAATGGCAAGATGCCAAATCCGGCCTAAATAGAACGGAACAATTGTGTCGCTTCAGGAAAGGCAGTAGACGTTTTTGTAGGCACTCGCTCAGATAAATTTCCTGGTTGACGGTTCCGATCGCATTGTAAACGTTGCTCTTCAAGTCACAGGTACAGGTGGCCTGCCACACCTGATATTTCTTCGCGAACTTTGACCGTTTGAACAGCTTGAAAATATCTGCCACCTTTCCCCTTCCTTTTGCCGTATAAAACTCCTGTCCCGGAAGCTGCTTGTAGTCGGCTTTGACGTAGGTTTCGTCGTCCATTACCACGCAATCAAACTTCGTCAGCATCGTCGTGTACAACTTTCGCGATCGTGCTTTGGCCGACGTGTTTTGTTTATCGTCGCGATTTGGAGTCACTACTTTCTTGTAAGTCGACAATCCAGCTCGTTGTTAAGCTCTATCCACGGTTGAAGGCGCCGGTCCCAGCTTCTTTGCTACATTTTTGACGGAGAGATTGGGGTTCCATTTGAAACAGCGGGTAACTCTTTTTGTCGTCGCTGTGTCCTCCGGCTTTAGATTTCTCCCCGACCCCGAACACTTTTAATACGTTGGTAACAACTTCGCCAACTTGGCGTGAGAGTAGTTTGGATTTTTGATGCGTTGCTTCTCTTCCTTCGACGACATTTTGATAACTGAAGTGCTAATCTCAAAATCAAAATAGAGGCATGATGCTACACGCACACATCTTCAAAATGAGAGGTGTGCAAACATTTTTTTATGCACGATGAAAGGAAATGCGTCAAGTTTAAGTCGATCAAATTGTGATCGAAACATCCTTTGTATGGATTCAAACAAATTCAATGAATATTTTGGAAGGTCAACAATTATTACACACAAAAAATAAATCTTGTTTAATTGAAAGCTTTGCACTTTACTTCTGAAAAGTGTTTATTTTTCATTAAATTGAAAGTAAAATTATCTACAACGAAAGTTCTTCGTTTGATTTGAAAGTGTTTTGTTTCGGTTCAGTAAGTAAATGTAAAAGTGTTTTCTTTTACAATGAAAATTGTAGAACTGTCAAATCCACCAACACAAAGCAAGTCGTCGTCGTCGTTGTTTGCAATTTTTCAATGTTGGTGTCCGCGTAAGCATCTACTGCGTTCTTCGTTGCTCCCTTCCGCTTTCGTACGCGTTGGGTGAAAATTGCGAGGAAAATGGTTTGTTCGTGTTCGTTTTCTGTCAAAAAAAAAAAAAAGTATTTCGGCTGTGTTTTCGATTTAAGTAGTTCCAGAAAGTGAGTAATTCTTTTGCTTCTATTATTTCCAGGCGAAGGGTGATAATGGAATCACATTTGACTGCGCATGGAAAAAACATTGAAGGAATGCGTTCGTGATTTGGGAGTACCTTCGGAGCACCTTTTAGCCGAGTTGTTGTCAGAACTACGTGAGGATTAACGAATGCGGATTGCCATTCGAGTGGACGAATGCGGATGACATTCTACGACTTACATGAAAGAATCGGTCAGACAGACTACCTGCAGTTTGTCTAAAGCATGCTGTGGAAGTTATAAAGATACATCTAAAAAAAACCATTTTATGTCACAAAAATTTTTATTGCAATCCAAACATCGTACTATCATTTTAATTGCACGACACTGTCATCTTGAATGTTGAATTTGGAATAAAAACAATTTGCTCGCATGTCACGTTTTCGGTTTGAAAATTCTAAAATTTATCTGTAAAATAAACTTTTTAATATTTAAACTATTTTTTATTTCAATCCAAATGGCATATTTTTTGTTATTACACACTTTCTCGTTAAAAGTTTATTCTGGGTTAAAAATAATTTGCTTTCATTTTCAACGATGACACGGTTTCGATTTGACAGTTCTAAAATTCGTTTTGAAAGTTTCAACTTTTAAATGTACCAAGCAGGAAAATTTTGATTTGACAGTTTGAACGTTTTTGTTGTGAAAACAAACCGCTTTCTACGAAAAAGAACCAACGCAACTTTTGAATTTTAGTAATGGTTTTCTTAATTACATCATTATTCTTTGATATAACAATCATTATTCTTTGTGTGTATCCTATAACTTTGTGACCCTCTAGGTAATCCAAACTGTCCTGGAGTTCAGAACTTGAAATTTACGGTAGTAACAGTAGCTCTTTGGGCTATAACGTCACGTATTCCAGCATATTCAGGAAATACTTCCGATCGTGAAAATACACAAGAAGATAATCTTGAGATGGTCTCGGTCATCCAAACTGGCGTTCAGAACTTAATACAGTACTGGCAGAAATAAAGTGCTCACCAGCTAAAAAATGATTGCCATTATTATACCAATTTTGTATTGATGCAAAAATATAAAGTCTATTCGACCAAAATGCAGCTTTTGTATAGCATTATCATTCTGTTTATTCAAAATCATGATTAAGTTTGTATAGCTTAGTTTCTGATGTATCATATGCATGTGAATGTTTTTCCGCCTGGCAGAAAAAAAGTGCTCAAAACCGACATATAATTTTCTTGAGTGCATCTTGCATGGCATTGCCTACCAAACTGTCACAGCACATTCAGCCTATCAGAAGGTGTCGAGCACTGTTTGTTTTGGTTCTGTTCGCGCCGGTTCGGATTTCGTTTGAATGTTGAAAATGGATTCGAAACAAATTAACCTATCCGTACGAAAATTAATTGTGAGGGACTGTCAACAGCAAATATCTATGCGTAAAATTGCCGTCAGATATGGAGTGAGTTATTCTGGTGTTCGCAAAGTTTGGAAAAAGTTTCAGGAAACCGGATCAGTAGCTGATAGACATGGACGCGGGCGGAAGCGACTCACGACTCCGCGTGAAGACACCAGAATTATTCGTGAAACCAGGAAAAATCCAACAGTTACGAGCCGAGTGATAAAGGAAAATCTGCAGCTGAGTATTTCAGAACGCACTGTGCGCTCCAGGCTTCAGGATGCAGGTTTAAGGAGCAAATTGGCAGTACGTCGCCCATTGATTCAAAAGAGAAATAGAGTTAAACGGCTAGAGTTCGCTAAAAAATACGCCGAGAAACCAGTTGCGTTCTGGAAACAAGTTTTATGGTCTGATGAGAGCAAGTTTGATCTATTTGGAATGAAAGGGCGTTCTAAAGTGTGGGTTAAACCTGGCGAACGACTTTTGGACCGGAATGTGCAAAAAACCGTAAAACATGGAGGAGGAAGCATAATGGTGTGGGGGTGTTTTGCTTGGTCTGGAACTGGTAATTTGACTCAAATCGATGGTATAATGACGGCTGATAGGTACATAGACATTATTAATGAAAACTTGGAGGAGTCTTTGTTGAAAGTTGGACTGGAAGACAAGTTTATCTTTCAACAAGATAATGATCCGAAGCACACGGCCCGTAAAACCATGACGTTTTTCCGTGGATGTCGCATAAAACTTCTTGAATGGCCACCGCAATCACCAGACTTGAACCCAATTGAAAATCTATGGTCAATTCTCGATCAGCAAGTTGACAAAGGAGAGGTAACAAACAAAAAAAAGCTCTTCGAAGCCCTCGAGTGCGCCTGGCAAAGAATCGACGAGAACCATCTGAAAAACCTAGTTGAAAGCATGCCTCGACGTCTTCAAGCAGTCATCAAAGCTAAAGGAAGTCACACGAAATATTAAATTCAATGTTCTTGGTTTTGAAGTAAACATATCACGGATGAGCACTTTATTTTTGCCACTGAATTAAAAAGTTGTTTTGTTTATTGTTTTGTTAATAAAGTTACATGAATAATTTTTCGTTTGTTGTTTCTCATTTCGAAAGAAGAATTGAAGTCATTCATTTTGACCCAATATGTTACCACTGAATCGCTGCAAATCAAAAAGTTGTATTGAGAAAATAAACATAAACCAACGTGAGCACTTTATTTCTGCCAGTACTGTACGTGCATACAGTTTGTGTATACCTTAGCGACAACTAGTAAATTTTTTCACAAAACAGAAGCCACCATCTAGCCGGCGTCGGTGGTGTAGTGGTAAGCGTGACTGCTACTTGGCACCCCAGTGGGTCTGGGTTCAATCCCAGTCGACGTCGGTGGTTTTTCTGAGGCGAAAAAATCTGGTCACGTCTTCCTTCGGAAGGGAAGTAAAGCCGTTGGTCCCGGCTCATATGAGTCGTTAGGTAGGGTCCAGGTGGTGGAGTGTGAGGAAATAGGCCGACGAAAAAAAAAAGAAGCCACCATCTTGGACTCCAAAATCGTGCCAGACATAAATGTCCAGTCCTTATACACGGTTCGCAATCCACAAACTAACCATATTGAAGAGTTTTTTTTGTCCTGTATTTCCAAGAAGGCACTATCTTTTAATCCAAAATGGCATCGGACATGGATTTTAACCCTATATACGCCTTTCCCGATCCATAAATATCCTTATTGCGGTGTATTGAACAGTATTTCTCTCTTTTATCAAACAGAAGCCACCATCTTAGCTTCCAAAATGGTATCACACATCGATTTTCAGCTTTTATCCACCGTTCTCAATCCAAATATACCCATATGCAGGGTATTTGACAGTGTAGTATAACAAAAGATAAAATGAGACAAAAAAACACTGACGGGCAACCTTTGCCACACTGTACAGTTGGTTCAAATCGGTTTATAGTGGCCAATAAGCAGTGTTTAAAAATTTGTTTGCTTACCCAATCAAGTATTCCACCCTCACACTTTGTGCAGTATCCTCAGTGTTGCATTAAATCGGCTCAAAGCTACCAATAAGAAGAATTTAAAGAAACAAGTTTGTTTTCCCAAATTAGAAATCCACCATCAAACTTTGTGAGTGGCCTCAACAGCATCCTTACAGTTAGTTTAGATCGGTTGAAATTGACTCTCATGTTAAGTTTAAAAATTCTTTAAACTATTCTAAATTCTAAACCCTGCTGCCAATCCATCCCTTTTATCCAACATCCTAAGGTGTGCGCATAAGAAGTGTATCGAAAATAAGCTATCCACAAACTTTCTTTCAAATTATCTTGAAAACCGATATTTTATTCATACAAAAAATTGATCCTTTATTGTACGAGGTTAAACTTGAACATAATGAAGACCAGATGAAATTTAAATTATTCCTTCACGAATTTTCAAACTTTGGATCGAATGCTCTTCATCAAGTTCCGGACAAGTGTTGCATCGCATTTTTTGGACGCTTGAGCCCAAATTTTTTTGAACTCCTGCATGTTCCCAGCTGCCTAACCAGTTTTCTTGAAGACCCTCTTCACAATTGCCCAGTAACGTTCGATGGGTCGAAGCTAAGGGCAATTTGGTGGATTGAAATCTATACCCTTTTCCGCAAGCCAATTAAGAGTGGTTTTGGCATAGTGAGCCGACGCTAAATCCGGCCAAAACAGTGGAGGTGTACTATGCTTCTTATATAAAGGCAACAATCTCTTCTGGAGACACTCAGATCGATAGATTTCCGCATTTATAGTTCCGGTAGTGTAAAAAATGGTTGACTTCAAACCACAGGAACATATTGCTTGCCATACCAGTACCTTTCGACCAAATTTATCCACTTGAATCGACCTGTCCGCATCGCTCACATCCTCCCCAACGACGGCAGTAAAGTATTGTGGACCTGGAAGGGTTTTTGAGTCCTCCTTTACATAGGTCTCATCGTCCATCAAAACGCATGCATCCGGACGCTGCAAAAGACGCGAATACAATTTCCGGGCCCTTGTTGCTGCTCGCTTCTTCTGTTCTGCACTTTGTTTCGAGATTTTCTGCTTCTTGTAGGTCTTCAGGTGGTTTCGCCTCTTGATACGCTGGATCATTCCGACACTCGTTCCTGCTTTTTTGGCCAAATCACGTATTGACATTGATTTGTTCTTCATGATTAGAGATACCACTTTATGCTCCAGTTTCGGGTTGGAAGAACCGGGTTTTCTGCCTTTTCCTGGTAGCTCATCCAAAGAATAGTGTTCCCCAAACTTATTAATGATGGTTTTAACACTCGCATGATAAATTCCAAACCGCTTCGCCAATTTTCGCATAGTAATACCCTTCTCACTTAGCCATGTGTCCAGAACCTTAATTTTCACTTCCTTTTCAATACGCGACATTTTGAAAACGCAGAATTTGAACCGCACAAACAAGTAAACAAAAGAAAGCTGACAGTCAAACGCACAGCATGCCGTGTTCAGAGCATAAAAAACCATCACAAATACATGCGTACAATGCAAATGTATGTGGATAGCTTATATTCGATACACTCCTTAGAACAATCTTTCCAAAGAAAAACTCACAGTATAACATTATTTTTATTTATTTCTAAATCCTTAAGAAATAACCGTTACAAAGAGTTACTTTTTAACTAATTTACATCAACATATTATTATGTGGACTTGTTATATTCGTATGCTCTAACTTTACGTTTCATACCATCCAGTAAGTTTTTGTTATTTTTTTCTTTTTGGTTTCTGATTTTCAGCCTCAGGCTGGTTCATCTCCCGTCGTAGTCACTCAAACACCTCTTTGATTGCTTTTCGTAACTTGTCCGGGAGTGAGATTTGAACTCGTGACTTTGGCGTGAGAGGAGAGGCGGTCGCCCCCATCCATTAAGTTGTGCACAGTGTCCTCTATCACCTTTCTGGAAGCATTTTCCTACTTTTTAGCAAAATCTTTCTGATTATTTGCCTCTCCTTTCGATTTCTCAAGGTTTCACTTCACAATGCCCTTATATCTTTCAATTGGATGAAGTTCTGGGGTGTTCGGAGGATTACAGTCCTTTGGTACAATGTTAATGTTGTTTCCTGCATACCACTTCGAGCCGCTTTACCACAATGACAACATGCCAAATCAGACCAAAACAGAACAGAACTCGTGTGCTTTTGGATGAATGATAGAAGCCGCTTTTGAAGACACTCGTTGACGCAAACTTGTTGGTAGATTGTCTTGCTCTTCAAACCACAACTGCAAATAGCCTGTTAAACCGTGTACTTTTTAGAGAACTTCGACAATTTTTTGGCCTTGAAATGATCGTCAACCTTGCACGTTGTAATGTGGTATATAACTCAAAACCAGGAAGCTTCCTTTAGTCTGCTTTGACGGTTTTTTTTCTCATCATCCATAACCACGCAGTCAAAATTTTGTCAGCAATTTGTCGTACAGCTTACGCACTCTTGTTTTCGAACTGGTTTCCTGCTTCTCGTTCCTGCAAGGGATTTTTATTACCTTGAACGACCTATATCCTGCCGCTTTCTTAGCTTTTTGTACGAAAGAATACGATGTTATGACCTTTCTAGCCGCATCTGGGATGGAAAGGTTCGGGTTTTGCTTAATCAGCCGAAGTACTGCATCCCGCTGGGATTGGAAGTTGTCGTTCCGCTTGTCGCCAGATCCTACTTACTGTTGAACGCAGGACTCCGAGTGATTTTGCTATGTCATGATGCGTCATACTTAGACAGATTTTCCACATTTTTGTGCAAAATTTTTTCACGCAGTTCCCCCAAAAAAAAACCCCCCCCCTACCCCACCCCCCCCCCTTTTTTCCCCCCCCCGCCCCCCCCCCTTTTTACCCCACAAAAACCCCCCCCCGCCCCCCCCCCTCCCCCCTTTTTTTTTCAAAAATTCTTAAAAATAAATCGTCCTGCTCAATCTTCTGTGAGGGTATGTGACGGGGACGGGACTATCACAATCATCGACTCTATTTTCATCAGTGCACAAGCAATCGGTGAACATCGTTTCTTCCGTGCTCCGTTGCTTTAATAGTTTCTCACAGTTTTTAGTTTCTCGAAAATTCAGTTTTTTCTCGAAATTATCTACCGCAGTTATTATCGAGTTTTTTTTTATCTGAAGAAGAAAACGTGTCGTTTAAGCAGTGTAATAGCAATTATTAAATTAACGGTAATTGCCTAGTGACAAGCCATTTTTCACCGCACCTCTGCATCATCACGCACACCAGCAGTTCATCTAGCGATAGAGGCTATCCGTTCCATTCTATCGACTGTAACGGTTCATCGCATCACACTCGTTGCGCTCCACTCCTCTCCGGTATAGGCAGCCACACTCGTTCGTCACCCGAGAGCAGCAGCAGCAGCAGCTAAATTATACATATAAGATAAGTGTTTTGTTTTTCTCTTTCTCCCCTGAATAGATTGTACTTCCCTTTTGTGTTTTTTATAGTGTTAAGTTAAATCTCTGTTGTATTGTACCAGTGTGATTTTGTAATTGCCTCAGTGGTTGAGCGTCATAAGCTCCCACGGGTGCGACATGGATGATTTGTCAGAAGACGATTCATCCTTGCCGCCAAATAATGAGGTGTCTCATAAAATCACCCGGTCACGAGCCTATCCAGCTGATTCAGCTGGTCCATGGGTTGTTTATTTTCAGCCCAAAACGAAACCTCTGAACGTTTATCAGATCACTGATGATCTGACGAAGCGATTCTCAGCCGTGACGGAAATAATTAAGGTGAGACCCAATAAACTAAGGGTCGTTGTGTCCAACCTTAAACAAGCTAATGAGATTGCTGTCTCTCAGTTCTTCACACTGGAATATTTAGTGTACATCCCAGCTCGAGGTATTGAGATACAAGGTGTGGTCACCGAAGCGAGTTTGACCCCCGAGATCCTGAAGAAGCAGGCGGTTGGTCGCTTTAAGAACCCTCTGCTTCCTTCAGTCAAGATACTCGATGTGCAAAAACTAGGCACAGTGTCGATCAGTGAGGGTAAAAAGAAATTTACCCACTCAGACTCGTTCCGTGTGACCTTCTCTGGTTCAGCCCTCCCTCAATACGTCGAGTTGGGAAAACTTCGACTACCTGTGCGGTTGTTTGTACCTCGGGTCATGATCTGCCAAAAATGCAAGCAGATGGGACATACGACCTCCCATTGCGGCAATAAGGCACGCTGCTCCAATTGCGGGGAGAAACATGAGGATGGCGCCTGCGCAGACAGCACACCAAAATGCGCTTTCTGCAAGGGAACTCCTCCTCATGCTCTCTCGTCGTGCCCGGCGTACAAACAACGCGGGGAAAAATTAGAACGCTCGCTAAAACAGCGTTCCAGGCAATCTTTCGCCGAAATGGTGAAAAAAGCCTCACCATCACCCAATGCCAATACAAATCCCTTTGCTCCTCTGTCAGATGACGAGTCTGACTTTGATTTGGCTGAAGAGGGAACATCAGTCAGTTTTCCGGAAGGTGCTTCACGGAAGCGAAGACGCGTCCGCCCACGGAAAGTTGCTGAACAGGAGCCCAAAATCAGCTTGCCCATTTCAAGAAAAGGTGGAAAAAAGGAAAATCCAATTCCACCTGGTTTTCGTACCACTAACTACACCCAGGACTTTCCATCTCTTCCGGGGACATCCAAAACCCCTGATGCCCCGATTTTAAGAACAGAAGTCCCTTCCTCGACTGGGCTGTTCTCATTTGATGACATTGTCGAAGGTATCTTCAAGTACCTCGAAATTTCTGACCCTCTCAAAAGCATTGTTCTGGCAATGCTTCCCACAGTGAAAACTTTTTTGAAGCAATTAACAATAAAGTGGCCCCTCCTTGCAGCAATCATTTCCTTCGATGGATAATTTTCCAAATGAGGTCGGGGATTTGATCACTGTTCTACAGTGGAATTGTCGAAGTCTTGTTCCTAAATTGGAATCTTTCAAATTTTTAGCTCACAATACCGGTTGTGATGCATTCGCTCTTTGTGAAACATGGCTCTCTTCCGAAATCGATCTTCCGTTTCATGATTTCAATATTATTCGTCTTGATCGTGAGGATTCACGTGGAGGAGGAGTACTTTTGGGGATCAAAAAGTGCTACTCCTTCTATAGAGTGAATTTTCCTCCAATTCCAGGTATTGAAGTTGTCGCATGTCAGGCTGTTATTAAAAATAAAAGCCTTTGCATTGCTTCTGTGTATATTCCTCCTAGAGCCTCAATAAACCAAAAACAACTTTCAGATATTTGTTCGGTTCTTCCTGCTCCGCGGTTGATCATGGGAGATTTTAACTCTCACGGTACAGGCTGGGGAGAACTGTACGATGACAACCGGTCTTCCTTGATATATGACCTCTGTGACAACTTCAATATGACAGTTCTTAACAATGGAGAAGTAACACGTTTGGCTGGTCCATCCTCAGTTGGCAGTAGATTAGACCTCACACTTTGTTCGAATTCATTATCGTTGGATTGCACATGGAATGTGATTCAAGATCCCCACGGTAGTGATCATTTGCCCATAAAAATTTCGATTGCCACCGGGTTCAATCCGTCGGAATCTATCAACGTCGCGTATGATCTAACCCGTCACATCGATTGGACAAGGTTTAGGACAGCAGTAGATGAAGCCGTAACGACGGTAGAAGAGCTTCCACCGCTGGAGGAATATAACTTCCTCTCCAACCTGATCTTAGACAGCGCGCTTCAAGCTCAAACTCGACCAGTTCCAGGAACGTCATTTCGCAGGAAACCTCCTTCTCCATGGTGGGATCAGCAATGCACCGAGGTTTACCGTAAAAAGTCCGACGCGTTTAAAGTTTTCCGTAGACGTGGAACACCTGAGCACTTCGAAGTATACACGGCTCTCGAACGCGAACTTAAGAGCCTCATCAAGGCCAAGAAACGCGGATACTGGCGAAGATTCGTGGACGGGCTATCGCGCGAGACGTCGATGAGTACTCTTTGGAACACGGCGCGAAGATTGCGTAACCGAACTACGAACAACGAGAGCGAGGAGTACTCGGACCAATGGATCCTCAAGTTCGCGCGAAAAGTTTGTCCAGATTCTGTGCCGGCACGGATCATTCCTCGCGAAACCGAAAATTCGATAGATGAGATCAGCCAACCCTATTCAATGACAAAACTCTCGCTCGCACTCCTTTTGTGTGGCAATACGGCTCCAGGAGCTGATAGGATCAAGTTCAACTTGCCTCTCAGACGTCGCTAAGAGGCGCATGTTGAACTTGTTTAATCAGTTTCTGGAACTAAACATTGTACCGGATGATTGGAGACGGGTGAGAGTTATTGCCATTCAAAAACCTGGTAAACCCGCGTCCGACCACAACTCCTATCGACCCATCGCGATGTTATCTTGTATTCGAAAGTTGTTGGAGAAAATGATCCTCTTCCGTCTGGACAAATGGGTTGAGACGAACAACCTGCTTTCAGATACTCAATATGGTTTCCGTAGGGGTAAGGGAACGAACGACTGTCTCGCGTTGCTTTCCACAGATATTCAGTTAGCTTTTGCTAAAAAAGAGCAAATGGCTTCTGTATTCTTGGATATCAAGGGGGCTTTTGATTCAGTATCTGTTGAAGTTCTTTCAGATAAACTCCACGCTTGTGGCTTTTCACCATTAATGAATAATTTTTTGTACAATTTGCTGTCAGAGAAACATATGAGCTTTTCTCATGGAACCTCTACAGCTTCCCGATTTAGCTACATGGGTCTCCCCCAGGGATCATGTTTAAGCCCCCTTTTGTATAATGTTTATGTCAAAGACATTGACGGTTGTCTAAGTGACAACTGTACGTTGAGACAACTTGCAGATGACGGCGTAGTGTCTGTCACGGGACCCAATGGGGTCGATCTGCAAGGACCCTTACAGGATACCTTAGACAATTTGTCTACTTGGGCTCTAGAGCTAGGTATCGAATTCTCTACGGAGAAAACTGAGTTGGTAGTTTTTTCTAGGAAGCATAACCCAGCACAACCGAAGCTTCAAATTTGGGGTAAACCGATAACTCATTCTATGTCATTTAAATATCTTGGGGTCTGGTTCGATTCAAAGTGCACCTGGAGATCCCACATTGAGTATCTGAAGCGAAAGTGCCAGCAAAGGATCAACTTTCTTCGAACAATTACCGGGACCTGGTGGGGAGCGCATCCGCAAGATCTTCTAACGTTGTACCGGACAACGATTTTGTCGGTTATAGAATACGGTAGTTTTTGTTTTCAGTCAGCGGCTCGGTCGCACATCATCAAACTGGAACGTATTCAGTATCGGTGTCTTCGTATCGCGTTAGGTTGCATGCACTCGACTCATACCATGAGTCTTGAAGTGCTGGCTGGCATGTTGCCACTCTCGGATCGGTTTTCAGAATTATCTCTCCGGCTCCTCACCAGGTGTGAAGTTATGAACCCCCAGGTAATCGAAAACTTTGAGAAGCTCCTTGAGTTGAATCCTCAAACTCGCTTCATGACTTTGTACCATTTGTACATAACACAGGATGTCAGCCCTTCGCCGAATATTCCCAATCGTGTTTGCTTCTCCGACTTCGGCAGTTCGGTTCATTTTGATTTATCCATGAAGCAGGAGCTTCGTGGAATTCCAGAGCATCATCGTCCTATGATTGCTCCTGTGATATTTGCTGCAAAGTTTGGCCAAGTTGATTCCACTAAATCGTTCTTCACTGACGGATCATTGATAGAGGAGTCAGCAGGCTTTGGTATATTTAATGAAATTTATAGCGCCAATCGTAAACTTCAAGCTCCTTGTTCCGTATATGTCGCTGAATTAGCGGCAATACACTTTACGCTAGAAATTGTTGCCTCACTAACACCGGATCAGTACTTCATTTTCACGGATAGTCTCAGTTCTATAGAGGCTATTCGCTCCTTGAGGCCGGTAAAGCACTCCTCGTATTTTCTCATGAAAATACAGGAGCTTCTAAGTGCTTTATCTTCGCGTTATTTTATCATCACCTTTGTATGGGTCCCTTCTCATTGTTCAATTCTGGGCAATGAGAAAGCGGACTCGCTTGCAAAGGTGGGCGCTATAGAAGGCGATATTTATGATCGACAAATCGCCTTCAATGATTTTTTCTATTTTTCGTCAACAGTCACTCGTCAGCTGGCAGTATAAATGGAGTAAAGGAGATTTGGGGCGATGGCAACATTCAATCATCCCAAAGGTGTCGAAGAAATCTTGGTTTTGGGGTATGGATGTGGGTCGAGACTTCATTCGTGTGATGTCTCGCCTCATGTCCAATCATTATTCTTTGAACGCTCATTTATACCGTGTTGGGCTGAGTGACAGCAATCTCTGTGAATGTGGACAAGGTTATCAGGACGCAGATCACATTATTTGGTCATGTGCTGAGCATCGTGGAGTCAGATCTGAGCTTTATGATTCCCTTCGGGCTCGAGGTAGACAACCCAATGTACCAGTTCGAGATATTTTGGCTGTGCGTGATCTGGAGTTTATGAAACTCATTTATGTGTTTTTGACTAACATTAGCCTTAGATTGTAGTTAGTTTAACCTGTATGTTTACTTTAAGTTTTTTTTATCTGTGTTTGTGTGTTTTTTTTTCTTTCTCAAAAATGTTCAAGTCAAAGTCAAAAGAAGCCAAAAGTTGTATAGTTTTAAGTTTTTTGACAATTTCGAATTTAAAATAAATGTGTTATGTAAACCATACTTCAAATTCCCGCCCATCTTCCCATCCTTTCAATTGTTATTCCTATTAACCTCGAGACGGCCGCGAGTAATCGGTTCTGTCCCCTTAACGTTAGTTTTAAGATAATTGATGTATATAAATATGAAATCTTGGCTCTGTAAAGTTAATTCGATTGAGCCTGTACAAATAAATGATCTTTAAAAAAAAATTAAATTTTTTTTTTTAAAAAAAACAAATAATTACAACCCAAAAAAAATAAAATAAGGTGGGCCCCATTTATTTTTAAAAAAAAAAATATTTTTTCTTACACCCCCCCCCCACAAAAAAAAAAAAAAAAAAAAAAAATTTGTCCCCCCCACATTTTTTTTTTCAAATTTAACAAAAAAAAATATATTTATTTACCCCCACACACCCCCATATGTACAAAAAACAACTGTGTGTGGCCACACATACTTTTCATTTGCCACATAAACTTCATATGTGTTTCTCAGAGGGTTCTGTTTATGTGTGAACAAATGAATATTATGTGGAATTTAGCACGGATTTTTGCCAATAAATATGTGTGGATTTTTACCCGTGTAGTGGTCGGATTTGTAAACTATGTGTTTCCTTTAACAATAACAACATCAGAAGTTTTTTTCGCGGTGCAGTTCGAACGTGTGTCAGAGAAATACAAAATGGAAGAAGAAAGAAGAAAAATAATTGAGCGCAATCATTTGGAAAACCCTTGTCCTAGCTTCGGCTGGACACATACTAAAAAATTTGGAAAACCCTGCGTGGTCTGGACCAATACTTGCTAAAGTGTTGGGTTTTCCTCGAAATACCATGTGGCGTGTTTTGAAAAAGTACAGATAAATTTTGTCGACGGATCGCAAGCCTCAAAGCAAGCGTCGGGTGGGTATTGTCGTCAACTGAGGAACAAATTCATCAAGAACATTAAGGCAAACCCCAAAATCTCAGACCGCGATTTGGCCAAAAAGTTTCGCGCCGCACGCAGTACTGTGCAACGGAAAGGCTTCAAGTCATACCGTGCCTGTACACAACCAAATAGGGATCAAAAGCAGAACAATGTGGCCAGAATCCGTGCCAGAAAACTGTATGTACAGATGTTGACAAAATTCAATGGCTGTCTCCTCGTGGAACCTATGTAAAGACCGATTTCAAACAGCTACCGGGACAAAACATTTACTTGGCTACTGCTCGGGGAGTTGTTCCTGCCAAATTCAAGTTTGTGTTTGCAGATAAATTTGCTCGTAAATACATGATTTGGCAAGGCATCTGTAGCTGTGTTAGGAAGACCAAGGTTTTCATAACTGATAAGACATTTAATTCAGAGCTGTACAGAACGGAATGTCTCCAAAAGTCAATATGGCCATTAATCAGGTCCCACAATGAACCTGTCATGTTTTGGCCATATCTTGAAAGCTGTCATTACAGTAAAATAGTGCTACAGTGGTATGAAACCAACGGGATTCAGTTTATACCGAAAGAACTCAACCCACCAAACTGTCCCCAGCTCAGACCGATAAAGAGATTTTGGGCTATTATGAAGAGGAAGCTGAAGGTGAATGGCAGTGTCGTCAGAAACATCAATGAATTGAGAACCATGTGGAATAAGATTGCCAAAACGATGGATGAGAATGATGTGTTGTTGATGAAACGTATTCCGGGAAAAGTCCGCAAATTTCTTCGTAATCGAGATGATTAATTTTTTTTTTGTATTTTTCCTCTAAAGTTTACATAAAGTCGAACATGTTAGTTTAAACAGAGTGCGCATTTCAAGCAATAAGTAGAATTATTCAAAAATTTAAGTATTAAACAGTATAATACGGAAAATTCGCAAAAAGTAAAGCAACGGCATATGGTTGAAAAAATGTATTATTCAAATCGATTTTTCATTAGTTATACTAACATAGACTTACTAATCGTCAAAAGGTAAAGTTGTGTTCTATGATTGGGAATGTTGATGATTTCAATCGATTTTTCGTTAGTGTAACTAACACAGACTTCGCTAGTAAGTGCCTATCGTAGGGCCTGCTAGAAAACTTGTTAGTTATAGAATTACAACCCGAAAGATTTCAATGCTACACATAAGCTTTCCACTGATGGTTGTAGATTACTATCAGGTTTTTCGTACCACAACCGGGTGGGCTATTCGCCATAAGGGACCTTCTGGACCATCATACTGGCAACTACGACGAGCACGTTGGTTCCAGTGCCCCTGTCTACCTAACTGCAGAGGTAGATCTGAAATTTTCTCGGATATTAAACGCCGCCCGTGACAACTAAAAAATCCGAATCTATGCTCGTAACTTGCATTCGTCCATTCAAAGCGACGAGAAGTTGAATAAACTATTTTCCGGAATGAATATAGCACATGGTGGTGTCTTGCTACTCATGAAAACCGGAAAGAAATATTATTTTTTTTTCCTCGCCCATCTTCCTTTTTCCTTTTTAATTTAATTTAATAAAACTTAAGAGTTGGTTTTAATGGCTTAAAGCCAGAAAAACGTACGGGCCTTCTTTAGATATTTGATGATTTGTATCATAATTTCCCCTGCAATTCTTCACTTTTAATTGTCACATATAAAAAAAACCGCTAAATCGGGGTTATCAAGAAAATCTTCCAAGAACTTTGTAAGTCAAGCAAATACCCATACAAGGCCCATCAAATAACTGAAAAGAGTTATGTTTATAATAAAATAAAACAACAAAAATCTGTATGTAATCCAATGTAAACCATGTGGTCGTACCATGTGTACCACTTCTCTATTTTTATTTCTTCCTTTCAATTCCACTATGCATCGACGATGTGATTCTACTGTATTTATATATAGTTTTGTTTTGACATACAATTAAAAAAAAATCAATTATCTTCATCACTGTAACGCTTAGTGACTGGACGATCGAAGTAACCGTAGGTTCGTTAATCAATTATCTCAATTTTGTGATATGGCTGAGTGGTTACCACAGAGAGTCGCCTCGCTGTCAGCCATGGATCAAATCTCGATGAAAAGTATTGATTATTGTTTTCTTTCTTATATCAGCCATTATTGGACTTCAATCCTGGTCTATGTTTTATCACGCCTTTGACGCTATGAAACAATATCATATAATCGACGCACATTAAATTGTACGACAACATCCAGATTGACTCCGTATCGAGTGTTGAGCCGGACTATTTGAGCCGTGTCTCGGGCAGTGGTAAGGCGAAAGCATTCGATTGCCCTGGATGCTCGTTGCATAAACCGACTTTTTATCGAAACGTTGTGCTTCATAAATCATCATCGCAAGAAAACATCAATCTAAACCCAAAAAGTAACATTACAGCAGCTTGCAAACGGACTATTGTTCGCGCGCACGATTGAAGGGTCGAGATTATTGATGCCGTCGGCTAAGTATAGTCAAATAGCTCTTCTAGCCCAGTGAATAGCTATTGTTGTGAAATTTTGCCTCGCAGTGTGTGTGCCTTTGTTTACCTGTATAAAGTCTGCGTCCACGTTAATCCGGACACTTTCAAAACACTGTTACTTTTGAAGCGAGTGAAGAGTGAAAAACTTCGCTGAGGTATTGATTGGTGTTTACATTCCATATTTAGTGTTCAAGATAGTGAAGAATGAAAAACACGTGCGCAAGCGGACTTTGTATGGACGTAAGGCAAATCCTCACATGTCAATACGAGAACTTGCAAAACAATTGGATTCACCTAAATCCAATGTTCACGGTGTGCTCAAATAATTTTCGGAACGTTTGACGGTCGAGAGGAAACCGAGAAGTTATAAAAGCAATGGACGTGCTGATTCTGTCGTGGACCGAAAGGCGAAGAGGATATTGATGGGAAACCCGAATTTCTCTGTTCGAACGGTGGGTCGTAAAATAGGAACGTCTCTGGTTTTGTCCAAAAATCGAAACAGCGTTTGGGCTGAGGTCGTATGAAGTAAAAATAGTTCTACATCGCTACGATAAACAGAACTTGACAGCAAAATCACGGGCTCAACGTTTGTACTGCAAATATTTGACGAAGTTTTCATGCGTTGATATGGATGATGAAACTTATATCCTGGAGGATTTCAAGCAGCTTCTAGGGCACAAGCAACAAGGAGATTTACCAGAAAGAGTGCCTGCTTAAGCGATTGCTACCCTTCATAAAAGAACCACAAAGAAAAACCATTGTTCTGGCTCGATTCAGCATCATGTCATCTCCAGAGCTTTGATGAAGCGAAAGCTTTCTGGTAAGAAACAAAGAATCAAAGATATTAAACACTTCCAGCATATATGGACAAAGACGGCCACCATGGTATCTGAAGACGGTATCTGTTGCATTCCATCACTCCTATTGTTTCATTGAGAGCGTGGTTTATAAACTTGCACGTAAATCGCGATTCAATCTGGCTTTCAACTTTCTTATACTGAAGTCAGTAAAAGTTTTACTGACTTTCTAACAGCTGTTCTTCAGCTTCAGGTCAGTAAGCAGTTCAGTAAAAGTATTTTTTCTGAACGATCATCAAACTAGTGATCAACTCTCAACTTTCAAAAATTACTGAACAGTTCAGTAAGCAATACAGAAATTTAGTAAAATATACAGCAAAAAAAACTGTGATATTGGAAGCATCATTAGTTACCAAAAAGTACTGAATACATCATCAATCAATACCATAGCACAGAGAACAGACACCCAAGCTGGAGTGCCCTTCGTGTGTAAATTTCTGTAACTGCTATTTAAAAATAACAGCTCGTTTCCATTACGATTCCATTGAATCGTATGTTGATGGCGCCACTTGCCCGCCTCGAGATTTGATAGTCTGTCAATTTCAGTTTGGTGAAACCTAGACTAGGCGGCGTTGTTTTTCCAACGGTTTGCTTTTAAAAATTTACACAGTAAATTGGATAAAAATGTTCGAGCCTGGATGTCTGTGCTCTGTGACCATAGTTCGGTAAAATTTACAAAAAAAAAAAAAAACGTTTAATTGCGAACGCAGAAGTCTACAGTTGTTTCGGTTATTTCATCTTTCTCTTCCTAGCATGCAGGGACAATGCAAACGGAAGCTGCCGTTTCCATATGAAAGGAAAGCAGGGACTAGGGGACTGATTCAGTATCAGCATGCAAGATAAAAAAAGTGAAGCGCTGAATTATTGTTCGTTTATTGCCCCTATTATATGAAACTTTTTCGAAACATTCAGTTTTATTCAGCTCCTATAAATTCCATCAAAATATACAAAAAAAAAAACAACGACATTAATTCAAAATCCAGGTTAAATCCCACAATTTTCAAATTACCTATTTGAAACCATTCACTGGATCGATCACAAAAACTTTTCACCGGTGGTGGACAACGCAACGGTGTTTATTACGGCTGCAAAAATGGAGGAATATAACTGTTTGCTCCCAAGACTCACATCGCTATTAAAGACGTGAATTGCTTTGCATAAAATGCGGAAGCCATTCACGATGTCCGTTGTTACATTGATGAAGCACTTTTTCCAAACAATTATACCCTCATTATTTCCTTCAGGCTTCAGTTTTAGGCAAAGCATTGGCGTATTAGTGCCCACATCGGTACCATGCATCTGTAGAAAAGATCAAAATTCAGCAATGCTGTTGTCCACTTCAATCAGCGAGTTTAAAATTACCTCCATTTCACAATGTGTACAACTTTCTACTCAGCGAAGAACACGAGTTTATTCAGAAGCGTTAACTTAACTAAACTTTATAAAAATGGCGTCATACAGAACGTTGAATAAGCCAGCCGGAAACAAAGAGTTTGGTATATATACTGACGATAGCTCGGTAAAGCTAATTTTTTTATGCTGAATTTTCACTTCACAGAATTAGTGGTTTACGAAAAGTACCAAGCTTTTTCGGATACCGAGGTAATTCGGTTATATGTATTACCGACATCTGAATATTATTATATTTTACAGAAAAATCGGTAATAATAATTACAAAAATCATCAAATGCTGTACAAAAAACCGTTCTCTCAGTATAAATTCATTTTTACAGAATAAAGTCAGCAAAAATATATTAACGAGCTGAAATTATGGATTTAAGTATGCATATTGAAATATTGAATACTTCCAGCCCATACATGTGGACATCGGTCACATTCTTCAAGCGACTGTCAGCAGAATCGACTGTCATCGGTTAATCAACTGTGCAACTGTGCATCACAATGGGCTGGTTTTCACCACTCTGTAGTGTAGAATAATGACCTACTTTATCTCACATAAAAATCAGTGTCACTTTTGAGCTGTGAAAAGTAGTACATTATGCAACACTTTTCTTTGGCTACATGTTACACGATTTAGCGTGCTGCCTAGCAAATTTATGATAAATGAAACTATAGTGTTGACTGCTGCAATAATACCTTTAGTATCAAAGATGTGATAATGTTATACCATTCTGAAACAGTAGGCGAATCCCAACCTCCATGCCTGAGGTTTTCAATGAACTTGTAAATTTTCTTGGAACTTGAATATTGAATATTATATGCAACTTGTCACATAACTCGATTTTATCAGCATTCATCATCTGCTAGCCGCGTTGCATAATTATACAACTCGTGCTGAATTTTTTTTCTATTGTCAACTTGTTGAATGAACTAATATTATTGCGTGTGATAATAAGTGCAACAAAAAAATACAGTTATCGGCAACATTTTCGGGCTTGTCTGCCATGGCAACGTTCGTTAAGGCTGACTAAAAGTAAATTGGTACGCCTCTCGCGCGCCGCATAGCACGCTAGTATTGGGAATCGAAAATCTTTGACAGTGGTTTGTTTGCACTTCTATAGAGAACAACTGGTGCAAGTTTGATCAAAGTAGTCGATCGCGTTAAGAAATGACGTCAAATAGAACTCCAAAGAACATGATGCCGAAAACACCAGTTTGTCGAGAGCTCAAAACCTACAATGAAACCCTTGTAGTGCATAAATTATCTTAATTGCATATGGCCAACCGATGTGGCACAGCAACAATATTTCCATCGTCAAGGTCTCGCAACGTGGGCAAGAACACCCAAGTTCAATAGCCCATGTTGCAACCGCCAACGATGCATAGTTCCCAGGCTCAATTTTAACATTTCTCCAATTACACTGTTATCCGCAGTTCTCGACACTTTGTCAACTGCAATAAATTCCCAACACATCTGGTTACCAGGCACATCCGACTCTCTCTTTCGTTCTCTCTCGCTTTAAGCATATTATGTAACACTTTAGCAATAAGTCTCAATTAGGCTAGGTTCACTAAAGGAATTCATTCATATCGCAACCACGGTGTTGAACACACTTCGGATGACCTGCTTAACGTCATTCCTAGTACACCCTGAATTTGGAAAGGAATCAGCGGACCTAAAATAAACTGTAGCCAGGGATCGTCACTGCGCAGCAAGGTGTTGAGGTGCATTAAAGCCAACCCCGGTCTTTCGATCCGAGGTGTGGCCAGAAGGTACAACGCCAACTTTCAAACGGCGAGGAACATCCTTGCCAGGGAGGGATACAAGTCGTACAAAGCCAGTAAACATCCGAACCGGCACATGAAACAGAATTCCGTGGCCAAAAAGCGTGCAAGGCTCTACCGCGTTTTGACGAAACACAAGGGCTACACTTTGATCGATGATGAAACATACGTTAAACTCGGTTTTAAGCAACTTCCCAGTCAAAAGTTTTACATCGCGACTGGAAGTGGGGATGTGCCGGAAAGATTCAAGTTCGTGTTTACCGACAAGTTCCCGAAGATTTGGCAAGCGATTTGCAGTTGTGGCCTGAAAACGGAATCGTCACATCCTCGACGATGACATCCCAAGTTTACATCGAAGAATGCCTGAAAAAAGCGTGTATTGCCTCTCATCCGCAAGCTTTTGGCCCGATTTGGCCAGCTGCCACTACTCCAAGGTAGTCCTGGAGTGGTATGCTGGTGACATTCCGACCAAAGAAATGCGCTGATTCCGTGTCCGTTTCCATTGCGCAGGCGCTGGTGAGCTCCATCATGGGGAAGGTTCGACGTTTCGTTCGAACTGGAGAAATGTAACCATCTAAAGCTGTAACTTTGAAGTGCAAATAAAAGTACTGTAATGCACCCATTAATGGACTTTTTAAACTTATTGAATCACGAATTACAGGTGTTTTTGTGCGTACCAATTTACTTTCAGTCAGCCTTTAAAACATATAAGTCTTGCAAGAAAATGACGAGCGATATCAGAGTTGAGATCAAACAATAGAAAAACTGTAGTCGACAAAATTGCAGTTATTTTGAATATTTTGAAGGATAGAGAAAACATAGCTTAAATTTTAACAGGTATTTTGATTTTAGTAATGACCATTTTTAATATCTGCCCACTCTGGTAAGCATATGCTCATCTTCCAAGTTGCGAAATATTTTATGTGTACAATCTGACAGCTGGCTTGAAACATTTAACGTATACATATTTATGTACTTATTAAGCCACCGAAAGCGGAACATAAATATCCTCGCTAGATAATATTGTGCGGAATCTGCAGAATTGTATGGACAACGGCATGGATGAAGGCAATGAGTTTTGTCAAATATTTGCCCAGACAATTATTTGGAGTGCCTGGTGAAAAGTTTGTTGACAATGGTAATGGTTGATTGACCAAATAATTAGTGATTCAATACACGGAAGCTTTTGATGATTGAACATTAGGCTGATCCATTGCTTTAAGCAATGTTTAAGATGTTTGCTTCCTATCCGAAATGTACTGCTATCCCAATTACCTCTGCGCTAAAAGGAAAATTTGCTCAACTAAACTACTGGATTATAACAATTTAAAACGTTTCTAGAAGCCACACAGTGCCGTTAAATTAACAATTTTAAACTGAAAACTGATAACATTCATTGGTAGCTCAGCAGCTATCAACGGACAGCCTCTGTAACATTATCAGTTTTACTTATCAACTGTCTCTGATGTTACTAACGCAGAAGCCGATATGGAAACGCATGGTCATCACACCATTTTGATGCAATCAATAGCAAGCAAAATAGAAATAATCATCTTTATTCCCGATTCCAAACAGATAGGATCCGTTTAACAAAAAAACAATTGTTTTATATGACGCGTCCGGCTCGTGCGAACTAGTTTACCATTTTTTAAAAGTGCAATTTAACATTTTTAATCTCCCTTAACGCTTGAACGCCTTTAACTTGTACGGTTTATTGGCGAGTGGATATCTATTTATTTATTTATTTTTTGATGTCAATCGCGAGTAGGCCATTTAATTGCAGCAATATAACATATTTTGTCATTTGAAAGTATTTTAAAAGAAAATATCATTACAAAGTCATAGTACCGCAATGCATGTATAATGTTGTCATCACCTGATTTAAATGCACACATTCAACATAATACACAAAATAATAAATTTAAATTTCGTCGTTGTCGGTTGGGTGTGTAGAAATTAGGTTTTGATACGAAGTTTTGAGAATCAAAACGACACAAACAATATCGCTTACAACTGAGACGTGCGGAAATAAAAAATATAACAATAATGCGCTGCAATATTCTTGTATATTCAACGTATAATGTTTTAATATTGTTTGCGTAATGAAAACTGTAACTAAATCGTTTTATAAATCCAAGCATTTAATTTGCTTTGCTGATGATTGTATTATAATGGTCAATGAATGTTAAATCAAAATCTTCCACACTGTTTTATTACCTCCTTTACTAGAGAGATTGTAAAGTCTGGTGTGTTCCAGTGCCTATTAAATAATATTGAATTAAATCTTTGGACGTCTAGCTGCTATAGCCTTGTATTTACACAAAATATAAAATAATTGTACATCTTTTTTGATAACCTAATGTCTTCTTTATTTTTTATTTCCAACAAGATCTACACTGAAAGTTAATTACACTGAAAGTTAATTTTAGTTTATATTACGAAATCGAAGGTAGAACTAACGAATCTGTTCATTGTTTTCAGCAACGAAACTGATTTGTTCTTTTTAAGAAGATACATTCGTAATTAATGCCACACGCGCAACTGTCAAAAGCACGAAGCATCTGTTGACACAGAAACAACATTCGTGCATTGTACAAAAACAATACAAAGAGCTACGAATATTTTGTTACCAATTTAAAAGAAACGTCTCTCTGATAGTTGACTGCATGACTGAGAGATCTACTTTATCGACTCAAAACGTAATTGACACAAAAACACAACCACGTGGAGTTGTCCAGCGTATTTTTTTTTAATGTTTCTGACATGGGATTCGATCCTATATTTTTGGAAAGAGCTGATACTGCATCCTCGGTTGATCTCACTATGCCATCGAGACTCATGAGGTGATAAGTGAATAATAAGTATGATGTTATAACTCTTGACAGAGCTTCAATTTGTATTTTGGGATAAATAAATTATTCCCGCCCATCCCAGCAGCAACATCAGCGAAGCAGCGATTGGCTGGTCTTCACGAAATCCATTTCGTGCATTATACAATAAGGTGTAATGATAGCATTTCACTAGATAAAAAGCAATTAGAATGTTTCATACAATATACGAGACATTTGTTCTATGTACAAAATCCATGATTACGAAGCGAGTGAAAGCTATTTTACGAAAATAAATTTTCAGTGTAAGCATAAAGTTAAATAAGTCAGTTAATTTAGATTTTTTTCAATTTTTTCAAATGAAGGAAATATCATTTACAAATAGTACCATCTGATCAAAACTGACCCGGACTTGTGGATTTCAACTGTGTGCGTAGACCGAATCGGTAATTTGTTTTCTTAAGTTGGCACATCTTTCCTTGGCAGTTTAAACGGGATACGATAATAAGTTTATTTTTGAAAGCTGTTTGTTTACGACGCAAACAGTTTGTGTGGTGATTTTTAACGCCGAAAAAAATGAACAACGAGTTATCAATGGAATAACGGCCACGGAATCATTCAAAATGTTACAAAAGTGTTTTCAGGACTCTACTCTACCGAGAATGTGAAGTCGTAGAAAATTCACCTCGTGCAAGTCGTCCATCCATCTCTGTTAACGATGATAACATCGAAAAAGTGTTGGAAATTGTGCTCGAAAATCGTCGTGTTGGCATTAGAGAGATAGCAGAGAAACTTCACAACATTTTGGTCGATGGGTATAAAACGCGCCGCCGCCACGTACCAAAAGATCTGATTGTTTTTGCAAAAACAACTTCGAACAAGGTCGTAACAGAGATGGTTGCCAACGTAGCTGATTTATCATACACATTATTACTGGTGACGTGACGTGGGCTTATGAATATGATGTTGAGACAGCCCAATAACCCAACAAACATCGGTGTTGAATTAGAGCTTGTTCAAACAAGTTTGGAGAAGTTACTAGCTATTCTAGAAGAAACAGCTGAATAGCTTCTCCAAATTTGCTTGAACAAGCTCTAATTCAACACCGATGTTTGTTGGGAATCTAACAAATGGCGCAGCCGAAAAATGAGCCGAAACTGAAAAAAACACTTCAAAGTTGGTCGAAAATTAAGGTGATGCTGTTCGTTTTCTTCGATTGCCGCTGTGTGGTACGAGAATATGTTCCAGAGGGTCGAACGACCAATTTGGTGTACTACTTGGCCGTTTCAATGCGTCTACGTAAAGAAATTCGCCGTAAACGGCCGGGTTTGCGGGCAAACAATTCATGGATTTTTCACCACGATAATGCACCGTCACATTCCAGCTTGTTTGTAACGGAGCTTTTGCCCAAACATAAAACAAAAGTTATCGCACAACCACTGTGATCACCAGATTTGACACACTGTGACTTTTTTATTTATTCCGAAACTTAAATAACCGCTTCGGGGAACGTGCCATGAGTCGATTGAGGACAGAAAAATAAATTGCTGACGGACGGCTATCCTGGCCGAGGCGTATAGCAAGTGAATGGAAAATTGGATTAACCGTTGGCATGCCTATATTTACTCAAATAAAGCGTATTTTGGAAGAAATTATCAAGATTTGTATGAAAATGCATAAAAAGTTCTTTTCTATAACCAGTCCGGGTCAATTTTGATCAGATGGTATAAACAAAAAATGGGAGCCCCGAAGGACTCCTGAACTAACTCGAATAGGATTCGAAGTCTTGCCTTCAAATATGACACATTGTTGGCGGACAGTAAGATTAAACTAGAGCCATTTAAAAAGACCTACACAGAAAAAAAATCTGAAACTTCATTGTGATGTAATTATCAGAGCCTGCCGAATTGTATTTCATTCCACACGAAACAGCAACTTGTATGAAGTAGTTCTTACAAAGTCGATTTTTTGAATACAACTTTACCGAAAATGTATGGAATGTCCCAGAACTTTACACGACTTATAATTTAAATGTAGATGTTTTGTGACGCTTCATTTATGTGCACGATATTGAACAGAAATTCACTCTACATTTTCGAACTGTATAGGTCAATTCTATTTTTTGCAGTTTGAATATAGGCCTTTCTAAAGTCTGTATATAGGAATCAAACATGGTTCGTATGTCAGATTTCTTACCACTTTAAAAAATAGAAACTAGATAGGAACTTTTTCATGAATTGGGAATAATGCCGGATCTGAGTGACAGATTGAAAAACCAAAGCAAGGGAGTTGTAAGTTGCAAAGCTAAGTTTTTCATAAATGTGGGTGGAATCCCATCAGGCCCAGAACCTTTCAAAGTATCTATTTTTGCAATGCTTCTCTTATGTTCTCCACATTCCTATAGTTTACTCTAATATTTTTACTATATTTTTGAAAGGATCGTAATATTCGCATTCTGTGCCAGAAAATTCAGTACAGAAATCTTGAAAAATTCGGTACAAAAATCTTGAAAAAATCGGTTCAGAAATCTTGAAAAATTCGGTATCATAGGATTCCAAATTTCTGGCAAGTTATCCTCCACATGTGCGTGCATTTTCGATGCAAAATTCTGCCATTTCAATTGAGTTTTAGCAAAGATAAAGATTTTGTTTTGGCCTGGATTTTATCTCCAATTCGGTTTTTGAATTTAACTCATCAAATGCTACATCAACAACTTGCTTTAGCTAGTTCTATACATTTAAACAGGTTATGAAATTCTTGTTGCTACTATTTCTTTATTATACGTTATGTGTTTTTTGCTTTTGGTTTTTAATTTTTGCTTTTGTGCGTTTTACCAAACTGGATGCGTTGAATAATTTTGTCACCATATTATTTTCAATGGTACATGTTCAACTATTACTTGGACTAACAATATGTAAAATACTTCAACATAGTATATTTTCTTCATTTATAAAAACCGTTTGTCAGTCAATACTACTTAGCATATACCTGCAATTTGTCAAAATTTGCCAAGTGACATTAGAAGATCTCTTTATATTCGCAGTCGTCGGGACTTTTGTATTGATTTTTATTTAAAGAAAACTCAATCGCTTCAATGACACGCTTCATTTTTCCAGGAAGAAGGGATTTGGTCAATCAGGAATCATTTTGAAATTTGTCAATAATTCATCTAAATAGCTATTTTGCTGATTTAGATTGAGACCTAAACTGGCAGTTTTGTCAAAAAATAAACTGCAGTGTTTTATTTTCCGCAACAACTGGAACCAAGATATTCTCATTTGCTGTGTCTGTAAAAAAGTCAATACTACCCTGATTTAAGTCTCCGTATATGTGATTTTTTGTTTCTGGGGGAAGATTTTTCGACATTTCTTAAACAACATTAAAAAAAATCCTTTGAGTCCTTGCGAGCATTGTTGGGGGAAAAATACACAGATTTAAACTTTAAAACTCCTACTGTTGGTATATTTATATTTTGTTTGACAACATCATTGTTGAAATGGTGGTAACGATGGTTCCGGTAATATCATTGTTTACATGATTATGACGACGATTTTGTAAATGGTGAACAGTATTGTTCTAATTGAACATTGTGTCTTGTATTCTGATTTCTTCGCTTTATTGCTTATTCGGTCTTTTTTGCTGGGTCTATTTTTTTTACTCTTTATTTATTCCAAATTTTACATTATTTTACATTCATATATTAACCTAGGTGATCCTGCTAAGTAATTAACATTTCAACCTTATATGCTATCATTTATATCTAATTGTGTTAATTTTAGTTTTACCTTGTCTATTCAGTATTTTTAACAGGGTTCGTTTTGCATGCGTGTAAGAATAATTAATGATTTCTTAAAACTAGTTCTTATCTATAGAGAGAATTGATCATTGCAATTGAAAACTGCAATGATTTTGGTCTAAAATTATGAATTATTTTGTTGGACATTTCTTCTAGAGTCTCAACGTTTGAAATTCTATGTAATTCATTAGTACTGAACCAGGGTGGCAGCTTCAAAATCATTTACAGAACTTTGTTCTGAATCCTTTGAAGTGCTATTTTCCTAGTAGCACAACAACTAGACCATATTGGCACAGCATAAAGCATGGCCGGTCTAAAAATTTGTTTGAATATTAGAAGTTTGTTCTTCAAACAAAGTTTGGATTTTCTGTTTATAAGAGGATATAAACATTTTATAAATTTATTACATTTGATTTGAATGCCCTCAATGTGATCTTTAAAATTTAATTTTTGATCAAGTATCATTCCAAGATATTTTACTTGATTTGACCAAGAAATTGAAACTCCGTTCATATTGACCATATGACTATTACTTGGTTTCATAAATGCAGCTCTAGGCTTGTGTGGGAATATTATAAGTTGAGTTTTGGAATCATTAGGAGAAATCTTCCATTTTTGAAAATAATCTGTAAAAACGTCCAAGCTTTTTTGTAGCCTCCTGGATATAACATGACGACTTTTTCCTTTAGCGGAAATGCTTTTGCTGGGTCTAACGTACGAGCATTGTATTACGACCAGTCTGTCCAGACATTCGTCGCACTAAAAAAACGCCACCCGGAGTCAACGGCGTATTTTTGTGATTTAACTCCACTTCTAAACTTTACATGAGTCAGGTGTCGATAACCATCATGCAATGTTATTAGTTGCAAAAATGTTCACCGACACAGGCTTGAGTTAGTCAAGATTATCAATACTCAACATAGAGTTTGTATTCATTGTATAATTTATTTCTATAGTTGGCTAATTAAGCAGGCTAAATTCATTATTGATGTAGGTCGATTGACAAACCTAACGTTACGCTTTTAACATGGCATGCATATTTTCCTTTGTTGCTAATTGCGGTCAGCTTATTTTTTATAAGAGTTACCAAAGTTTCAAGTCCTTTTGCCAAGCTTTCAAACGCCATGAACGTCGTCAGGCTTTTGCAAGAATGGATGCCGATGCATCACTTCCGTATTATCATGCAGCTTTTTTTCAAGGTGTTTCTGTTGATCAACCGCTATCCACTGAAGTCAAGCTTTGCCTGTATCAGCTCCTGGCATGTTTCGCAGCATGGTAGGACATACAAATTAACATTCATCACCTTCCTGTATCTTGTGAAAATTCCATGGATAACTGGCACATAACCGAATCGACAAAAGCGTCTAAAGTACAGTTTCGCAATCCATGAATAATAGAACAAATAATAAATAAATAAATAATAAATAATAAATAAATGACTTATAAATAATAAACGAATAAATCATTACTAACTAATATTTTAATAATATGTAAATAGTAAATAGATAGATAATAACAAATAAAATACGCGCACGGATCCGGGAGCTAATTAGAAACGGTGTGGAATTATCGAGGATCGACGACGAAAAAAAAACAAGTTCAAGGCACAATTCAAATTTTCAACAGTAAAAGAAGTTCGTCTCCAAATTTTCGCGACTGTGACGTCGGGTTAGCATAGTAGTTTCCTTGGTCAAAACCAGTCCACCATTACATTGCATTGGTGCAAGCCTGATTTCTTGGATGGCCATTTTGCAAATACCTCTTCTTTCGATAACATTACATTCTGCACACCATCGCTGACATTCTGCACACCATCGCAGATGGAAAACATGAATTGGAGAATTTATTTTTAGTTCGTTGATTATCTAGATTTTCAGCCCTGGGGTGGTTTATCTCCCGTCGGAGTGACTCAAATACCTTTAGAGTATTTTCGTAACTTGTCCGGAGGTGAGATTCGAACTCGTGACTTTGCAGAGTTTGTGGTGAGCATACCCACAGTGACCACCAGGCAATCCGTTATTGTATCGGTGATAAGAATGCTGGGCTACAAAGTAGAGAAATAGGGTGACGGATGAAAATGTAAGATAAAGGACTTTGACGAAGACTTCTTCGTCGAAGCTCTTCGTTTATATGACGTCCCTCCATATATGAACGCGTATGGTTTGATGGAGCTTATAGCGAGAGCATGTGATGCTACGATGCCGAGGAATGGAAGGCGCACAGCTTACTGGTGGAACGATTTACTCGCTGCCCTTTGGGTGAGCTGTCTCCGCGCCAGAAGATGTGTTCGAGATCGAAGACGGAAGTAGAAAGGGAGGTGAAACCGAACGAATTTCGTTCAGCAAAGGCGGCACTCAAGAAGGCGATAAAACTGAGCAAGGCTAGTTGCTTCAAGGAGCTATGCCAGGACGTGGACATCAATCCTTGGGGAAATGCCTTTTGAGTTTCAATGGCGAAGGTTAGAGGCCCAATGACGCCTGCTGAAAGGTGCCCGTTCGGACAAGTTGAAAGTCAAAGTAGAAGGTCTGTTCCCAAAACACGACCCAATGATTGGGTTTCCATACGGCGATATAGGAGCTAACAACGACGAAAATCGTCATATCACTAACGAGGAGTTCGTGACAGTTGTGAGAAATCTGAAGGTGAAGAAGGCGCCCTGTTCTGTTGGGATCCCAAACGTGGCTTTGAAAGTGGCTGTTCACCTGATGACTTTCGTTTCTTCGTTGGTTAACGCATTGGAAAAGCGACAACAAATTGATGCCATCTATGTCGATTTCACCAAAGCATTTGATAGAGTGCCGCATTCTTTAATGGTGGATAAATTTAATAGAATGGGCTTGCCCACTTGGTTAACGCAATGGATATTCTCCTACCTAACGGAGCGTTGTGCCTACGTGCGCATTAATGGGACGTGCTCGGATCAATTCGATATCACGTCTGGTATGTCCCAAGGGAGTCATTTGGGTCCACTTCTTTTTGTGCTATTTGTCAACGATATTTGTGAAACAATTAAATCACCAAAAATAATGTTCGCAGATGAACTGAAGTTCCACCGCGTGGTTTCATCGTTAGTTGATTGTTGTTCTATCCAAGCTGACATCGACGCATTGTTGGGTTGGTGCAAGCTTAACGGCATGGAAGTCAGCGTCCGTAAATGTAACGTCATCACATTCTATTGAACAAGGAATGCAACCAGCTTCGATTACATAATGGAGACAACAAGTATCGCTAGAGTGAGCACAGTAAAGGATCTCGGTGTACTACTTGACAGCAAGCTAAACTTCTCACAACAATTCCTATCAAGTCATGGCTGCTTCAGGAAATACCTGCGCAGGGTCGTCTTCCTGCTGTCTGGAATGCAATGAAACGGAGGAAACACCAGAACATGTGGTATACGACTGCCAAGCGGTCAATGGAGTGATAACGCAGATCATGCTTGATCTACATCAACAAGTGAGTAACAACGAGTTACCACAAAACTAAACGAAGTGAAATCGAAACGCTAACGGGAGAACTTCCACCGTCGGGGAACTCTCCGCCGGAGTAGGCTAGGTCCACCACCGGGGATCAGCTGAGTCGATGGTGTAAAAATTTGTTCGAAGAAGAGACAGACTGTGAGCCCTGGAAAAGGGATGCTAAACAGCATAGCCCTCCCCGAATTAATACCTAACGGTGGTCCCGGGGTGGACAAGGGCTCGAAGAAAAAAGATGTTTTTTTAGTGGGTCGGTTGTTACACATCCGCATACATATCCTGAGTAATTCTCAGGAATCTGCTGATGAACAGACTTTTTAGCCTCCTTGTATAAAAAAAGGCTATTGCATGCTCTCAACTTAACTTTCCAAATGCGTTTACTCAGCTATCAATTGAGAGTTCATATTGCAGAGTGCCAGTGGCACACACATAGAAAATTTAACAGTATTCGGTAATTTTTTTACCGAACTTTCAACAACTGAACGTTCGGTAATCCGATTTAACGGATCTCGTTAAAATTTGACCGGTAATTCCGGTAATTTTTTTACCGGAATACTGAAAAATTTCACCGAAATCCGGAAAATCGGATTACCGAACGTTTAGCTGTTGAAAATTTGGTAAAAAATTACCGAATACTGTAAAATTTTCTAACTGTGCAAGTACAAAAATTCTTATGCTTAGGGAGTCGAAATTTATTCTTTAACAAAAAATTCCTACATCAGACTAAAAATCAAACACAACCCTTATGGCAAACCTGTGGAAATTATTGAATTATTATATTTATTCACAGCATCTGAATTGTTTTAATAGACCTCTAAAATCATCAATATTTTTTAATTTTTTTGGGGAGTTGCAATTTTCAACTAATTTTTATTTATTTTTCTCGCCTTAAATTAAATTTTCTACAACTAATTCGTACAACTAGTATTTTTAGCGAAACGATTGTTCAAAACTTGTATTCGTAAAAATAGATATAGGTTATTCTTCGCAAAGAGGCCACACCACTTCTAGTCGACCTTCCCAGATTTAAACAAAACTCAGTAGTAAGGCAGCTGGATTTCAACTCCTTACCATAGCTGGCTCTCAACTGATGAGTATATGCATTTCAAAGTTAGAAAAAATCTAATCCAACGAACTATTAACCAGGGAAAATTGAATTGGTCGTCCTGAAAAAAAAGGAATATAAATGGTGACCATAGTCCACGATTGAATTTAAGACTTTTCGTTCTTCAGATTATTTCACTTCTTATCCTTCTGCCTTACCGACTGCTTGAAAATTCACTACTGGTTCCGGTTACTTATAGTCCATTCACATCTTTGCTAATGTTGTGCAACAATACATAAGGCAATTATACTAGCGTCACATTGGCAACAGTTATTAACATAGAATTGGAGTCAATTATTTGCTAATAATCGTTCGCATTCATGCTAATGTTGTCGATTGATGCATTTTGTGAAAATTTTCGCTATGCTGTGAGCTTGGCATTAGCAACCGGCTGGCTTACACCGTATTTATTTCACTCAACATTGCACCTTGCCGGATGATGACTGACAACTGACTCACACAGGACTGGCTTCGATCAATCAGCTCCAGAGTCAACGTTGAAGATCCACTCATTATATATCGTTCGATGCTGCATATGACTCACATTTGATAACTGTGATAGGAAATACTGTGCATTCAGTGAATTTAGTATGCAAAACGTAACTATATGACATCAAATTTTATTTGTGTTATGTTTTATTAATTTACATTTTTTTAATGATAAGATTTTATAATTGAATTGATAGTCGAGGATTTCCAAATGTTTGATACAAACATATTGAAAACTTAACAAGGAATAATAGAGTCATTAACGTTCAAAGTGATTCAATTTTTCGTGACAGCCGCTATTTTTCAAATTTTCATTTGACACCGTACACTTGCCTTAAGACGTAGTCTACGTCAAAAAGTAACACAATAACCTTTACTAAAAAACAAATCATACCTAATTTAACAATTGATTAAGGCAAAAATAATGTGGAAAAATGTGATAGAGTTAGGGATTAAGGTATTATTTAAGATTCAAAACTTACGTTCAGTGATCATTATAAAACAATCATAAACAGAGCTAATATTTTTTAGGCTTTATAAAACGCTTCTGTTACAACTTCCATTATCCGTGAGAAACGAAAACACTGTACATGGCTTATGTTATTGAAAACTGGAATATTGTATTCTAGTTTGCTTTCTTTTTCCCATTACATATGTAGAACGATTTAAATCAGATCTAAACCAATTTTGGTTATGTACACTACGCAAACTAGGGTGGACTATATTTCTTCTACCGTCGACAAACGAGAGTTTCAATATTCGTTAATGTAGAACTGTCGATTCTCGAATACATATCTTGGAATAACACTTGTAGCAATCGTTACTTGCTTAGGAAAGAAAAAGTTTTTATTGCACGAACCCATTAAATGTTGAGCAAAGACGTGGCATTTATCAGATTCAAAGTTAGCAGTTGGCTAACCAAGAAGAATTGACAACAGTAAACCGACTTTACTCCTTTTAGAGTTGACAAATGACTAGATACGCTTCGTATCTGTATTCTGCTGAGGAATGATAACGTCCGAAATACATGTCGACAATACAGGAATCTGCCAGGGAATCTGTCGTTTTTCATATACTCATTACTGACATGGGTGAGCTGTTGTTTCGTAATATTTCAAATAAGGATTTCTACGATTATGTGTGCATTCACTATCAATGAAACTTTCAAATATAACGTCACCAAAAAACCCTTGTATAATCACTTAAGATACATAAACATAATATGTAAAAACCCGAAACTTACCATTTGTTTTATGTACAAACAATTTGACATTTTATATCATATCTTACCCAGAATGACCCAGAGCATTGAAATTGCACGCAATCCATGGATGGAAGGAATTGTATCGTTACCAACATTTTTATCACAAATGGACTGAAAATTGGTGACCAAGGAGAATGACAGGAGCAACTCAGCGCATACACCTATAAAACAAATTAATATTAAAAAACAAGTAAGATGTGACTAACTTAAAATTTTACCAAGTTTTTCGTCTTCAGCAGCCGTTGGTTCAATTGCTAAGTTTTCATCTGAATTATTATTGTTGACTCCAGTTGGCATGTTGAATGACTTATTTGCTTTATCAGGCAGTCCTTGCGTTAAATCATATGTCGTGCATCCCAAACCTGAAGATGACTCGGAGTTAAGGTCCTTTGAATACTTCTTTATCCGCATTTCATCAGCGAATCGTTTTCTAAGAACTAAATCATAGCCAGTGCCTCCAACTAGCAGTAGTACAATGACAAAGGTGACGGAGCTGAAAAATTATCGTAGTTTTCAAAACATTTCAACGGTTGAGATTTTTTTTCTATATTATAGAATTACGCTCATGTTAAATAATGACGAGAAAAAAAACCTGATTAACACAAACGCTTTTTCAATATACTTCACTTCAATTAGCTTAATCTAAATAGTGAAGTTTTTTTTATTGACATGTTAGTAAAGAGTATATACTATAGAGAATGAATGGCGCTAGAGTAACCGACGAAACATATTTTGTATGCTTATGTCAAACTCTAAACTCTAAACTCTGCTTCCGTCAACACTTGCTTTGACATGTTTCCAAACCAGGGAACATCTGCGACATTCTTACTCCATCGGATATTATCTCTACTGTTATAAATCCGACAACGTCACCAATAAAATTTTACCAGATCAGGAATCAGGATGCTTGTTAACATGGACTTGATACTCAGCCAGGAGTTCGTTAAGGCCCGAACGCAATAATAGCGGAAGTGGAATGGTAATGGCAGCGGATATTCCCGATCTGCGTAATCCTGCTTGTCGGATTAAACACTGGTTAGATCTAAACTGATTTATTTTCGACATATTGACATTCTGTTTCCGGCCACATTGCGTTTGGGCCTTAAGAGTCGTGAATGTATATTATAATCTGAAAATGAGCCGGACGAGCGTTTTAGAATCGTATCAATCTATTAGAAATCGGAAAAGATTCCGAATTTTAAGTTACGGTCAGAATCCAAAAAAATCGCTAACACCTTCTAAGCCAGGTTCCTGAACTGTCAAAAATGTGAAGTGAGATTTTCGTGCATAACAATATTTCCGTGTTTTATCTAGATTTCCTGTAAGGAGAGTGAAGCCATGTTTATGTTTTGGCAGATCCTTCTCGTTTCAAACGAGGATTATATAACGGCAGCATAATTAATCATCAATTAAAAGAAAGATTTGAGCAATAAAAAATAAAAACAGTGCCACTAAATAATTATGGTCTGTGCCAACAAATAATGTGTGATCAGCATTAAAAATTTAGGAATGAGCAATAATAGATGAGAAATGATCTTTGGATAATCTAATTGTGGCCGGTAAATCTGTCAAATAAAGCAACAGCTATTAGTATATGTGCAAATAAATATGGCTTTATTTCCGCCAAATGATATAATTTGAGCACTAAACTACTCGCATGTGTCTTGGAATTTATATTTGATTTTCCCATAAAAATAGTAAAATGAGCAATAAATAACTGAATAACCACAATAAAAAAAACTCAAATGTCCTTGGTAGTAGATACAGTAAGCCATCTTTAAATTCAAAAATAATTTGATATCGTGAAAACTTTCCCATGAAATATTCAACAACACCATTTGAAAACTAAATGGGTTCCAGAGAGCAGAAAATAAATCCAGGCAAAAAATTGGGAATGAGCCATAAAAACTTGTGATGCTAAAACACATCAAACACATCAAATGGACAAATAAATAAAATCATATGTAAGAGGTCAAATGAGCAATGAATATTCAATAATGCGCAATAGACAATGATATTTTTGCAAATGGACTTATGAACGTACACATTTCAAATAAGAGTTGTTGAGCTTCTACAATTGATATTTTTATCAAATGATATGTTGAGTTTACCAATAATCATAAGACTGTCACTTGAATGGAAAAAATATTGATACTTATAAATACGGTTGATAAATGTATCCATGCCAAGGAAAAGTACAACAATCAACCTGTGATAATTTTGAAATAGTCATCAAACCAATATCAATGTTCAGGCGCACAAATCAAAACAGCAATCGGAAATAAAAAATATGAGCAATTTTATAATATAAAGCAGCTCTTAGAAAAAGACTACTCATTTGAATGGCTTACATTTTTCAAAGCAGATTGGTAACAACGCCAGTAAATTCTCACCAAATTCGCGATGAAACATCAAGCAATTTTCTAACCAATTAAAGCAAAGGAGCATTTCTAAATTCAAAATTTGCAATGAACTTTTGCAAAAATAACAAATAACTGGCAAATGATTAGATCAAATCGTCCAGATAAAAATAAAAATAGAATTGAAAAAATCAAACTAATTGTATATCGTAGTGTATGACATGTCCGACTTGTCTGTAAATGAGGACATATCAATTTTAATTAGTTTGTAGGTTATTTTTCCAACATTTAACGATTTCACAGTTGCGGTGCATTACAAACGTTGTAAGGAGTCTCTATGAACTTAAAAAAGTTATCATAACTGGCGTTCTGTTAAGGTGAAAGAACATAAATGTTAGAAGATAGAAGATATCTTCTTAGAAGTTAGAAGATAAAGCCGCTCCAACGAAAAACGTAATCTTTGCGTCAACTTGATCCGGGGTATACAGGGTCATTAGAATAAGATTCAATGCTGATTCTTGAAAATTGGATGATAAATTGGAATAAGATGTTTTTCGAATACTCTTAAATGTGTGATAAACTGAAGCTATCTGACTTTGAAAAAGCAAACAACCTTGTTATTTTGGTTGAACTACCAAAAAGAGTGTAGGGGATTTCTTAATGGAATCCCCTACACTCTTTTTGGTAGCCATTGGTAATCCCTTGAACTGTGTTGAATCGCGGTGTGGTGGATGAGTAGATCAATTACAAGGACGTTTGAATGACGAATTATGTTCGTCAACAATAAGAATTTACTGGCGTTGTTACCAATCTGCTTTGACAAATTTAAGCCATTTAAATGAGTAGTCTTTTTCTAAGTGCTGCTTTATATTATAAAATTGATCATATTTTTTATTTCCGATTGCTGTTTTGATTTTACTATTTTTATGGGAAAATCAAATATAAATTCCAAGGCACATGCGAGTAGTTTAGTGCTTAAATTATATCATTTGGCGGAAATAAAGCCATATTTATTTGCACATATACTAATAGCTGTTGCTTTATTTGACAGATTTACCGATCACAATTAGATTATCCAAAGATCATTTCTCATCTATTATTGCTCATTCCTAAATTTTTAATGCTGATCACACATTATTTGTTGGCACAGGCCTTAATAATTTAGTGGCACTTCTATCCTTTTTTGGTGCTTTTTCTGAATTACTAAGTGCAGGTAAATATTTTAGTCATTATATAACTGCCTTGACAATGCGGACATTTGTTGGCAATTTTATTATAGGCACTCTTGTAAAGGATTCTATAGTAATGAAGCGTCAGAAGCATTTCTTAACAAGGAAGATAATTTATTCCAGAACCACATTTGCACAACAAGTAATTGAATACTCTAATTGTTATGTTTGTATTCTCCGTGCGTGGAGTAACGATTATTATGTAGAAGGAGATGTTCGCTCATCACCATGAGGCACCGGATTCGTCTGTGCCTTGATCTACCCCGTAGTGGAATGTTAGGCAATGGTAACGTCCTTGGGTCGAGTACTACTTTACCCATGCCCTTTCACTCAATTTTCAATTCTTCTATTCTATTTCCAACCTACCGTACACTGACGGAACTTTCAACACCTTCTCTTTATATCTTTCATTCTAGCAAAACATTACTGTCCACTCTTGGTGCCTCATGGTGATGAACGAACATCTTCTTCTACATCAAGTAATTGAAGCCAAATCTAATGTATGAAACTGTAATTACAATTTCTTTACATTATTTTATTGCACATGTGTAGATATTCAGGGAATTATTGAGATTTTGTTAATGGGTTAGTAGGGAAATAAATAGTTAGATGAAATGCATTAGGAAAGTTAAATTTAAACACAACAAGCACTATGTAGTGTGCTGAGGTGGATAAATCAACTGAAGTGAAGATGTGCGGAAAATGTGGGATCGCTATCGATTCATAATATGACTGACTTCAAAGACCGATGGATCAAAGGACTGTTCTTCATTTTCATTGGTTATCGTAACATTGATAGGATTGTACCGAAAAGTAGTTAGCAACATTCAAACAGTAATTACTCTAAAATGGATAAAATTTTCATGTGTGTTTTCGTTGACATGCTTGTTTACATTTCAATAACAGTTGTGCAATCGATTGGTTTCGGTACAGTGGTTCGTTTCAAAGATGAGTTGAATTGATCTGGAGACGCAAAAGAAAATTCTGCACATTTGGTGCTCGGAAAAGGGTGTCACGTACAACGAAATTGCAAAACGGGTGAAAGTGAATAACACTAGTGTCAAAAATGTACTCGAAAAGTTTGGTGAGATTGGCGTCGACGCGAGATTTGGCCAGACAACTCAACATCAGCATCGGGATGATTCAACCGATCAATGCTCGGAATTCCTTGAAAACGTACGAGAAACAGAAGGTTAAAAAAAAGTCCCTGGAGCAGCAAGCTCGAGCCAAAATTGTATCACCAGATTCTGGAGAACAAAGACGGATGCATCCTGATCGACGACGAAACCTACGCCAAAGAAGAATCACGAGCGATGCTCGGACCGCAGTATTATATGAAATCGGAGGTCCAGGGCCTGGACGACGCTGATACCACGGTGGCGATGGAAAAGTTTGGTTAGAAGGAAGCAGATCTGACAAGCGATTAGTACCTGTGGTTTGCGGTCATGGTTTTTTTTTCGAAGGGTACAATTAACGCCAAGGTGAAGAATGATGGTTTGGGGTTTGCCGTTGATTTGCATCGATAAAGGGGTAAAAATTAGCACCGTGTATTATAAAACGGAAGTTTTGGAGAAAATTGTTGCTCCTAACCTACGACAGCTCTATGGAGAAAATCATAATGTATTTCAGAAAGATGGCGCGCCAGCTTCCACGGTGAATATTGTTGAGGCCTGGTGTAGGGATAATTCGACGGATTTCCTGGCAAAGAATGAAGGGCCTCCCAGCTCTCCGAATCTGAATCCATTGGATTTTTTCGTTTGGTCCTAAATGCTATTCAACCTGAAGGACTACAAAATCTCGAATTTGGACCAGTTCTAGGTAGTCACCTAGTAAATTTGTGCTGAAATGCCCATGGAATCAGAACGTGTCGCCTATGACAGTTTTGAAAAACGTTTGAGGTTGGTAAAGAAAGTTAAAGGATGAGTAATATCGAAACATTTGCTGTAGTTAATCTACATAAAGAGTACTTTCCATAAAATATATCAAGAAACTCAAAATATAGCGTCTGCGTTATTTAAATGCATTTTGAAGGTGTATCCGAATTTATTGATCACGGTGTAAAGAGTGAAATGCATCAAAAGGTTATTTTTCTCCAATAAATCGGAAACTGAAGTTAGATATGATAGATGGATTCTTATACCGATTCTGTCGATTTATCCAGGTAAAACCAGCCATGGTTGCTTCGGGAAGTACCTCCATAGATTTAGTCATGTATCGTCATTGGTCTACCCGTTATTTCAAATTTAGAAGTGTATTGCCTATCACATTTAGCTTATCACAAACTTCTCAATTTAGAGTTCAAAATGCACTTCGACAGTTAAGGTATGCGCACAGTAAAATCTAGCCATGGTTTATAAGCCACATCTTTTTTATTTGTCAATATTAAGATGTCACCAATACCGCTAACTAATGTCGTTATGTGTGTGAATGTTTTGATAACCTGTTTGCTGTCACAAAAGCATTCTATTGAAAATAGAGTCGAAAGAACAACAAGTGCGTAAAAAAAATTCGCATAAAATTTGGAGAATCCGTCTATGTCGCATCATGACATAGCAAAATCACTCGGAGTCTCTCGTTCAGTAAGTAGCGTTTTGTAACGCTTCCGAGATCTGTTGACTCTCGATCGGAAACCAGGATCTAGCGGAAAGTGGAACGACAACTTCAAATCCCAGCGGGATGCAGTGCTTCGGCTGATCAAGCAAAACTCGAACCTTTCCATCCGAGCAGTGGCGGAAAAGGCAAAACATGGTATTCTTTCGTTCAAAAGTGAAGAAAGCGGCAGCATATAGGTCGTCCAAGCTAATAAAAACCCCTAAAACGAACGAGAAGCACGAAACCAGTTCGAAAACAAGAGCGCGTAAGCTGTACGACAAATTGCTGACAAAATTTGACTGCGTGGTTGTGAATGATGAAATAAACGTCAAAGCAGACTTCAAGCAGCTTCCTGGTCTTGAGTTTTCTACCGCATTACAACGTGGCAAGGTTAACGATCATTTCAAGGCCAAAAAATGGTCGAAGTTCTCTAAAAAGTACCTTGTGATCAAAAAGTTCCGGTAATTTTCAATTTAAAAAGGCCGCCTTTATTTTTTTCGGTAAAATCTTTTTAGTGTAAGATGGCAACACTAGTTCTGATATTCTGTCAAAGTGTGAGAGCAAATTATCCATTAGTTTTGTTTTGACAACTGCTTTTGTTAGTCGAAAAATAGACGCTCGGCGATTTTTACCATGGATAAAAAATTGGAACAACGCGTTTGTGTGAAATTTTGTGTTGCAAACGGATTTTCTGCAGCGGAAACGCTCAGAATGTTGCAAAAAGCCTTTGGTGAGGACTCTATGTCACAAAATCGTACATTTGTTTGGCACAAAGACTTTAAAGAAGGCCGTGAAAGCGTGAGTGACATGCCGCGTTCTGGACGACCATCGACCTCAACTACCGATGAAAACATCGCTTCCGTGAAGAATTTAGTTATGGAAAACCGCTCAATTAGCATTCGGGAGATAGCTGCACTCCTTGATATCTCATTTGGATCGACCGAACACATTTTGACGGAAATTCTGGGCATGAAACGCATTGAAGCACGACTTGTTCCAAAAGAGCTGAATTTTTTGCAAAAACAGCATCGAGTTGAGGTCGCTAAACAGATGATTGCGAACGCAGATAGCGATCCCACATTCATGGAACGCATCATAACTGGTGATGAAACGTGGGTATATGAATTTGATATGCTCACAAGTCAACAATCGTCCGAATGGCGCGCCGAAGATGAGCCGAAACCAAAAAAATCACGACAAAGTCGCTCCAAAATTAAAGTTTTACTGACCGTTTTCTTTGATTTTCGCGGTGTCGTCCATTCTGAATTCCTTCCAGAAGGTCGAACGGTTAACAAAGAGTATTATTTACAAGTTATGAGACGTTTGCGTGAGGCAATTCGAAAGAAGAGGCCAGAATTGTGGCGCAATAATTCGTGGATTTTACACCACGATAACGCTCCATCACACACCGCGCTCACTATTTGTGAATTTTTGGCCAAGAACTCCACCAATACCATCAAACAAGCACCATATTCACCAGACCTTGCCCCGTGCGACTTCTTTCTCTTCCCAAAACTGAAAATTCCGCTCAGAGGTAGGCGTTTTGAATCGATTGATGCGATAAAAAAGAATTCGCTGGAAGAACTGAAAGCCATACATTCATCGGCCTATAAAAAATGTATGGATGATTGGATAAAGCGCTGGCATATGTGTGTTGCCTCTAATGGCGAGTACTTTGAAGGCGATAATAAAGATATCAATTAAAAATTGAAATAAATGCGTTTTTTTTCAAATTACCGGAACTTTTTGATCACAAGGTACAGGGTTTGGCTGGTTATTTGAAGTTGTGGTTTGAAGAATAAAATCTTCATAACTACAGGTATGATTAACCAACAAGTTGACGTCAACGAGTGTCTGCAAAAACGGCAACTACCATTCATCCAGAAGCATACGAGTTCTGTGTTGTTTTGGCCAGATTTGGCGTCTTGCCATTATAGTAAAGCGGCTCAGGAGTGGTATGCAGAAAATAATGTTATGTAGCGAAACCTTGGGAAACCGAAAGGAGACGCTAATAATGTAAAAATCCTGCTAAAAAGTGGGAAAATGCTTCCAGAAATGTGACTGAGGACACTGTGCAGAACTTAATGAATGGTATCAAACGTAAAGTTAGAGCATACGGATATAACAAGTCTGAATAATAATATTTTGATGTAAATGAGTTTTAAATTAACCCTTCGTTATGATATTTTTTTCGGATTTAGAAAAAAATAGAAATAATGTTATACATCGAGTTTTTCGTTGGCTAGATTTTTCTGTGCGTGTATCTTATTGATTGAGCGTTTTCGATACCTGAACAATTTTTGCATTAGTATGATTTTCTGGCAAGTTCAATCATACCTCATGGGAGCCGACATACTTGTTTTTACGATAAACTCCTAGACCTAACTGGGAAACCTACATATTTTTATATTTTATTTTTATATTTCCTCTCCAAGTTATGTGATTGTATTTTTTTCTTTTTTTTTCCTTTTTTTTTATAACCCCCCCCCCAACCACACAACACACAAAAAAAGTATTAACTTTACAAAAAAAACAAAACGAAATCGCATAAACAAACACCCCTCCTGCCCCACAACCCCCCAAAAAAAAAAAAATCAATTTCCAAATTTTTTTTCCACCCAACTAAAAATGTTGCATTCCATTTTCCTTCAAAACTAAATAATTAGTATCAAATTATTTCTTACTAACATGGTGTTGGTAGTTTTTTTTTATTTTCTCTGTTCGGGACATAAACCACTGCGACCAGTAATTTGATGTATTGTAGTATATCCCGTATCCTTTGGTTAGTGCATGTCGAGTTACTTCAGCACTATTGAGAAATAATGAAGTATTCGGTATTTTTTACAGTTGTTTTTATATGTTTTGTTGGCTATGAATCGAGTTTTTTTGAAAGCTTCCGCTATTTAAACCCTTTGTGAGTGACAGCACTCTTCAAAGGCGCGCCCCTTTATCAGTCAAAACCGGATTCATTGCAAACAAAACAAACAATGACTCCGATACTGACCATGCATCAGAATCCTAGTCCTAACCACTTCAAACTATAGAACATCAAATAGAAAATGAGAATTCGCATAAATGAAGACTAATCATGTTTTCCTTATTCTAAGCTCATCCTCGGTGGGGCAATCCGAGTATTGTCGCTTTTCACAAAACATAAAATGTAATAAGGACTAATATACGTTCCTTTGACTACAAAAATAAATATGTTCCCTAGTTTGAATTAATTCGGACTAAGGTTCGGTGGTAGATTTGATACCCCGTAACGCACCACGAAAAAATGATCTACCAGCGTTACGGGTCGTGTTGGTAGTTGAAAAAGATGTATAAATTGTATGCCACTTTGACTTAAGTAACAATGTAGTTCTACAAACGATGTATAATGTATAGGCTATTCCATAAATTATAAGCATAACCTATTATGATTTTGGCTGCGTCCTTTTGTTTACGCATTTCTGTACGTCATTGCATAACAAAAAACTTTCTGATGAACTTTCTAAATGCGTGGTCTTACACAGGTGCAGAGAAAAACTATCGTGCACAAATGGTACACTGTGAGTGAATCTCTTTAAGAAAATTGGCTAAGGAAAAGAGTGTGAGCGTCAGAGTGGTACGAACTACATTTAGAAAATATGGAGAACAATGTACTTTCGAAGACAGCTTTTGACAAGAAGATCAGGGATGCCTATAAGCAGAAACGATCGGCATCCGTTCGAAATGAGGCGAAAAAGATAGGGACCTTGACGTCTAACGTGATGCGTGCAAAATAGCGAATTGGACTCAAGGCATACCGGAAGCAGAATAAACCCAAAAGGAACTCAAATCAGGTCGCGTCTGTGAAACCGAGAGCCCGGAAACTATATGATATCTTTTTGTGTAGAAATTCTGGGTGTATAATCATGGACGATGAAACGTATGTTAAATTAGATTATAAAACCCTTCTCGGACCACAATACTTCACTATACGCAAGGACAGGGATATCTCCGAAACGGAGAAGGCCATTTTCTCCGAAAAAATTTGGCCAGAAGTCTATGGTGTGGCAGGCAATATGTGAATGCGGCAAAATATCTAGCCCGTACGTAACATCGGAGACAATGAACATCCAGAAGCACATGCCTCCAGAAGCGTTTATTGCCAATGCTCAAACAGCATGATGGTCCAGTAATATTTTGGCCTGATTTAAAAATAATGTCGTTACGCCAAGGACACACAAGGGTGGTACAAATGCCAAAATGTCGTGCCGTGCAAAAGACATGAATACGCCAAATTACCCGGATGCACAGCCAGTCGAGGCTTTCTGGGCTTTGACCAAACCAAAACTACGGAAATTCATAAAACCAGTGCGTAAAAAAAAGAGGGAAAAAAAGAGAAAAAAAAAAATGAACAAAAACAAAAAGGATAAATTAAAGAAAAAAAGAAAAAGTAAGAATAAAATATAAAAATTAAAAAAAAAAAAAAAAAAAAAAAAAAAAAAAAACACAACACAAAAAAAATTAAAAAAAAAAAAAAATAAAAAATAAAAAAAAAAAAAAAAATTAAAATATTTAAAAAGTGTTAAAATAATTTTTAAAATTTTTTTTTTTTTCTCCAAAACAACGAAATTTCCACATAAAAGTTTGCCCTCCCCAAGGTTTACCACCAAAACCAACAACGATTACCTAAACCCCATGTAGGATTATCGTGATTTCCACATATTCCAGGTAACAATCACATGAAACTTTCGTGAAATTTTGCATTGTGTATATGTACATGTAGTTTTTACTGGATTTTTGGAAGCAATTATCAATCACGTGTTCAGATCATTCGCTCAGTGACTGCCGACCGAGCAGGACGTCTTTACTGTCGGGGCTGCTTCATTTAGCGTTGGTGGATGGTGAAAAGTTTTTGCAGGATGGCGGTAAGCCAAACGGGTATTGCGGATTAGAATTGTGAATTGTGCATCGAGCCGAACTAAAGTGGAGTGATTGAAAATCCTAGAAGACTGAAAAGTAGCCGGAGGTACGGCTCGCATCAATTGTGGGGCGTTTGGTGCTTTTCACCGAAGCCGAAAAGAAAAAGGAAGAAGCCGTGTGTTTGGTTTTTAGGTGTTAGTGATGGGTTGGTGGCCGGAATGCTACGAGGGGAATAAAAAAAAAGAGGAAATTGTTGTTTCAGAACAGCAGGCGGTGTCGAATAAGGCATCGTTCGGTGTCGTATGTGTGTGTATGTAACCGGGGCTCATCTAGTGTTGGCAATGGTAAATGGAAGAAAGAAGAAGGGAAGAAAAAGTGCCCAGCGGCGGTGAATTACGGTCTATGTGTGAAAAGATTGAGAAGAGGGGTTGAAAAGAAAAATTGAAGAGAGAAAAAGAGTTTTGCCAGTCGGCGATCAGAGTTTGAGAGTGAGTGTCAAATGAACAAGAAGAAGAGATAAAAAAAGAAGTACACGGTTCCTGGTCGAAAACTATTACATATAGAGACGCTAGTTGCCTGCACATGTATTGGAAGGGAAAAATACGCGATAAGTGGTTGCGTGTATGCGGTGTGACTATGAATTACAGAAAATGGTGAAGAATCAATACATATATACACCTAAGCATTTGTGTAGTTCGTGCGGTTGCAGTTTGAAACAGCTACGAAAACATCACTTTTGCTGAGCTTCATGCTGTATGATGACAACAACAGTTCTCGGATAATATAAACAGATGAATGCGATAAGTATACTAATATATAAATATTTCTTTTAGATTTTGTTTATCAAAAATCTAGATTTCAGCAAACAACATGGGTAACAAATCAAATCATCACTTACAAATTCAACGACAACAACTACACGAATAGAAAAGAAAGCTAAATATTTTAAGATTTCATCAGTAGATTTCTAATGTATGTTTGCAAAATCTTACTCAGAATGCCTTGCTTTTGCTTATTGTAGGTTATATTATTGGATAATTTATCGAATCACGTTTGGCTGACGTTGCTTACCAGGAACAGCTTGAAGTAAATAAGAATGGGTATCCTTTTGAATTTTGGTAGGACTGTTTTTAGTGTACTTTTTAATGCCTTACTGCAGTAGAGTGGAGTACTGCTTTGGCGGTGGTCGCTGTTACTCGGTCTTTTTTTGACCGGGTGGCTTGTTTGCTTTTATGTGTATCATACTATATTGCGCAATTTGATTCGTTTCTTCATCATCAGTGGTCAACTAGAGAATCATCGTCTCAGAGTCTAATAATTGTATCTCTACATGAATTTGACATTCCAGATGGACAACATTCGAATACAGCCAATGGTTAGAAGAGCAGAATAGTTGTATGACTTTAATTATTTATAATGATTTTATTAAAATATATAATAATAGTGTTCTTCATTAAGTGCCGGATACAAGGAGCTGTAACCAAATTTGCGGTAGGCTTGTGTATTTATTACTTTATTTCTGCAACGAAAATAAACGTTTTGCTTAACAGAATCTCATCTGACTCATGCAGTTTTGGACGCTATTTTTCTTGTCACTTTAAACGTAACTATGTATTTCATCTTATTTTACTTCTCTGTATATGATTCATTATTATTTTTTTATGCCATTGATCATTTTAATCCCGTCTCATTTTTCTTTTTCTATGTTAATAGTATGTAGTGCCTTGGATACATAAAGTATAACTGAATCTGCTGCCGAGCATCGTACTTATTGCTGGGTGTATTTTTTGTACATTTTTTTCTTCACACATTTACACATGTTTTACCCAAAACCTTTGATTTGCTGACTCTTCTGTACTGCGTGCTGTTTTGAGTTATTACTGATTATACATGGAGGTTATTATCATTACCATTTTTATCGTTATTCGGATTTTCATGAATTACGTTAATATTGTTTTATTTTTGTTGCTGTATTGATAATTTATATTATTATTTGTTATTTCTTGTATAAAATTATCCTTAAATCCCTTCTCCTCAATCTTCTTATTTAGACGCAGGTAGTGCCTTGAATACATGAAGGTTCATCTGAATCTGCGATAGATATTCGTACTCATTATTGAGAGTCCATTTAGGCCATCTTGCTGGTTTGTTATTATTTTTCACAGGTTCGACAGATGAATTAATAATTTTAACAATTTTAGGAACAATTGAAAAGCATTTTGATGTACAGATATACAGATATACAGAGTGCGTCTGATTGTATAATATTAGAAGCCCTAAATGATTTTAGAACCAACTGAAGGGATTTATAGCGTACAGTCAGAAATCATTCAGGAAATATCGGCATGCAAGGTGTACAATTTCGAAAATAATATTATTTAGTCCCAGCTACCCATTTCACCCGTATCAAATTACATACACTCTATATACGTACTTATTCCTTTATATATTGTATACTTGATATTTATTACATGAACCTAATTATAATTCATTGATTTAAAATAATTCAATACGGGGATGGGAGGGTGCATCAGGGCATCATTGAAGTTGCAATTGGACAATGGAGTGGACAGCCAACCGGAGTCTAGGAGGGGATGTGTCTATCATTTATGATTGGTACATTCCACTCCAACAGTTGTAATGAATTTGAGGCGCCTTTCTCAAACAAACCATCTAGTGGAAAGCTTAAATGAATTGCATATTTTGTTGTTCGTTTTATCGGATCATACTGCTGGAAGGAGATTCTCTTATTCCCGCAGATGTCGCGTAAGTGTCTCTACTTACGAGCCTGCCCAACCCTTTTTGGCCCTTCACACAGCAGTATGTTGAATTTAGAACGGTAGCAAAGCATGATCTTTCTATTAAGTGGAACCGCATTCAGGGCAAGGCCCACACTAGGATGGTGGCTTCCTACATACATACATACATACATACATACATAGATATGAAATGAAAGTATATTATTAAATTTAAATTAATTGTATTACTTAAAATCATTGTAGTACCTACGAGATCCAATACAAATGATTATTTCGAAGCAAGGAAACGGAACAGCATATCGAAATTTAAGATATACTGTTCTTTATAAATATGATATATTATTTCAAGTCATCCATGGAATTACCAAGTTTTGTAAAATAATTTTAAATTCAATTGTTTTTTCTTATGGCTATGATATATTGTCTAAATTTTCAGGTTCATATTGGTTACGCAAGTTATTCTACAATTGCAGCAGGACAACAATCTGCAGACATGTAAAAGAAAATTGAATTGGTATCAGTTCATTTTATTTAAATAGGCCGACGTAAAATAAAAAGATTAAAAAAAAAAAGTTCATTTTATAATACCCCTCACTGTATTATGTATATCAATTTGTATGACATTGTATATTGATTTTTTTTTCATTACTTTTGTTTTCGTGATTTATATATTAGCATAAACATAATTTTATTATTTTCACTTCATAGGTATAGATTGTTTTGTCTTATATCACAGAGAACAGACGTTCATATTCGGTGTGCTTCTTGTGTAAAAAAATAAACCGACATTTCAAATGTATGTCGTTATGTCTGGTCCTTATGCTCCTGGTAGGCGACGCTGCAGTTGTGCGATAACTGTCATGTTAATATTTATCAATAGAAAGGCTAGCATATAACCTGAAAGGTTTTGTTTGTTTTTCTCTTCACTGGCATCTTATACCGGCTGCCCATATTAACTTTTACACACGTTTTTCAAGAAAAGGTATATGGACATCAATGTCTGTTCTCGGTGCTTATAGTTCCAATGATCATTTTAATCCTTCCTTCTTCCTCTTATGATTTAGAAGTATCTAGTGCCTTGAATACAAGAAGCTGCAACTCAATCAGCAGCAGAAATTTATCGTTTATTATTTCTCTTTACAGCTCGGCTGTTGTAGTTACTAATTTTATCAATTTTAACATCTATTGACCATCATTTTGATATTAACTGTTAACACAGAGTACGTCGGATATTATTCTGTTAAAATATCCTAACACATGTTATTACTCCATAGAACCAGCAGAAAGGAAATCACTATTTTAGAAATTTCTTCATGCAAGGTGTACAACTCTAAAACATTATCCAGCCCAGGCTACCCATTTGGCTGTATAAAATTACTTACACGCTTTAAATACTTATTACCTTATTATATTCATGAACCTTATTATAATTATATTGCACGAACCTTATTATGATTCATTGATTTAAAACATTTCAATACTGGGATGGGAGGGTGCACCAGGGCATCATTGAAGTTGCAATTGGACAATGGAGTAGACAGCCAACCGGAGTCTAGGAGGGGATGTGTCTATCATTTATGATTGTTACATTCCACTCCAACAGTTGTAATGAATTTGACGCGCCTTTCTCAAACAAACCATCTAGTGGAAAGCTTAACTGAATTGCGTATTTTGTTATTCGTTTTATCTGATCATATTGCTGGAAGGAGATTCTTTGATTCCCGCAGGTTTCGCGTAAGTGTGTCTGCTTACGGGCCTGCCCAACCCTTTTTGGCCCTTCATACAGCAGTACGTTGAATTTAGAACGGTAACAAAGCATGATCTTTCTGTTAAGTGGAACCGCATGCAGGGCAAGGCCCACGCTAGGATGGTGGCTTCCTACATACATACATACATACATTATCAATCACAATCTGAACGAAAGTGACCTGAAATTTCACGTAGGAATAATGTGCTGTTTTTAGAGTGTAAGAATTAACGTGCGTAGGTCATAAGGTGAGGGTGGGGTGAGGTGAGGTGCGTAATGACGCAGAATGCCATTTACTCGAATGCCATTGGACCGAATGCCATTAGAACGAATGAGTCGTTGGGCTGAAAATTTCAGGAAACATCAATCTTCGACATGATGTTTTAGCAGATTGTGAGATTTGAAATGGGAAAGAAGTGTTTATGATTGAAAAAGGAAAAAATCAGTTTGGTTTCGTAAAAATTTCATGAAATTTCTTCCAGTATCCACAATTTGGCCTAATGACCCATTTAGCCTTATGAATTTTGGCCTAATGACCTATTCGGCCTTACAGCCGAAGGATATGATAGTAGATCAGATAATGGAAGGATACTTAACAGCAAATAAAATATACACGCAGACCGGACAACTGAATCATCGAGCAGTGACAATTCGAGTTATGTTTGATCATGCTTAAACTACAACACATTCGGTTATTGCGCGTAGTCGGTCCTAAAAACAGCGAGTGCACTGCGAATAAACTGGGTTGATAAAATGATTTCGTTTAGCCATGTCTCGTTAACACCACAAAGTCGTTCTTCGAATGCGTAGTGGTAAGAAAGAAGGAATCAATTTTCATCCGGAGTCCACTCACCCATTGGTAATGAAGATGTAGCTTCTGCTTATTTAAATCTAGACGTCCTAGACGGCTGGTTCATCACTGTGTCGCAGGATGGAATTGTGTTGTTATAAATTTGTTTTGTTAGTTTCAGCTGACATCGGATGCTTTGCGTGCCAAATCTCGACCGTGGAATGGCCAGGACGCCGAGACCTCAAGTAGAGAAGTTGAGTGATGGGCTTCCGTTTAGAGTCGTGAGATGCGTTTCTTGTGCAGTTACCAGACTTGGCTTATGATTGAACGCTAGCAGGACTGGAAAATGAGTTTCGATGCAGGCCACGTATAGGTTGAGATTGCGGTGACGTTGCGTCAATATACGGCGTGTTAGATAAATTCTGCTGGATATGGTTGCTTGTCTCTACTGTGGGAATAGCAACCTGAAACACATACCGTAAGTTTGTATACTTCTGGTGGAAGTGGTGCTTCCAAACATTGCCCCTCTGTCAACTAACACATGTTAGTTAGTAACACTATAACAATAGGCGATGACTTTCAACAGTTTAGAGAGTTCATAGAAATGATCGAGCAGTGCAACTTCACCTGCGCTAATGCCACAATACGTCAATGTTAGAGTTTTTTAGTTGACTCTGATACAAGAATCAACTGCTCAGGCCATTGTTCTGTCGGAAATTTTGGTTGATCTGGGCATGCCACCTCAGATGGTCGTTTACAGTGTGACTTACCGTAAATGGTTATGGGAATCTGGTCGGCTGGGTCAAACATAAACATTAAAATTATCATTACTTCTAAAGAGTTTTAAATACTTCACATGTATTTTCATACACGCATTTGAAGAAGTTAGTGCGTGTCGCTTACTTCGATCAGATCCAGTGTAGAACAATTGTCGAATTTAGCCATATTTTCTCAGGTTCCGTGTATTTTCTCGCTAAGTGAAATGTGTTGTCGAGCTGCATTCTTAGTTAAGAAGCGCAGAGTTTCAGTTGTGGAACGGTATGGTCTTGAGGCTGTGACATGATACTTCGAAGTAAGAAGGCGGCTGCGAAGGCTTCCCGTTTCATCTTCCAAGACGCCATAGTCGCAACAACTGTAGCCCTTTGTGGAAGCGTCAGATAAGCATTGTTGACTGTATTGACAAAGGGCCTCTGTTCTTCTCGGCGTTAGCTAAGGCCGCAACAACTGGATTTCAGTGCGGTTAGTAAACTGAAATCCAGTCCTGAATATTCTCGACCTCGAGCTATAATGGATAACGGACCAAAGTTTGCATGAAAATCTGGGCGTTGATGTTAATAGATTTAGGAAGGCCATTGCGGGCGAATTGCTGAGAAACCTCGGATACCACCGATCACTTCGTGATGACCTTTAGCTCATGCAGCATGAAACTCAAACAATGGCTGTTGATCAATCTCCAGTGTGTCGCAGGATTTCCACAGCTTCGTATCACATCCTCTTATTTGTAACTTGAGTTGAAACTGTTGAAACAAGTTAGCCTCACTATTGTCCAAAAATCAATGAGCAGTGTCGAGGCAAAGCTGTGGACATTACGATGTGGGGAATAGGTTCAATAAAGTTATGATGTTGAAGCATAACCATAATATTGTTCTTTTTTCGTTGACAGCTTGAAAGAATGAGACATAAACCGAATGTTTGGCGACCATTTTGGTGTGTCTCATTTTTTTACGAGAGGCTCACAGTAACCAAAAAGGTGCGTTGGATCAAAAGTAATAGGAATAGTCCTTAATGTTCTAAATAGTGTAATTTTAATTTTGAAATTGTAATTAAAGTAATAAAAATTTTATTACATGAGTCACAACGATTTTTGCTTTTCGAAATAAATTCGCCAATGTAAATAAAAGTACCCAATATTTGAAAATGAATTTTACATATTTTTTACAGTATAATCACAGAGAACAGACTTTCATCTTCGTTATGCTACTTGTGTAAAACTTTAAACCGACATTTCAAATGTATGTCGTTATGCTCCTGGTAGGCGTCGCTGCAGTTGTGTAATAACTGTCAGGTAAACGTTTATCAATAAAAAGCCTAGCACATAGCCTGAAATTTTTTGTTTGTTTTTCTCTGCACTTGCTTTGTAAAGTGGCTGCCCATATAAACTTTTACACACGTTTTTCCAGAAAAGGTATATGGACATCAATGTCTGTTCTCTGTGGTAAAATGTACTTACGATAAGTGGATTTTTAAAACGCTTTTAGATTTCTGGTCCAATGTTGTGGTCTACTTCAAAAATACATTTGCCCTTGAATAAATTTTCGATAACAAAGCATTGTATCTAAGATTGAGAAAGAAAAATGTATGTAACATTATGTTTTCATTCGTAAAAAATTATAGTTTACAGGCTCATATTATATTCAATCTGTGGCGGAATGAGTAAAATTAATAAATCTTATTTTATATTGCAAAATAATGGTACATGGCGATTACGAAGATACCAAATACACCACTAAATTATATATGAATCCATTCTTAAAACATGAAGTGAAGGCATTCAACAAGCATCCTGTTGAAATAATTCATAAGTTATACCATATGTTTATTAACATTGAAAAACTGAAGAACCTTTGAGGATTCTGTTCAGAGGTTCAAACGATATTAAAAACAATAAATCTTAGTATTTTTAGGGCACTCTAAATAACGAGAATGTTTATTTTACTTCATCAGGAAGTGAAACTTTAGAATTGATGATGAAAACACATTTTCCATGTTCTGTCATCAGTTCAAGTGAAGACCAAAGTATACTTGCATCAAAAGTTGGCCTTGATGAAACCAGGCTGGATGTTCAGTTAACAACTAATGTAACGACTGGATTAGATAGAGCCAGGGGTGATGCCTGTTCTTTGGCCGGTGCGATTTTTACCGAAATAAAATTTGAATGGGCGATTGGCTAATTTGAACCCTACAAATCTCCTGGTAGGGAAGGATTTTTTCCTGAACTACTCCAGAAGGGAAAGGCGACTTTATTATCCATTCTAATAAATTGTGGGCAAGTTTGACATTACCGGCAGCGTGAGTTTGACCTTTCGGCAGCGTGATGACAAGTTCGTGTAACTTTTATTTGCAAGGCCAATAAAAAGGATAAAAGTTCATCTAAATCTTATAGACCCATAAACTTATCGTCAATTCTACCTAAAATAATGGAAAAAAAAATTGATGAACACATAAAGTCATCACACTTTTGTTAAAACTACTCTAAGTAAGTATCAGTTTGCTTATCAGGAAGGTAAATAATCGTTAACAGCATTGCATGCGGTTGTTACAAAACTCGAAAAATCTATTCAAGTGGAAGAAATTTCACTGGCTGCGTTCCTAGACATTGAAGGTGCATTTGATAATTCATCTCATAGCTCAATGATAAAAGCAATGACAAAGCTTGTCTTTGATATGTGCATTGTCGATTAGACCAACGAGATGCTATCAAAAAGACAAATAACAGCAAATCTTGGAAGCTCATCCATCAGTGTTAGGGCTGTAAAAGGATGCCCAGAAGGAAGCGTATTGTCACCTCCATTGTGGTCTTAAATAGTTGATGATCTCCTCAAATATCTGAAAACCCTAGGGTTTGAAGTAATTGGCTTCGCAGATGATGTAATCATAATAGTACGCGGGAAATATGACAGTACCATCGCTAACAGTATGCAAAGTGCTTCTAAAACTACTATTGTGCCATTTACACGAAGGACAAAACTTTAGATTGAAAGGTACAGATATGGAACTCTCAAATACAGTCAAATACCTTGGAGTATTCCTTGAAAGTAAACTAAACTGTAAATTTCATTTAGAGCAGGCAATCAACAGAGCGACAAAAAACATTTGGTAAGCAATGGGGACTGAAGAAAAAAGTGATCCATTGGATTTATTCGGAAATTGTTAGACCCAAGATTCCCTATCCCGCATTGGTCTAGTGGCCAAAAACTAAAGAAACTGTTGTACAGAGAAGGTTAGAAAAACTTCAAAGGCTATCAACTAGCTCAATTACTGGTGGAATGACAAGAACACCAACAAAGGCACTGGATGCATTGCTTGTCATGCTGCCATTGCATCAATACATACAATGAGAAGCTGAAAAGAGCGCTCTAAGGATCAAAAATTTTGTAAACCTTTTCGAAGGTGTTCTAAAAGGACATCTAAGCATTCTAAAAATTGTTAGATGTAATCCTTTAGTTATGAACAACGAAGATTCCCGGTCTGGTCTAGGAATTTTTCGTTTAGGAAAATTTCTCGACTCCCTGAGCATAGGGTATGATTTTACTTGCCCAAAAATCATACTAATGCAATAATGGTAACTGGCAGCGAAAGTTAATTAATTAATTAATTAATAACTGTGGAAGCGCATTTAGAAAACTTAGTTAGGAGCAAGCAATAAGTCAATTGCGAAAGCAATAAGCTTGAAATGCTAAGAAAGAAGTACTCCAAATATTTCAACGACTCGCAAATAACTTATATACAGGCCTTATAACTGGCACTGCCCGATATGGATTAAGGTTATTTATTTTTTCATATATTCATGTGTACTTTATTATTCGTAATTTTGTTATTTATCCGCAATTTAGGACTAGATTCCCAAAAAAAAAATGATAATAATAATTGTAAAAATGTTCAAATACTACAGTTACTTAAGACACAACTGCTTCTCGGTGAAGTTTATTTAAGAAGTTTCATTTTAAGAAAATGTACTAATATTTTAATTTAAGTTACTGCTCCACTTCTTCATTTTGAAATTGTGTTTTGATTAGTAAAATCAACATAGATGATTTGAGCCATGGTTTGTAGTGCAATAGAGAAATTTCAGTTTATGTACTACATATTACATATGTACTACTATTTTGATTAAAAATATATGTGGATATGGTGATATTAGAAAAATAAATAATTAAGTATTGAGTGAAAAATGCCTAAAGGTCTCTTAAAAAACTGAACAAAACACACATTAAAGAAGGGGTTGTGTTGAATAATGTAATTGTCCAAGCATTTTAAAGACAGAAAGTATGGATGCACCCAGTTTTCAGTAAACAAGTAAACAGTTAACAGTAAACAATTATGTTGGAAATTCAATTTTTATTTAAATAATGAAGTAACGCATCAGGTTAGTGTTCTCAATATTTGCAATCTAGCGATTGTCTTGCGAACGTCCTTCATAAGATTCAGCAGAAACTTCTTAGCGACAAATTTTGACACTTTCTTCCAATCTTTTTCAAACTGTTGAATGGTATCTGCTGCCGAGACATGTTTCCTAAGATGTGCCAATCGATGCCTGATCGATGCATCTTGTTTCGGAATCCGTTTCAGCTGTTTCTGCATTTTTTTTTTAAATGAGGCATATGCGCAACGGTTTATACTCATTTGTGCAATATCATGTATAAAGAATGAATTCCGTATTTTATATTAAGATGCAAATTCGTAGTATATTCATGACAGTGAGTTAGATGTGATTGAGACTGACTTCGAATTTCTTCATAATAAATATCACATAACAAATGTGAAAAAAAAGTTGTTGGTAGATTTAAAATCCAATTGATATTTGCTTAGTTATTTAATTTGAATAAGTCACATGAATTGTTCAAAATTGAATCTTCATATGTGCAATGCTACATGTATATTATGTCCCCTCAACGTGTCATGGTAGTTTTAGGCTGCTCTTTACTGCATAAAGGCATAATTAATTTTGAGGCTGGTTGAAACTAGACTACAACCTTTTAACTACGTTACACAACATCAATATTATACCTACACACTTAGAAATTATGAACTTTACATGAAACGTAATTCATGTTTGTAAAAAGTCGGGGAACGGAAAAAAATAAAAATGATACTGACACATACGCAATTCGACAAAAGATGTGTTTGATTGGATTTATTTTCTCATCTCTTTCAACTCAACTCATTCTTATGTGCTTAAGAACGCTTGCATGTATCGGTCTGACATTTTGGTAGTGTGTAGATGCACTCTACGTATTATAATCAAGTATGCATCGTGTTTAAATTTACCTAAATGTAAGTTAACAATCACAAACAGGCCTCGACTTACTCCAATGTTTGTAGCGAACCATTTGAGTAACATCAATAAAATATCTACACACTACCAAAATGTCATGTAAATTTCTGTCTCCTCAGACCGATACACTGCCGTGAAACGCATATCAGTCCCATATGAATAGGAAATCAAGCAAAGATGGGACTGATATGCGTTTCACGGCAGTACATGCAAGCGTTCTTAAGCACATAAGAATGAGTTGAGTTGAAAGAGATGAGAAAATAAATCCAATCAAACACATCTTTTGTCGAATTGCGTATGTGTCAGTATCAGGAGACATAATTTTACACGAAATATTTTTTTACGTTCCCCGACTTTTTACAAACATGAATTACGTTTCGTGTAAAATTCATAATTTCTAAGTGTGTAGTATCTCGAAAAAAGGGGAAATAAACTCTGCTGTAACAAAATATGTGTTTGTTACTGCAGAATTACTACAATTTAACATGAAAACAATGTATTGAATTCAAAAGATGTTTCATATGCTAGTTATGTTATTACGTTTTAATGGATTAGTTAAGGATAGGAGGTGGATTTATTTACTTTAGAGGAAGGGGTTACTAGATGTGGATTATTTGAGCTTTTTTTAAATACGTTATTATCAAACCTGCACCAAAGTTAGTCTTTCAACCCGCGTTTAAAGGTTATCTAAAAATCTGAACATAAACTCCTTCCCACCTGAATTTTAACGAAATACAAAACAGCCCATGTTATGTAAAGCGTGTACAGAAAAAGTAATAACCACAATTACAATATAATCTGGAAAGTGAAGTCCTTCCACAAGGAAAAATTGTTTAATGTTGGTGATCTCACGCCAACTATCTGGATATCTCTATTAGATGGTTCACTTTTTAAGGTCATCTCTACAACGTCACTTAGCTGACACGATCCAGGAAGGCACAGTCCCAATAACACGGTTCTTGGCTGTGAATAAAAAATAAGGTAGAAGCTTGTTTAAATAAAAAAAAACATCCCGCCTTACCTGTCCCAATGTTTGAGAATTATTCAGTAACACTTTCACCATGTAGAATCCTGGAATGAACGGAGGATTCTCATGCATCATATCTGATGCTCCAAGAAAGTTTCCGTTGACGTAAGTGAAATCGGTGTTTTTGTTGTTTTTCTTTATGCTTTTACTTATGGTGTTTTTACGGTGAATAAATGAGCACTGCGTAAGCGATCCTGTCCAGTAGTTATTTCCCCAAAAAAATCCTTGATTGTACTTTCCCGATGAATCGTCCACTGAAAAAGGAAAAAAAAAGAAAGTTTGCTATTGTAATTGTTTCTGACTCTGTTATCCGCTTTGTCGAAAATCAAAATTAACTCACTCCCAGAGGCATACTAAGGGTTAGCAGCACCCTTGTAAAAGTTTATAAATTAGGCCCTTTCTCAATCATTATTAATTTTTTTTTTTACGCGTACAAATAGGTGATATTAAAATAAAACAAATAACGACGATAATAACATTAATTTATAGATGTATTAGGGGTGGTATTTGCTCAATCTTTGTTTTAGAAACTAAAACGAAAAGATTAATATCTCTAACATATTCTGGTGATACTACGATAGTGAACTCTTTTCCGTATTCCCTTAAGTTAATTCCGTTTTGATTGGAAGAATAGTCAAGCTGGTTAGTCTGTTTTGATTCATCGTCTAATGGAGTTCGTTTTTGATTATTTATGCAAGTTTTTTGAAAACTTGCAACTCTGACACAGGCTGTAGTCTTCAGCCAAGTTAAAGCAATTATCTGCCACGATTTTATTAATTATTGCATCCTTATAGATGTCACCCCGTGTCCTGTCAGAAATAAAAATCCAAAGCAAACTTTTGCTTCTTCTGATTCGCTATTCCATCTGTCGTAGTGTTTTTTTTTAATTACTGAGCTTACTTCCAGTTGCGAGCTATTCTCAGTGGATTTAAGGAGTTGATAATCCATGTTTAGTCGATCACTTTTTCATTTTTCTTTGTTGTGTCGCTTTGGAAATGTTCTCTATGCACAATGGGTGTTTCTTTTACTCACGCGACAGCTTCATTTTTCACACCTTATCGCCATGTGAGCATCTGATCTTTTTCAATGCAATGGTTTGCTTACTTTGTGTTTACTGTGTAGGATTGTCTCCTACACGCAAAAAAAAAAACCGCAGTAGAAACTACCATTTCGAGGGTTAAATTAAGCGCACACACCAACTATTTTCACCAGACTATAAATGCGTTTGATTTTACCATGCCTGCGATTAGATCGACCATGGTGCGGTTGATATCAATATGAGGTCTGTCAAATATACCACAAATGTTGAAGGTTTTACCATAAACGTCGTAAATTTGACTGAAATTTCATGGTAGTTTTAAAGATAGGCATAGTCGGGTAAAATGGTAGTTTTTACTACAAGAATTCTTTGTGTGTACAGTCTATTCGAAAAAAAAATATAATGAAACTTCATGTGTTGAATTAATCGCCCAGTAAACTATGAAACTGTTATATTTTCACTTTTCACTTAGAAAATTTTGCTAAAGCGCTCAAACATTAAAAAAAATAATATCTTAAGGTTGAGCTGCCCATTATGCACATTATGCTTTTAAGGCTTGTCTACAATGGATACGTTTGAGTTTCGATGATATCGCAAACCCAAACGAAAGGTATCAGATAGTTAAGTCTAGTATGCTGTTCAAAATGTACTGAATGCTTGTCTTTGGCGCGCGCTTATGTTTTTCAAAATTTTTTATTTTTTTTGGCTCCTTATTTGTTCCAAATTTATTCATATTTACATTTCATGTTAATCTAGGTGCTCCAGCTACTACCGTAACGTATCAACCTTAATTGTTAAAATATGTACCTAATTTTGTTTACATTGTTCATGCCTTAGCAGTTCAGTATTTTAAACAGGATGTTTTTCAAACATTAATACCCCGTTCACACTGCAACCTATATTACGTGATATACAGGGTGTCTCACAATAGGTGTCACTAAAAAAAAATGGGATTACAGCAAAACAAATCAACCAAATCATAGCATTTATGTTTCATTTGCAAGATACATGTTATAGAAATAAACCATATTAATTCAATTCGAATCTCTCGCCTTATTCCTTGATAACTTTGCGCAAACGCTTTGTAAGACCATCGTTGCTGGCACGCACAATTTTCTGAGGAATTTGGTCCCAAATATCAACCAAATGTTTCTTGAATCGATCTAAAGTAAGCCCTTTCGTAGGGCCTATATGTTGAAGCATATAATCCCAAACAAAATAGTCAAGTGGGTTAAGATCCGGTGAAGATGCAGGCCATTCTTCGCTTGTGATGAAATCGGGAAAATTTTCCGCACACCACGCTTGTGTCTTCTTTGCTTTGTGAGCTGAAGCTGAGTCCTGGTGGAAACAATATGGTGTATTCCCATACAGCGTTGAAGCATGAGGAAGCAAATGGTTCTTCAAAACCTGTTTGATGTAATATTCAGTGTTGATTTTTACATTTATAATTTTCGATACATTCTGATAGCGTTCTACAGCTAGTTTATCTCTTGGAATATTGGCAAGACTTTTGCCATACACACGATCATTTTATTGATTATGACTGTCCTGAAGGAGGAGGAGCTTTTCATCCGAAAATAAAATCTCGCAGTCACCGTGCTGAACCAAAAGTTTCTGCTTCTTTGGACCCTGGCTTGCTTTTGGCGAACCGTCAACTCGTGAACCCGTTGTTTCTTGTACAGTTTGCATTCCAGATCATGTCTGATAATGTCTGACTTTGATGCTTTCGGATGAGAAGTAGCACACGTTTTTGTAGACATTTCGTCCGGTAAATTTCGGCATTTATGTTCGCAAGTGTGAAAAAAGGCAAAGACATTGGCAAATAGCTTGCCAAACCAGTACTTACTTTCCAAATTTTTCACAAAAAAATGACTTTTCTGAGCTTGGAACAACGGTTCCTTGCTTTACAGTGTAAAATTGTGCCCCTGGAAGCGTTTTGTAGTACAGCTTAACATACGTTTCATAATCCATAATAATGCACGTTTCCTTTTTGCTCAAAACCTCATCGTACAGCTTACGAGCTCGAGTTTTCACGGAAGTCGCTTGTTATTTGCTACGTTTGGGACATTTTTGCTTCTTGTAGGTCTTGAGAGAGCTACGCGCCTTAGCGCGTTGCACTATTCCGATCGATGTTTTACATATTTTTGCACAATCTCTAATCGACTGCTTCTTGTTTTTTCAACTGCTCACCAATCTTTAGATGGACCAGGTTTACGGCCGCGATCAGGTAGATCCAGCAACGTATTATGTGTCCCGAATCGTTTCAGCGTATTTTGAACCGCATGAACGCTAACTTCTTCCTGCTTCGCCAATTTCCTCATCAGTAAACCAGTTTCTGTACAGTATTTGATCACAATCGTTTTACGTTTTTCTTCTGTAAAACCTTTAATTGCTGCATTTGAGTGAAAGCATATAATTTCAGCTGCGTATTTCACTTGTTTACTATGCCGAGGACACGCGTAAAATAAACAGCTGTCAAATTAAGTCATAGTCTTTTTTCGCAAAGCAGCTTCAAGGTGTATCCATAAAAAAACGATAAGGTCTTTATGTTAACCTTAGAATGCGTTTATGACCTTAAATAAGGATCTTATCGCTTAAATAGGTGTGTAAAAATGGCCAAAAACCTCAATTTTACTTCAAGTTGGGTTTGAACCATGAATTGCGTTTATCTCCCTAAATAAATGTGAAAATGACCAAAACCCTATGTTTTACATCGGATGGGTCCTCCCTTAGCTCAGCCGGTAAAGGTGCAACTACAAAGCCACGCCATGCTGGAGCTGAGAGCAAGCAATAAGCGAATTATGAAAGCAATAAGCTTGAAATTCTAAAAAAAAGGGGTTTTTAAATTTTACACCAGGTAGGGTTTGTTAACCTTCAAATGTATTAATTTCCTTAAAAAAGCGTCTAATTACTCAAATAGGAGTTGTAAATATCGCCAAATACTTTAGTTTTACATCGAATAGGTTTTTTTTTTACCTAAAGTGTTAAATTGTGCGTGAATTTGAATGTTTAAGTGAAAATTAAACCGGATTTCATCCCGAAAAAAGTGAGTTTTCAGTGACACGATCGCATTAGTATGTTTTTTTTATTGCACGATAGTATGTTTTTTTTTATTGCACCGTCCATTGTTAACAGTAGAATGGGCTTTCCCATGTGGTTTTATTTTTAATTGTCAGCATTGTTTTAGGTCAGTTAGGTCGGAATATGCAATACTGTCGAATGGATGATACAAATGTTTAACAGATCCCACGCTGGAGGGGGTTGGGGGGAGGGCGTGGTAGGGGTAATAATAAAAGGGATCGTTGCCCTGACATTCTCAAATGTAGCACATTGTCAACTTTTTTTATGAATTCATTTATTTGTACAGGCTCAATCGAATCAACTTTACAGAGCCATGTTTTCATGTTTATATACATCAGTTATCTTAGAACTAAGGTTAAGGGGGTAGAACCGATTACTCACGGTCGTCTCGAGGTTAAAAGGAATTACAATTTTATGGATGGGAAAATTGCGGTGAAAATTTTGAACAAAGCATAAGGAACAATGGTTTTCTTATATCTAGGACTTCAAATTACAATTTTTTAGTTGAACGTTTTCAATTTAAAAAAAATACCACCCTCACACACACAACCACACTCACACGCACAACCACACTCACACGCACAACCACAATCACACACTGACGCACACATTCCTCAAAAATTTAATCTAAACAAATCAGTTAATCAAACTACAATCTATATTTAATGTGAGTTAAGAACACATGAATAAGTTTCATAAACTCCAGATCGCGTGCAGCCAAAATGTCTTGAATCGGTACATTGGGTTGTCTACCTCGAGCCCGAAGGGAATCATAAAGCTCAGATCTGACTCCACGATGCTCAGCATAAAACCAAATAACGTGATCTGCGTCCTGGTAACCTTGTCCGCATTCACAGAGATTGCTGTCTCCCAGCCCAACACGGAACAAATGAGCGTTTAAAGAATAATGATTAGACATGAGGCGAGACATCACACGAATGAAGTCTCGACCCACATCCAATCCCTTGAACCAACATTTCTTAGACACCTTAGGAAAGATAGAATGTAGCCATCGCCCAAAATCTCCTTTACTCCATTTATACTGCCAGCTAACGAGTGATATCTGACGAAAAATATAGAAAAATTCGTTGAAGGCGATTTGTCGGTCATAAATATCGCCTTCCATAGCGCCCACCCTTGCAAGCGAGTCCGCTTTCTCATTGTCAGGAATCGAACAATGAGAAAGGACCCAAACAAAGATGATCATAAAAGAACGTGAAGATAAAGCACATAGAAGACCTCGTATTTTCATAAGAAAATAAGAGGTGTGCCTTACCGGCCTCAAGGAGCGAATAGCCTCTATAGAACTAAGACTATCCGTGAAAATGAAGTATTGATCTGGTGTAAGTGAGGCAACAGTTTCTAAATAAAAATGAATTGCTGCCAATTCCGCGACAAAAACAGAACAAGGTGCTTGAAGTTTACGAGCGACGCTATATTTTTCATTGTACACACCAAAGCCAGCGGAGTCCTCTATCAAAGACCCGTCAGTGAAAAATGTTTTAGTGGAATCAAATTGGCCAAACTTTGCAGCAAATACCACCGGAGCAATCAAAGGAAGATGACGCTCTGGGATGCCACGAAGCTCCTGTTTCATGGATAAATCAAAATGAACCGAATTTCCCAAATCAAAGAAGCAAACACGATTGGGAATATTCGGCGAAGGGCTGACATCCTGTGTTATGTACAGATTGTACAACGTCATGAAACGAGTTTGAGGGTTCAACTCAAGAAGCTTCTCAAAGTTTCCGATTACCTGAGGGCTCATAACTTCACACCTGGTGAGGAGTCGGAGAGATAATTCAGCCAGCACTTCAAGACTCATGGTATGAGTCGAGTGCATGCAACCTAACGCGATACGAAGAGACCGATACTGAATACGTTCCAGATTTATGATGTGCGACCAAGCCGTCGACTGAAAACAAAAACTACCGTGTTCTATAACCGACAAAATCGTTGTCCGGTACACCGTTAGAAGATCTTGCGGATGCGCTCCCCACCGAGTTCCAGTAATTGTTTGATGAAAGTTGATCCTTTGCTGGCACTTTCGCTTCAGATATTAAATGTGGGATCTCCAGGTGCACTTTTAGTCGAACCAGACCCTAAGATATTTAAATAACATGGAATGAGTTATCGGTGTACCCCGAATTTGAAGCTTCGGTTGTGCTGGGTTATGCTTCCTAGAAAAAACTACCAACTCAGTTTTCTCCGTAGAGAATTCGATACCTAAATCTAGCCCAAGTAGACAAATTGTCTAAGGTATCCTGTAAGGGTCTTTGTAGATCGACCCCATTGGGTCCCGTGACAGACACTAAGCTATCATCTGCGAGTTGTCTCAACGTACAGTTGTAACTCAGACAACCGTCAATGTCTTTGACATACAAAATATACAAAAGGGGGCTTAAACATGATCCTTGGGGGAGACCCATGTAGCTAAATCGGGAAGCTGTGGAGTTCCCATGAGAGAAGCTCATATGTTTCTTTGACAGCAAATTGTACAAAAAACTGTTTATTAATGGTGAAAAGCCACAAGTGTGGAGTTTATCTGAGAGAATTTCAACGGATACTGAATCAAAAGCCCCCTTGATATCCAAGAAAACAGAAGCCATTTGCTCTTTTTTTTTTTTTAGCAAAAGCTAATTTAATATCCGTGGAAAGCAAGGCAAGACAGTCGTTCGTTCCCTTACCTTTGCGGAAACCATATTGAGTATCTGAAAGCAGGTTATTCGTCTCAACCCATTTGTCCAGGCGGAAAAGGATCATTTTCTCCCACAACTCTCGAATACAAGATAACATCGCGATGGGTTGATAGGAGTTGTGGTCGGACGCGGGCTTACCAGGTTTTTGAATGGCAATAACTCTCACCCGTCTCCAGTCATCCGGTACAATGTTGAGTTCCAGAAACTGATTTAATAAGTGCAACATGACACTCTTAGCGACGTCTGGAAGGTTCTTAACCAAGTCGAACTTGATCTTATCAGCCCCTGAGCCGCATTGCCACACGAAAGGAGTGCGAGAGAGAAATCTACCATTGAAAAGGGTTGGCTGATCTCATCTATCGAATTCGTGGTTTCGCGAGAAAACATTTGTGCTGGCACAGAATCTGGACAAACTAGTGCAAAGGGTATTCATTGACGTTTCACGCGATTGCCCGTCCACGAATTGTCACCAGTTACCGCGGTTCTTGGCCTTGATGAGGCTCTTCAATTCGCGTTCGAGAGCCATGTACCTTTCGAAGTGCTCAGGTGTTCCACGTCTACGGAAAACTTTGAACGCGTCGGACGGTAAACCTCGGTGCATTGCTGATCCCACCATGGGGAAGGAGGTTTCCTGCAAACTGACGTTCCTGGAACTGGTCGAGTTTGAGCTTGAAGCGCGCTTTCCAAAATCAGGTTGGAGAGGTAGTTGTATTCCTTCAGCGGTGGAAGCCCTTCTACCGTTGTTACGGCTTCATCTATTGCTGTCTTGAACCATGTCCAATCGATACTACGAGTTAGATCATTCGTGACGTTGATGGATTCCGGTGGATTGAACCCGGTGGCAATCGAAATTTTTATGGGCAAATGATCACTACCGTGGGGATCCTGGATCACATTCCACGTGCAGTCCAACGATAATGAATTCGAGCAAAGTGTGAGGTTTAATCTACTGCCAAGTGAGGATGGACCAGCCAAGCGTGTAATTTCTCCATTGTTGAGAACGGTCATATTGAAGTTGTCACAGAGGTTATATATCAAAGAAGATCGGTTGTCATCATACAGTTCTCCCCAGCCTGTACCGTGAGAGTTAAAATCTCCCATGATCAACCGCGGAGCAGGAAGAACCGAACAAATATCTGAAAGTTGTTTTTGGCTAATTGGTGCTCTAGGAGGAATGTGCATCGAAGCAATGCAAAGGCTTTTATTTTTAATAACAGCCTGACATGGGACAACTTCAATACCTGGAATTGGAGGAAAATTTACTCTATATAAGGAGTAGCACTTTTTGATCCCCAAAAGTACTCCTCCACGTGAATCCTCACGATCAAGCCGAATAATATTGAAATCGTGAATCGGAAGATCGATTTCGGGCAAAAGCCATGTTTCACAAAGAGCAAATGCAACACAACCGATATTGTGAGCTAAAAATTTAAATGATTCCAATTTAGGAATAAAACTTCGACAATTCCACTGTAGAACAGTGATCAAATCCCCGACCTCTTTTGGCAAATTATCCATCGAAGGAAATGATAGCTGCAAGAAGGGGCCACGTTAATGTTAATTTCTTCAAAAAAGTTTTCACAGTGGGAAGCATAGCCATTACAATGCTCTTAGAGGGTCAGACATTTCGAGGTACTTGAAAATACCTCCCACAATATCATCAAATGAGAACAGCCCAGATGAAGAGGGGGCTTCTGTTCTTAAAATCGGGGCATCAGGGGTTTTGGATGTCCCCGGGAGAGATGGGAAATCCTGTGTGTAGTTGGCACTTCGAAAACCAGGAGGATTTGGATTATCCTTATTTCCACTGCTCTTTGAATTGGGCATGTTGATTTGGAGCTCCTGTTCAGCTACTCGGATACGTCTTCACTTCCGTGAAGCACCTTCCGGAAAACTAAAAGATGTTCCATCCTCAACCAAGTCCGAATCAGACTCGTTATCTGACAGAGGAGTAAAAGGATTTGTATTGGTATCGGATGGCGAGGCTTTCTTAAGCATTTCTGCAAAAGATTGCCTTGAACGTTGTTTTAGAGAACTTTCTAATTTCCCCCCGCGTTGTTTGTACGCCGGGCATGACGAGAGAGCATGGGGAGGAGTTCCCTTGCAGAAAACGCATTATAGTGTGTTATCTGTACAGCGACCAGCATCATGTTTCTCCTCGCAAGTTGAGCATCGTGCCTTATTGCCGCAATGGGAGGTCGTATGCCCCATCTGCTGGCAGTTTTGGCAGATCATTTCCTGAGGTACAAACAATCGAACAGGTAGCCGAAGTTTTCCCAGCTCTATGAAGTGAGGAAGGGTAGAGTCAGAAAAGATCACTCGAAACGAGTCTGTGGGGGTAACTTTATTTTTACCCTCGTTGTGCGATACTTTAACAAACTTTTGTACTTCCAGTATCTGAACTGGGGGTAGCAGGGTTGTTGAATCGGCCAATCGCCTGCCTCTTCAAAATTTCAGGGCACAGACTCGCCTCTGTGACCACTCCTACAATCTCCACATCACGAGCTGGCATATAAACTCGATATTCCAGTGTAAAATCATGGGAAGCAGCAATCTCATTAGCTTGCTTCAGGGTAGAGACGACAACACAGAGTTTATTAAATTTTACTTTCGTGATCTCTGTCACGGCTGAGAATCGCTTCGTCAGATCACTAGTAATTTGAGATACATTCAAAGGTTTAATTTTGGGCTGGAAGTAGACAACCCATGGACCGACCGAGTCAACTGGATACGATCGCGGTCGAAATTTTGTTTGTGCCTCCCCATCATCAGGTAGAAAAGGTACTTTTTCAGCCAAACCGTCCATGTCGAAGAAACCTCTTCAACATGCACGATTTGCCTTACTCGTGGGAGCGTTGAACGCCCCCAATAATTTAAATCACACACAAACACATAATACGAACACACAAATTAAAGCTAAACCCTATTGGGAAAAAAAAACTCAACTAATATTACTGATTTGTTGCTGCTGCTGCTGCTGTTGCTGCTGTCGCACTTCTATGCGGGCAGCGGGGAGCGGTGCGCTGCGTGGTGTACGGGTGAATCCGATCTCCTTCCGGTGCACTCGCTCAACGATGTCGGATGACCGTTGGCAATGTAGTAGAGTATCGCTGGTTAGCGTCACCACGCGGAGATGAAGCGAAAATTGGGTTGATAATTCGTCAGCAAGCACTGGAAAACCACACTGCCTTCTTACAAAAAAAAAAACTGGAGTGAATAGATTTTTAGAAAAAAAACTAATAATTTCGAAGGATCGCACTTGAATAAATCTTCCAAAATAACGGAGTGCTGGATCGAACGAACTTTCTTCTTGCGCTGAACGAAGTGGAATGACGCACGTTGTCAAATGGTGCTTGTCTTTTATTACTAAACGTGATGGAATTGAGTTAACACGTGGAAACTCGGAAATGATCTCTCCTATGCTTCCGTTGAACCATTCTGAATGGCCTTAGTGAGATTATCACCATGAATATTTTACATGCGCGTCGCATGTTGCCAATTACTAATGCCTTCTCTCTTTTCTCTTCTCTCATGTTCTCTTGTTCTCTTCCCTATCCAATGACCGCGAGCAATGCCATATGAGACAAGCATGGTGGGTCATTTAGATAACCCGGCCGGATACCTTGGTGGAAACAGAATGCTAACCAGTCGGACCACGCAAAGAATTTTCGGACAATTGAGAGGTGGTAAATGCTCTCATAAATTTGGAGCAAATCCGGTTATTGTTATCGTTGTTGTGCCTTTATCACATTACTTTGTACCTACATCTAATACAGTTTTAACATATTAAACATTTCAAATATGATCACGTCACTTATCAAGGTGCATCCTGATCCATCGGGCCTTACCCTACTAACAAAGAAAAACCTCCTTCCTGTGACCTCTGTGGGATGCAGAGGTCAACGCAATGGTCACAAATTATCGTGGTGTTTCCATTCTGTGTTGTTTGAGCAAAGTTTTCGAAAAGCTGATGCACAATGTCCTCTACACTGTAGCCGCACCATTAATTTCCGATAATCAACACGGCTTCATGAAACATCGCTCAACAACAACAAACTTGATGTGCTACGTTACCTCTCTGTCACGAGAGATTGAATTGGGAAGGCAAGTGGACGCGGTGTATGTCGATTTTGCTAAAGCATTCGACACAGTTCCTCACATTTTGATCATTGACAAATTCAAACGCATCGGCTATCCTGACTGGCTAACGAAGTGGCTCTTTTCATATCTCTCCGGCCGCACAGCGCACGTAGTGGTCAATTCATCAAGATCTCGTCAGCTCAACATCACGTCAGAAGTACCCCAAGGCAGCGTATTGGGCCCGCTGTTATCTAACATCTTCGTTAACGATTTGTGCTTGTGCCTCTCGCCGTTCAAACTATCGTTCGCCGATGATCTCAAATTTGTTCGTGTAATATGTTCTCCACGCGACTGTGTCGCTTTACAAGAGGATATTAACACATTGTTAATCTGGTGTAGCGACAATGGCATGCGTGTTAATAAAGATAAATGCAAAGTTATATCCTTCACTCGCTCCAACAATCCCGCTCATCACCAGTACAACATTTGGTCTGCGCATCTGGATCGTGTGGCTTCAATCTGCGACCTGAGAGTTACCATCGATGCCAAGCTACAGTTCAATCAGCATGTGGGAATTACGACTGCTAAAGCCTTCTCAGTGTTAGGGCTAATCCGACGGCATGCCTCTGAGTTCACTGACATCTATGCTTTAAAATCACTCTATTGCAGTTTGGTGCGGAGCATTCTTGAGTATGCGGTCCCCGTTTGATCTCCATATTATGTGGAACCCATCGTTTCCATTGAACGCGTACAGAGGAAGTTTGTTCGTTTCGCACTTCGTTCACTTCCTTGGAATGACCCGAACAATCTCCCTCCTTACTCGGACCGTTGCAAACTGATAAGTTTGGATCTACTGACTGACAAGCGTGTTAAAATGCAGCGTCTTCTGGTCTTTGACATCCTAATCGGCGTTATTGACTGCCCTGCGCTGCTTGAGCAGATTTCACTGAACGTTCCTCCTCGTCGACTTCGAAATTATCCGATGCTTGCTGTTCCTTATCACCGCACTAACTATGGATATAATAATCCGTTTGATTCGTGTCTTTGAACTTTCAATGCTGTATGTGACGATTTCGACTTTGATATATCCAAAAATGTTTTTAAAAATCGAATAAGTACAATTGTTTAGACTTTAAGTTATTGTAAACTAGTATTAAGCAGTTCAGTCTGTACGATTATTTTTATCGAAGACGGTGATAATAATAAATAAATAAATAAATAAACACGGTCCCTAAATAGCAGAGGTCACACTAACTTTCCTTCCCTATTCCCACCTGATTGCAAGGACATGGCTGGTGCTGTTATTGATTATTAAAGCAATCGAGTCACTGAAACGTGTTCAGTGATAATGATCGATTACTCCCAGCCTCATTCAGTTGATTCATTGTGCAATTTCACTGATTCTGATCAATCTTCACTTGGAACTTCACTTGGAACTGTAGGATAAAAAACAACAAATATTCGAATCCCTTTTATTCAAGACTTGTCTTCTTCATGCATGCACATTGTGAAAAACACAGCAGCTGATTGAAAGTGTGTCTGTAAATTTTTGCTTTTCATCTGATGTTTAAGAGTTTCAATTCGCATGAGCTATAAACAGCTGAAGGGGGTTTGTTTCTTTGGATTCCCCGCACCCCGAATGAAATTCGCAATCATTTTTGCAACCATTTATGCTGACAAAATTGTGTTTTTTTTTGCCGAATTTTACCAGGCTCATAGTTTTAATGATTATTTTTTTACCATTCTAACAAAGAAGGGTATTGCGATCGCTTGGAAATGCTACTTTTGATCCTCAGACCGGACGATCAAGTGTCATTCTCATTCGATTTTACGCAAAGTGCCTGTGTATAGGTTTATATATGCATGTGCGTACATTTATGTGTATGTGTGTATATATCTGTGACGCTCCCTTGCGCTGAACTGGCTGGCTTGACGTGCCGCAAGGGCTCATTAGGAATTCTTTGTCAGGACCCGAAGCTAAGAGTCAGTTCCATCGTGGTTATATCACATCAATTCGTTTTTCCACTGTAGCAGCAGTACATTGAAATTATAGATATACTATTCTTTATACGGTATATAACTTCAGATCATCCATGGAATTCTCAAGTATGGTTAAATAATTTTGAATAATTTGTTTTCTCGTGGTTATGATACATTGCGGCAGGACCACAATCTGTAGACATGTAAATACAAATAAAATTGTTATTATCATTTTAGACAGCCCTTCACTATATAATCTATGCTATTTTATATGTCATTTTCAGTTTCACATATATTCGTCCATGTCAATTATAGCCCACCTAACCTACGTTATTTATTTGAAAAGATAGGAAGGTTTTTAACGTTTTTTTTAGAAAGGATCATATACGACAAATTCTACACAAAAAACCTTTTTCCTTCTTCACCAAAAATATATAATTTATAATCATTCATTTCCTATTTCACAGATATAAAGAATCATTTATGGGTCCAGACCACAAGAGTTATCGGAAAATTCAATTTACTTTTGTAGTTTTGTTCCGTTTCCGTTTTTGGCATTATTCATACGCATATGAAATTTATTTCGCTTAATCTTTAGCTGTTTTCGGCTTTTCCAAGACTATAAGGATATTAATATATACCTAGTTTTTAATTTCAGTAACAAACCAGTGGATGTCAGATATATAGTGTACCTATGCTTATTGTGTTCTTTGACTTTAATTTTGAAAAAAAATTCTAATCTTCGTAGTTCTTAATTCTATAGAAGCTGCAAAAGCGGAAGTCTTTCGATGAGTGGATGACCAGCTAAGTAAGGGATTGATATTCTTCTGGCTTGCTCGTATTATTATTTTAAATTATAACGTCAGTTTTTTTTTAATGTTTTGATATTAAATAATGTGATATTATTGCATTCTAAATTATGTTATTAAAATCTCTGTAGTACCTATGAGACTAGGTTTACTGTTCTTTATATGCTGTATAATTTCAGATCATCCATGGATATCCCAAATTTTGTTAAATAATTGTTAATCAATTTCAATTTTGAGGTTCAAAAATGGAATTTTTATTATCATTCATATAAGGAGTGTATCGAAAATAAGCTATCCACAAACTTTCTTTCAAATTATGTTGAAAACCGATATTTTATTCATACAAAAAATTGATCCTTTATTGTACGAGGTTAAACTTGAACATAATGAAGACCGGATGCAATTTAAATTATTCCTTCACGAATTTTCGAACTTTGGATCGAATGCTCTTCATCAAGTTCCGGACAAGTGTTGCATCGCATTTTTTGGACGCTTGAGCCCAACTTTTTTTGAACTCCTGTATGTTCCCAGCTGCCTTACCAGTCTTCTTGAAGACCCTCTTCACGATTGCCCAGTAACGTTCGATGGGTCGAAGCTGAGGGCAATTTGGTGGATTGATATTTTTCTCAACGAAATCTATACCCTTTTCCGCAAGCCAATTGAGAGTGGTTTTGGCTTAGTGAGCCGACGCTAAATCCGGCCAAAACAGTGGAGGTGTACTATGCTTCTTATATAAAGGCAACAATCTCTTCTGGAGACACTCAGATCGATAGATTTCCGCATTTATAGTTCAGGTAGTGTTAAAAATGGTTGACCTCAAACCACAGGAACATATTGCTTGCCATACCAGTACCTTTCGACCGAATTTCTCCACTTGAATCGACCTGTCCGCATCGCTCACATCCTCCCCAACGATGGCAGTAAAGTATTGTGGACCTAGAAGGGTTTTTGAGTCCTCCTTTACATAGGTCTCATCGTCCATCAAAACGCATGCATCCGGACGCTGCAAAAGACGCGAATACAATTTTCGGGCCCTTGTTACTGCTCGCTTCTTCTGTTCTGCACTTTGTTTCGAGATTTTCTGCTTCAGGTGGTTTCGCCTCTTGATACGCTGGATCATTCCGACACTCGTTCCTGCTTTTTTGGCCAAATCACGTATTGACATTGATTTGTTCTTCATGATTAGAGATACCACTTTCTGCTCCAGTTTCGGGTTGGAAGAACCGGGTTTTCTGCCTCTTCCTGGTAGCTCATCCAAAGAATAGTGTTCTCCAAACTTATTAATGATGGTTTTAACACTCGCATGATGAATTCCAAGCCGCTTCGCCAATTTTCGCATAGTAATACCCTTCTCACTTAGCCATATGTCCAGAACCTTAATTTTCACTTCCTTTTCAATACGCGACATTTTGAAAACGCAGAATTTGAACCGCACAAACAAGTAAACAAAAGAAAGCTGACAGTCAAACGCACAGTATGCAGTGTTCAGAGCATAAAACACCATCACAAATACATGCGTACAACGCAAATGTATGTGGATAGCTTAAATTCGATACACTCCTTATTCATTTATTATATGATTTTTCATTATAATATTCATTCACTATATTTGGTATATTATTATATGACATTGAATTGGGAAGGGAGGGAGCATCAGGGTATCACTCAAGCTGGAATTTCACAATGGAGTGGTATGACAACCGGCGTTTAGGAGGAAACAAACAGTATCATTGTCTTTGTCCTACCGATTCGATTGTGATGCTGTGAATTCTACTCCAACAGTTTCAGCGAGAGTGACGCGCCCTTATTAACAAGCCATCCCGTAGAAAGCTTAATAAGTATTGCGAATTGGGTTATTCGATTTGTTGGATCGTATCGTTGGAAAGAGAAACTTATGTTCTCGCGGGTCTCTGCGGGGTGTTTCTGCTTACGGGTCCACCCCACCGTTTTGGCCCTTCATACAGCGTTACTGTGAATACAAACCGGTACTCAATTTGATTTTGCTATTAAGTGGAGCTGCATACATGACAAGGTCTTAGAAGGGATGGTGGCTACTTTACATACATACATACATGTGTGTATATATCTGTGACGCTACAAACGAGCCGTGTTTCTCAGCCACCACTTGACCGGTTTGCATTAAACAAGCATCAAATAAATTGTTTAGTGGTTCCATTGAACGATATTAAATGTGTTTGAAATCGATTCCCCGGTTCCTGAAATATCTCAGGAACGCGTGCCGTTGAATATGGGTCGTTTGTATATAATTGGCATTAATCACGTTGAATCTATAATACCACTCCTCATATCAACTAATAAGAAACTAATAAGAAAATCAATAGGCATTTTGATTGTCCTGGACTATATTGAACACACTTGGATGCCAGGTACCCCAAGGGAAAAGGCTGATTTGATCCAAAGCCAATCTTGAGACACCTTAAATCACATGAGAATTCGAAAAGAACTGCAATAATGCTTACATCACGTGTCCAAGATTAAATTGGACACATCCGATCATGTTCCCCAAGGGAAGCGGCCCGTTTCTGTCTCGGAACAAAACCGAGACACACGCAACAAACTTTAATTTCAATGCATAACATAACATAACATAACATTTTCCGACCATACACAATCCTGGGTTGGCTGTTGTAGAGACGATGGAAGCGCCAAAAGAGCTGCCTTGGATGTGACAGGCTCTTCATCCATCGATTTCTATGCACAACACCTGGCCAGGTCCTTATGATCAGCAAGGGATGGGGGGGGGGGGGGGGGGAGTGTTGATTAGATGCCTACTTAAGAAGATGCTGAGAACTCATGCGACCTTCATAGAAATCTGGAGTTGGAAGTTGGATGGGATTGTGAGGGAAGCTTTCCTTGGCGAAAAAGCATATGTATATTTATATATACATAGGTCGTTGGGAGTGACGAAGCTAAGAAAATAATGCACTCCTTTGCTGTCCGCTTTTTGGGCTGGAAAACCGGCGTTTTCTACTTGTAGAGCCTTTTCTTGTGTCACACCTTGTCTGTCGGTTGAGACATGAGCACTAACTCTTGCCCTAGCCTCTTATGGCTTATGGTTATAGCGCCATTACTCGCTCTCTGAAAAGAGAAGAAGAACGCGCCGTTCAAAGTCATATGCTCACCCCCCCCCCCCTCTCTCTCTCTCTCTCTCTCTCGCACACACACACACACACACACACACACACACACACACACACACACACACACACACACACACACACACACACACACACACACACACACACACACACACACACACACACACACACACATCACTGCTTCTGTTTGGTTTTAGATTAGCGAGCGCCGACTGAAAGTTAAAAGCGTCCAAACAATTCACCAACTGTCAAATATTGCAGTTAAAAGTCGACTACAATGTTTACAGGTTACAAAGATTATTGATAGTTGATTTCCTTTTGAGTTTCATAATATTCACCATAAAAATAAATGTGCATATAATTCGGAGCATAATACGCTATAGAAAGCATAATTTGTTTTGGATATTTTGCTATCAAAAAAAAAATCCCTCAACACTAGACCTTTTTTTTATTGCTAAATGAATCAGAAGAGCAGAGAATCGAACAACGCAGAACAACAAAAACCAACCTCGATATCACAGTGAAGTTTGACAGCTGTGGCCATTTGGCCGTATGCCGGTTTCCTGGCAGCCAATAGGTTTCATGACGGTTCTCAAGTAGTCATAACGTCCTTCACTGGAACAACTTCAAAATCTCCATGGTCCTACAAAGGCTTTATCAACTTATTCTCACAACCGCCCATAGAGTGGGCCACTTTGTACAAATTTCGGCTTTAAAGAAGCATAGAGGAGGTGTTGGTAGACAAAACAGTTTTGAATGTATTTCTATTAACAAAGCCGGGAGGAGCGCTATACGGCTGGAATAAAACAAAAATTGTTACTTGGGGTCATTGGACGCTCCAGGCAGGCTTATGCAGAAATGCTTAAGTCTGCAACAGCCGTTGAAGATGTAAACCAATTTTCGATTTAATCAGTTGAAGAATCTGACTCTGAGTCATCTGACGAAGGTGATTCTACGGTGGCACAAGCACCCGGATCCTCAAAAAAGAAACGTTCTTTATCGAAAGTGCGCCGTAAGATAGCTAAAGTCACCTCGACAAGATACAAGATTAAAAAATGTTCAGACTAATGGAGAACAAATTGTGAAACCAAAGGTTCCTATTGCTCCTGTTACAGTTAGAACTTCCCGCCTTTTTTTTTTTTTAATCAGTTCGTTTATTTATTAGGCTCAGGCGTGTGTAACACTTTGCGGAGCCGATATTCAATATTGTAGTTAACAATTTTTTTTTTCGATTTTAGTAAAGTGGGGTGCCAATTACTCGTGGCTAGCTCGAGGTTAATGGGTCACATTATTGTTTGGAAGGGGCTAGGCAGGTAACTTATTTCAGGTATTTTTTACTGCTCATGGTTGCGACATGTACCAGATCCTCGGTCCCTGTAGTCCCTTACAGGAACTAAGCTGCAGATGGGTGACCACAGCTTGCTGCGCAGGTACAAGTAGCACGGAAACAAAAGGATAATATAACTGGGACACAATGGCAGGGAATTTACTAGAGTGAAAGGGAGGGGGTGATGACATTACACTCTTAGATCAGACAAACAAAGAAATTCGTAAATCGCTTGCATGTAGGGAAGATCACGCATTCCCAAAACATCTCTTACTTCGCGGAAGGGTTGTCTACCTCGGGCCACAAGGGTATCCAATAGTCGTGCTCTGGAGGCATCATTATCCGGGCAATGCCAAACTGCGTGAGCGATGTCATCATAACCGGTTCCACACCTACATATGTTGCTATCGACGAGGTTAATTCTGTAGAGATGTGCGTCTAGCGAGTAGTGGACATAAGTCTTGACATCACACGAATGAAACCGCGACTTACATCCAGACCTTTGAACCACGATCTCGGCGAAACATTTGGAATAATGGAATGTAACCACCGCCCAAGAGAATTACTTGTCCAATCGTTTTGCCAGCTTTGAAGAGAACTCTGACGTACTAATGGGAAAAATTCATCATGTGAAATACTTCTTTCAAAAATCTCACCTTCTTTTGCGCCCACCTTTGCTAGAGAGTCCGCCTTCTCATTGCCTTGAATCGAGCAATGTGAGGGGACCCATGCAAAGGTAATTCTAAATGATCTTTCGACCAACGCACACATCTGCTCCCTTATTTTTGAAAGAAAGTAAGATGAGTGCTTAACTGTTTTCATTGACAGAAGGGCCTCAATAGAACTGAGACTATCTGAGAAGATGAAATAATGGTCTATGGGCATGTCGGAAATTATCCCCAATGCGAAATTGATTGCTGCCAGCTCAGCAACATATACAGAACAAGGTTCCTGAAGTTTCCGGAAGGCAGATGAGTATTCATTGTAAACACCGAAACCAGTGGATCCATCAATGCGCGACCCATCAGTGAAAATTCTTCTATTGCAATTGACATGTTGGTACTTTTCGATGAAAATATGGGGAATTAAAATAGGTCGAAGTTGATGTGGAACTCCTTGAATAGCCTGTTTCATGGAGAGATCATAATCAATGGAGGAACTGTGATAAGGAAAGCGTACACTAGGAGGGTTATAGCATGGAAGACTAATATCGGATGACATATAGTTAATATAGATTCGTAAGAATCTTGACTGGGTACTCAATTTGAGCATTTCTTCGAAGTTTTCAATCACAAGGTTGTTAGTGATTCCACACTTGATCAGTATTCTAGATGAGAGCTCCCAGAAGCGGTACTGTAAGGGTTTTACTCCTGCCAGAACCTCCAGGCTCATATTATGCGTTGAATGCATACAGCCAAGGGCAATACGTAGACAACGATATTGAATGCGTTCCAATTTGATGAGGTGGCTATTTCTTGCCGAGAGGAAACCAAAAGAGCCATATTCGAGAACTGAAAGAATAGTTGTTTTATAGAGTTTAATTAGGTCTTCTGGGTGAGCACCCCAACATGTCCCGGATATTGATCTTAGAAAATTGATCCTTTGTTGACATTTCTGTTTTAAATACGCAAAGTGATAACTCCAAGTGCATTTTGAATCAAACATGACTCCAAGGTATTTGAAGGTCAAAGATTGGGTAATGTCTCTTCCCAACAGCTTGAGACGCAGTTGGGCAGGGAACCGCTTTCTAGTAAACACTACCAATTCGGTTTTATGCGGTGAAAACTCGATCCCCAAATTTCTGGCCCAGATGGACAGATTATCTAGGAAATTTTGCAATGGTCTTTGCAAGATTTCCGCACGTTGACCTCTAAAGGAGATCACAGCATCGTCTGCAAGTTGTCTTAGCGTGCATCTATTTTCCAAGCAGTTATCAATATCTTTAACATAAAAATTATAAAGCAAGGGACTTAAACATGAGCCTTGGGGTAAGCCCATGTAGCTAATTCTGGAAGTTGTCAGTTGACCTAGATTAAAGGTCATTTGTTTTTCTGACAGTAAATTAAACAAAAAGTTATTTGAAATTCCTGGTAATCCACTACTGTGCAGACTATCTGCCAGTATATCTATGGAAACTGAATCAAATGTGCCCTTAATATCCAGAAATACTGAAGCCAATTGCTCCTTGTGTGCAAAGGCCAGTTGTATATCAGATGAAAGCAACGCTAAACAATCGTTTGTTCCTTTGCTCTTTCTGAAACCAAATTGCGTATCTGATAGTAGGTTGTTTGATTCAACCCAACGGTCAAGTCTTGATAGGATCATTTTTTCTAACAATTTCCTTAAACATGATAGCATAGAGATCGGACGGTAAGAATTGTAATCAGACGCTGGTTTCCCAGGCTTTTGAATAGCTATTACTTTAACCTGCCTCCATACGGGTGGAACTATATTTAATCCCATGAGAGTGTTATACAAGTTAAGTAATCGTCTTTTAGCGATATCAGGAAGATTTTTTAGAAGGTTGAATTTAATCATATCGCTTCCCGGAGCAGAGTTATTCGATGAAAGAAGTGCCATTGAAAATTCCAACATTGTGAATGGTTCGTCCAGAGAACCGTTATTTCGGGTAGTATCCCGTAAATTCGGTTGTGTTGGGACAGAGTCTGGACAAACCTTTTTAGCGAAGTCTAATATCCACTGTATGGAGTATTCTTCACTCTCATTGGAGGATGAGCGGTTTCGCATATAACGAGCCTTTCTCCAAAGCGTTGTCATCGAGGTCTCCCTAGATAGTCCCTCTACAAACGAACGCCAGTAATTGCGTTTCTTTGCTTTGAGTAAGTTTTTAAGCCTTTTTTCAAGCTTGAGGTACTTATCAAAAAGCTCACATGTTTCATGTCTACGATAATCTTTAAACGCATCGTATTTCTCAAGATACAACTTAGTGCATTCATCATCCCATCCAGGGGTGGCGGGTCTTCTTTTGAGGGATGCACTTGGAACACGTCGTTTCTGAGCTTCTAATGCACTTTTGTACATCAGGTCGGAAAGGAAACGATACTCTTCTAATGGTGGAAGAGGATCGGTAGAATCAATACCAAGGGTTACCGCCGATGCAAAATGTTGCCAATCAATATGCCTCGTGAGGTCAAAAGGAACATGGATTGACTGGTCTGTTTTGTGAAAACTATTTGTGATTGAGATAATAATTTGTAAGTGATCACTTCCATGGGGATCATTGATTACCTTCCACAGACAATCTAATGATAGTGAATTAGAACACAAAGATATGTCAAGTCGACTCTCCCTGGCAGGAGGTTTTGCTATTCGTGTCGCTTCCCACGTGTTCAAGATGGTCAAGTTGAAATCGTCGCATAAGTCATAGAAAATACCCGCTCTGTTGTCATCGTATTGTTCGCCCCAAGCAGTACCGTGCATATGCAAAGATGCAAAGATCTTTATTCTTTACATTTATTTGGCAAGCGACGATTTCAATGCCTGAGATTATTGGGAGTGAGATTTTATAGAAGGGGTAGCACTTTTTGATCCCCAGAAGTACGCCACCATATGAATCATCTCGGTCCACCCGAATAATGTTAAAATCGTGGAAGTTTAATTCATTTTCAGAAGAAAGCCATTTTTCACAGAGAGCAAATATATCACAATCAGAATTGTGAATCAAATACTTGAACGAGTCTAATTTAGGTCGACAGTTCCATTGTAATACGGTGATCATATCTTGATCCTCACTCGACGAATTATTCATCGAAAGATATGAATTCACCAATAAGGGGCCATGATACAGTCAATTGCTTGAAGTAGTTTCCAACTATAGGAATAAGCAGGTCAATAAGTCCTCGGAGCGGTGAAGCATCCGAAAGACCAAGAGCATTTAAAATGTTATCCATAATTTCCCTAAAATTAATCTTACCTCGCTTGGACGGGATATTCTTCTTAGAATTGCGAGTAGTACTTGTTTTTGGCAACCTCTTACGGTTACTGTTATTAGGTAGCGGCGGGTTGGTATAGCTACAGCAAGGAACGGATGCATCTGCTATTACCGGTTTATTCGGTTTTTTTAATTGACCCCCTCTACCTCCAATTTTTTGCAAGCTTTTGAGAGTAGGTTTTATTTGTTTCCGGCGCACACGCGGAGAACTAGTAGGCTTTCTTTTACCGGGGGCGTGTACCTCAGGAAATCCACTCTCATCGGCTTCGTCAGAGTCCAGTTCATCGGAAGACAAAATCAAAAAAGGATTCTCATTTTGAGCGGCTGATACAGACGATGCAGACGCTCCGTTTTGCGACTTTAACATTTCTGCATACGTCTGCTTGGAGCGTTCTTGTATGGAACGTCTCACGTTACCAGTGCGCTTCTTGTACACGGGGCAGTTCTGCAAATCGTGGAGAGGCTCTTTGCCACAGTAAGCACACTTTGTTGCTTCCTGTTGGCAAGCATCCTCTAGATGCCTTTGGCCGCATTTGCCACAACGGGGCTTGTTGTCACAAAAAGTAGCCGTATGACCAAACTGTTTGCACTTGGTACAATTAAATACCCTTGGTACAAAAAGGCGCACTGGGAAAAAAACTTTATCAATTTCAACAAATTTTGAGAGAATTGATCCGGCGAAGGTCACTTGAAGTGAGTCCGACGGTGAATACGTCTTTTTTCCATCTACCATTGATCCTGCATGCAATTGTTTGCATTCCAGAATCTCAATGGTAGACGAAGCAGAATCTGGAAGTCGCCCCTTACCTTCCATAACGTCTTCACACGTCAGGCTCGCTGCAGAAACCACACCGTCTATCTCCACATCTCGAGATGGGATGTAGACGTAGTACTCGACATTATAACCTTCGTCACTAGCAATTTCGTTTGCAATTTTATACGCAGGTGCAGTGACACGCAGTTTGTTTCGGTTGACCTGATGAAATTCGGTCCCCGGATAACGACGCGTCAAATTTCTTTTTATGCCCAAAAAGTCTAAGGCTTTCACTTTCTGCCGAAAGTAGACAACCCAAGGAGAGGCAGAAGACGGCTGATAACAGCGTGCCCTTAAAACATCTTTGGGAGGCAAGTCGCCCCCCTTAGAAACATCCATGCAAAATTAAATTGAATTAAAAAAAAAAAATAATAAAAAACAACTGAAAAAAAAAAATTAAATCAGATTTTTTTTTGAGCCCCCCTACAAACAACGATTTTATTATATGGGAGAGAGATACACAAAACACTACCAGTGGGAACAAAAACAACAAAAATGTGCTACTTGCCCCGTCGGACTCGGCCGGGAATGCCTGCTTCCCTTAAGGAACGCTCGGCTGGATTTCGGCGGTTGAAAACAATTCACTTCTTTTATCACAATTATCACGTGGTTGGTTCAACCAAGGTTGAAAAACAAACCGTAGTGCGGAGTGAAAAAAAAAACACGACCGTAGCACTTTAGCGTTCGATGCGGAATGAACTTCCCGCCTTTATCCAAAACGATTATTAATAATAAAAATCCTACATTTTTCCAAAAGGAAATCAAGTCCGATCGTATATTGATAGCTTTTTCGGACATTGTTGCATTCATTATACAAATTTGAACCACAACACATTCTGTGAATCTTCAGAGGAAGGATGCATGGACATACCGTACCATACACTCCGAGTTATGTAAAATGGAATATAATAGAAATTTTAAATACCATTATAATAAAGTTTTGAACGATCTCACCGATGTCTCTTGTTTCCTGAGCTTCTGTTACTATTGCGCGAGGGCCGATCGTAGTGTTTTTCAGCATTCCATCCACCGCAGTCGACATTTCCATTGCTCCACATCCTATCCATATAATTTTCAGTGGTTTACAACGACTGAAACTTTTTGCCCTTAGTTTTTGCCAGATGATGAGCTTTAACTCAATATTTAACAGGCACAGCATTTTCTCCGGAACATTGTCCACGTTTACTCCAATGGCACGTTTGATTTAATATCACAATCAGGTATCAATTCATCTGAACTTTTAAATTGACCACGATATCACTCTTGATCGACACAAAGCTCTCCAGCGTTCCTGCGATTCCCAGAATGTCGGTGCCGGCGAAAGAGGAGGCAACTAGCGAGCTAGCCCTCACTACGCAAGTAATTTCCTCCGAAGGGTTTCCGTGACTTTTCACAATGAGGATTCCAATAACGACGTCTTTTTAAACTCCGAGGCTTTCTCCTTATACACACTTGGATGCATTTCCATTACTCATTCTTCACCATAACATGCATTTTTTTAGTTTTTTTTTCGAACCAATGATTACAAGAACAACAACAATTCAATAAAACTAATCACACGCTTGCACTACAATATCTCAAGATTTGGCAAACGATTTGTTAATTAATTCATTTTAACTTGTAAAAATACTAGTGATAGCAGAAGAAACAGCGTTGCCGCTCGCGAAAACTGCACCGTCCCGCAACAAACTTTAATTTCAATGCAGGCAAAAATCAATAACATTAATTACAGTTTTCAGTACTTTGAATGCAGTGTAATTTAACTTTCATTTAACTTCATACAGCGAGGGTAAGAAAAAAGTTACCCCCACAAACTCGTTTCGGGTGACCTTTTCTGGCTCTGCCCTTCCTCACTACTTAGAACTGGACAAACTTCGGCTACCTGTGCGGTTATTTGTACCCCGGGTAATGATCTACCAAAACTGCCAGCAGATGGGGCATACGGCCTCCCATTGCGGCAATAAGGCACGCTGCTCAACTTGCGGGGAGAAACATGAGGCTGGTCCCTGTGCAGATAACACACTATAATGCGTTTTCTGCAAGGGAACTCCTCCCCATGCTCTCTCGTCATGCCCGGCGTACAAACAACGCGGGGGGAAATTAGAACGTTCTCTGAAACAACGTTCAAGGCAATCTTTTGCAGAAATGCTTAAGAAAGCCTCGCCACCCGATATCAATACAAATCCTTTTGCTCCTCTGTCAGATGACGAGTCTGATTCGGACTTGGTTGAGGAGGGGACATCTTTCAGTTTTCCGGAAGGTGCTTCACGGAAGCGAAGATGCATCCGAGCAGACAAAGTAGCTGAACAGAAGCCCCAAATCAACATGCCCAATTCAAAGAGCAGTGGAAATAAGGATAATCCAAATCCTCCTGGTTTTCGAAGTGCCAACTACACATAGGATTTCCCATCTCTCCCGGGGACATCCATAACCCCTGATGCCCCGATTTTAAGAACAGAAGCCCCCTCTTCATCTGGGCTGTTCTCATTTGATGATATTGTGGAAGGTATTTTCAAGTACCTCGAAATGTCTGACCCTCTAAGAGCATTGTAATGGCTATGCTTCCCACTGTGAAAACTTTTTTGAAGAAATTAACATTAACGTGGCCCCTTCTTGCAGCTATCATTTCCTTCGATGGATAATTTGCCAAAAGAGGTCGGGGATTTGATCACTGTTCTACAGTGGAATTGTCGAAGTTTTATTCCTAAATTGGAATCATTTAAATTTTTAGCTCACAATATCGGTTGTGTTGCATTTGCTCTTTGTGAAACATGGTTTTCACCCGAAATCGATCTTCCGATTCACAATTTCAACATTATTCGGCTTGATCGTGAGGATTCACGTGGAGGAGGAGTACTTTTGGGGATCAAAAAGTGCTACTCCTTCTATAGAGTGAATTTTCCTCCTATTCCAGGTATTGAAGTTGTCGCATGTCAGGCTGTTATTAAAAATAAAAGCCTTTGCATTGATTCCTTTTATATTCCTCCTAGAGTCTCAATAAACCAGAAACAACTTTCAGATATTTGTTCGGTTCTGCCTGCTCCACGGTTGGTCATGGGAGATTTTAACTCTCACGGTACAGGCTGGGGAGAACTGTACGATGACAACCGATATATAACCTCTGTGACAACTTCAATATGACCGTTCTCAACAATGGAGAAATTACACGCTTGGCTGGTCCATCCTCACTTGGCAGTAGATTAAACCTCACACTTTGCTCGAATTCATTATCGTTGGACTGCACGTGGAATGTGATCCAGGATCCCCACGGTAGTGATCATTTGCCTATTAAAATTTCGGTTGCCACCGGGCTCACTCCACCGGAATCCATCAACGTCACGTATGATCTAACTCGTAGTATCGATTGGACAAGGTTCAAGACAGCAATAGATGAAGCCGTAACAACGGTAGAAGGGCTTCCACCGCTGGAGGAATATAACTTCCTCTCCAACCTGATTTTGGAAAGCGCGCTTCAAGCTCAAACTCGACCACTTCCAGGAACGTAATTTCGCAGGAAACCTCCTTCCCCATGGTGGGATCAGCAATGCACCGAGGTTTACCGCAAAAAGTCCGACGCGTTCAAAGTTATTCGTAGACGTGGAACACCTGAGCACTTCGAAAAGTACACGGCTCTCGAACGAGAATTTAAGAGCCTCATCAAGGTCAAGAAACGCGGTTACTGGCGACAATTCGTGGACGGGCAATCGCGTGAAACGTCGATGAATACCCTTTGGAATACGGCGCGAAGATTGCGTAACAGAATTACGAACAACGAGAATGAGGAGTATTCGGACCAATGGATCCTCAAGTTCATTCGAAAAGTTTGTCCAGATTCTATGCCAGCACAAATGTTTCCTCGCGAAACCACGAATTCGATAGATGAGATCAGCCAATCTTTTTCAATGGTAGAACTCTCTCTCGCACTCCTTTCGTGTGGCAATGTGGCTCAGGGGCTGATAAGACCAAGTTCGACTTGGTTAAGAACCTTCCAGACGTCGCTAAGAGGTGCATGTTGCACTTATTAAATCAGTTTCTGGAACTCAACATTGTACCGGATGACTGGAGACGGGTGAGAGTTATTGCCATTCAAAAACCTGGTAAGCCCGCGTCCGACCACAACTCCTATCGACCCATCGCGATGTTATCTTGTATTCGAGAGTTGTTGGAGAAAATGATCCTTTTCCGCCTGGACAAATGGGTTGAGACGAATAACCTGCTTTCAGATACTCAATATGGTTTCCGCATAAGTAAGGGAACGAACGACTGTCTTGCCTTGCTTTCCACGGATATTAAATTAGCTTTTGCTAAAAAAAAAAGAGCAAATGGCTTCTGTTTTCTTGGATATCAAGGAGGCTTTTGATTCAGTATCCGTTGAAGTTCTCTCAGATAAACTCCACACTTGTGGTTTTTCACCATTAATGAACAATTTTTTGTACAATTTGCTGTCAGAGAAACATATGCGCTTTTCTCATGGAAACTCTACAGCTTTTCGATTTAGCTACATGGGTCTCCACCATGGATCATGTTTAAGCCCCCTTTTGTATAATTTTTATGTCAAAGACATTGACGGTTGTCTGAGTGAGAATTGTACGTTGCGAAAACTTGCAGATGACGGTGTAGTGCCTGTCACGGGACCCAATAGGGTCGATCTGCAAGGACCCTTACAGGATACCTTAGACAATTTGTCTTCTTGGGCTCTCGGGCTAGGTATCGAATTCTCTACGGAGAAAACTGAGTTGGTGGTTTTTTCTAAGAAGCATAACCCTGCACAACCGAAGCTTCAAATTTTGGGTACACCGATAACTCATTCTATGTCATTTAAATAAAGCGAAAATGCCAACAAAGGATCAACTTTCTCAGCACAATTACCGGGACCTGGTGGGGAGCGCATCCGCAAGATCTTCTAACGTTATACCGGACAACGATTTTATCGATTATAGAATACGGTAGTTTTTGTTTTCAGTCAGCGGCTCGGTCGCACATCATCAAACTGGAACGTATTCAGTATCGGTGTCTTCTTATCGCGTTAGGTTGTATGCACTCGACTCATACCATGAGTCTTGAAGTGCTGGTTGGCATGTTGCCACTTTCGGAACGGTTTTCAGAATTATCTCTTCGGCTCCTCACCAGGTGTGAAGTTATGAACCCCCACAGGTGATCGAGAAGTTTTGAGAAGCTCCTTGAGTTGAATCCTCAAACCCACTTCATGACTTTGTACCATTTGTACATAACACAGGATGTCAGCCCTTCGCTGAATATTCCCAATCGTGTTTGCTTCTTCGACTTCGGTATTTCGGTTCATTTTGATTTATCCATGAAACATGAGCTTCGTGGAATCCCAGAGCATCATCGTCCTATGATTGCTCCGGTGATATTTGCTGCAAAGTTTAGCCTAGTTGATTTCACCAAAGCGTTTTTCACTGACGGGTCTTTGATAGAGGACTCCGCTGGCTTTGGTGTATTCAATTAAAATTATAGCGTCGCTCGTAAACTTCAAGCACCTTGTTCTGTTTTTGTCGCGGAATTGGCAGCAATTCACTTTTATTTAGAAACTGTTGCCTCTTTTACACCGGATCAATACTTCATTTTCACGGATAGTCTCAGTTCTATAGAGGCTATTCGCTCCTTGAGGCCGGTAAAGCGCACCTTTTATTTTTTTATGAAAATACGAGGTCTTCTATGTGCTTTATCTTCACGTTCTTTTATTATCACCTTTGTGTGGGTCCCTTCTCATTGTTCGATTCCTGACAATTAGAAAGCGGACTCGCTTGCAAGGATGGGCGTTATGGAAGGCGATATTTATGACCGACAAATCGCTTTCAACGATTTTTTCTATATTTTTCGTCAAATATCACTCGATAGCTGGCAGTAGAAATAGATTAAAGGAGATCTTAGGTGGTGGCTACATTCCATCATTTCTCAGGTGTCTAAGAAATGTTGGTTCAGGGGATTGGATGTGGGTCGAGACTTCATTCGTGCGATGTCTCGCCTCATGTCTAATCATTATTCTTTAAACGCTCATTTGTTCCGTGTTGGGCTGGGAGACAGCAATCTCTGAGAATGTGGACAAGGTTACCAGGACGCAGATCACGTTATTTGGTTTTGTGCTGAGCATCGTGGAGTCAGATATGGGCTTTATGATTCCCTTCGGGCTCGAGGTAGACAACCTAATGAACCGATTCGAGACATTTTGGCTGCACGCGATCTGGAGTTTATGATACTCATTAATCTGTTTTTGACTAACATTAGCCTTAGATTGTAGGTTGATTAACTTACTTGTTAAGGTTACATTTTTGAGGATTGTGTGCATCGGTGTGTGATTGTGGTTGTGTGTGTGAGTGTTGTTGTGTGTGTGAGTGAGGTATTTTTGTTTATAAATTGAAAACGTTCAATTAAAAAATTGTAATTTGAAATTCTAGATTTAAGAAAACCATTGTTGCTTTGTTTGAAATTGAAATATGCTTTGTTTAAAATTTTCACCGCAATTTTTCCATCCATATAATTGTAATTCCTATTAACCTCGAGACGGCCGCGAGTAATCGGTTCCCCCCCCCCCCCCTTCAAAAAAAAAAAAAAAAAAAAAAAAAAAAAAAAAATTAAATTTTGAAAAGTTAATTGTATTCCCCTTAAACAAATAAAAAAATAAAAAAAAAAAAAAAAAAATAAATAAAAAAAAAAATAATATTTTTTGGTCGGGGAAAAATCTTCCCCCCCCACAAACCCCCCGCAGCATTTATAAAAAAAAACAACCGCCCCCCCCCCCCCCCCTCCCCCCGCCCCCCCCGGAGGAACCCAGTTTCGAATTTGGACCAAAGCCTGTCAATCTACACCTTTAATAGCATAAGAAACCAAGAATGAATCCATTGGTTGTCAAATCTATTGGAACTAGGTTGCAGTAAATAAAAGGCTGAGTTTAATAAACGAAATAAACTTATATTTATTATAAAACGACTTCAAATAAAAATCATGTCTTAACACGACGAATTCACTTTTAGAATGAGAAAAACAAAATGGCGCAGCATTGCTGCTGAAAACAAACTCTCCACTAGACTCTACACACATCGCCTGTGCGTCCAAGATATATATATTTAAAGGTGGTACGATTGTTGATACACCAACACTCCTCCTCAACAACCGCTGCCATCATTCGTTGAAAGTCCCATCAACTTCGCAAACTTCATTTGTTTCACTGTGCCCACAGGCTTTGTAAGCATATCAGCCACCATTTCTTCAGTCGGACAATATTTCAGATCAATCACTTTACCGTCACACAATTCCTTCACATAACGTGCCCGAGTCTCAATATGTTTGGATCGACGGTTCACTCTCTCCGAAACAACAAACTGAATACAACTCTGGTTGTCTTCAAACACTTTCACTGCATTCTTTTGTTCTTCACCCATGTCTTTGAACAGACTCAGAAGCCACACTAATTCCTGACTCGCTTCACTAAGAGCCATATATTCAGATTCCATCGACGACAGTGTCACAGAACTCTGCTTTCTGCTGGCCCATGAAATAGCTCCTCCAGAATACTTGAAAACAAATCCGGAAGTCGATCTTCGGGTCACAAGATCACCGGCCCAATCAGCATCTGAATACCCCAGTAGCTTTTCACTAGAATCAGCATAGCTTAGCTTCCAATTTTTCGTTCCCAGCAAGTAGCGGACAACTCGTTTTGCCGCCACCCAATCCGCTTCCGTTGGCAAACTCACCTTCCGTCCCAATATTGTAGCACTGGTCGCAACATCCGGTCTTGCACACACGGAAATATACAGAAGTGCACCTACTAAACTTCGGTACATTGTCACATCAGCCAGAAGAGGGCTTTTATCTTCCAGTTTAATGTATCCTTCCTCCATCGGGGTCTTCGCCCGTTTCGCATCACGAAGGCCGAACCTCTCTGCAACACGATTAATATAGCCTTCCACCGAAATGCTATAGCTTCCGTTTACTCTTTGAATCTCTAAGCCCAAAAAGAAACTTGGTTCACCGAGATCCGTCATTTCAAACTGCTTCCTCAGCATCTCGAATACAGCATCAATTTCACATTCATCCTCGCAACAGACCAATATATCGTCCACGTATACCAACAGATACATGTGCTTTCCGTTCACTACTTTGGTATACAGACAAGCATCGACCGAACCTTGCTGAAAACCCATGCTCAAGAGAACGTTGTGCAATTTCTGGTTCCAGCAACGTGCCGACTGTTTAAGTCCATAAATACTTCGCCTCAAGCGACACACCATGTGCTCTTTCCCTTTCACTTCGAAACCAACTGGCTGCTTCATAAAAATCGCCTCTTTTAAATCACCGTATAAGTAGGCCGTTTTCACATCGAACTGCTTCAATGTCATTCTCTTCCTACTCGCCACTGCCAGCAACACGCGAAGAGTTGTGTGCCTGGTTACAGGTGCAAAAGTTTCGTCAAAATCCTCTCCGAACTTTTGGGAATATCCCTGTGCAACAAGACGTGCTTTGTGCTTAACTATTTCCCCAGCGGCGTTCTTCTACAGCTTGTTTCCTGCCGACAGGTAAGTTAACCAACTCCCAAGTGCCGTTCTGAGTATGCGATTTCAGCTCATCAAGCATCGCAAGTTTCCACTCATCACTTCGATCACTTCTTACCGCTTCGTAATAGTTTCTCGGCTCCACGTCTTCATCCGGAAGTGCACCGGCAGCAAATGATTCCTCAATCAACCTCAATGGTGGAACACCCTTCGTAGAACGCGTCGACCGCCTAGCAATCTCATCCAAAGGAAAACCCTGGAACGACTGGTCTCCTTCAGAAACAGTGTCGTAATAGGACACATCATTATCCTGCTGCGACTCCAAATCCGCATCCGCATCAGCATCATTCTCCGTGACACTGCCACTTCCCGATAAACGAGCAATCGGAGACGCAAGAGGAACTTCAATTTCTCCTCCTGTCCCGACAGGCTCACTGCGTATAGCATCCTTTCTGCTACACACTTCCAGAAACTTGGCATCCCGACTAATTGTGATATGATTTGTTTCCAGGTTCAAAAAACGATACGCCTTTCTACCATCAGCGTATCCGACGAATACCAGCTTTTCGGCCTTTACATCAAGCTTTCGACGTTTTTCCTTGGGAACATGGACGTATGCCTCAGCTCCAAAAACTCGCAGATGTCCATACGATGGTTTCTTTTTGTACCACAACTCATACGGCGTACTACATACACTGGCCGATGGCAAACGATTCTGCAAGTAATTTGCAGTGCAAATCGCTTCGCCCCAGTATATCTTCGTCATCCTGCACTCCGCAAGCATACATCGCATCATCTCGACGAGAGAACGATTCTTCCGTTCCGCCACGCCGTTTTGTTGTGGGGAATACGGAGCCGTCTGCTCGTGCACAATTCCACTATCAGCAAAAAACTCCTTCAACGATGCGGCATTGTATTCGCCGCCACCATCAGATCGAATTTTCCTCGGATATCCACCAAACTGATTTTTCAGCAGATTACAGTACTCACGAATTTTGCCTTCAGCATCACTTTTCCTCTGCAGCAGGTACACCATCGTTTAACGACTGTAGTCATCCACTAGCACAATATAGAACCGATTCCCACTTGGTGTTTGTTCTTCCATCGGCCCACCCAAATCGGTGTGAACCAAATCTCCCACAGCACTAGATTTTCGTTCGGAACACTTCGGGAACGAGTCTCTGCTCATTTTCCCCTCGCAGCACGGACCACACACCGACTGCACTTCACACGAGTTCATCTCCAATCCGTATCCCAGATTTTCTCGCACTATCTTCGATACAGCTACTGTATTAGGATGCCCCAACCGGCGGTGCCACAAATGATGACACAACTCACTATGTTTCGGATCCGCCAGAAACGCTTTCTCAGAGTACTGCTTTAAATGATACAGTCCACCTTTGCGTTGCGCAACTAACACTACTTCTTCTTCTTTCAGCACTCTACATTCATGCTCATCGAATTGCACTCGATAACCCAAGTCAGCTATCTTACTCACCGACAGCAGATTGCCAGCCAATGCCGGAACGTGCAACACATTATCAAGTTTGACTTTCACTCGGATGCCGTTCCCGTTCACAGAATTCACTCGGCCAATACCACCACCTACTGCATCAATGGTTTTCCCATCCGCCAAACAAATTTTCATTACCTTCGAGCTATCGAGCCCTTCCAGCAACGAAGCGTCGTTCGTCATATGAGACGTCGCACCAGAGTCAAGATAACACAATTGGGATTTCTCCGCTACACCGGCCGCCAAACACAGCTCGAAACCGGCTTCCGATTTCACAGCAATACTGACTTTCTGCACAGTTTGTGGCTTCTCCTTTTCCTGTTTGTCTTGCTGCAACTTCCGGCAGTCCCGCCGAAAATGCCCTTCCTTCTTGCAGTAGTGGCAAATTTTGCTCTTTTTATCGCTCTGCTTGTTGCCGCCATAGGACCTGGCAGCGTTTGACACGAGAGCCTTTTCACTAACACTGTGATTTTCACACCGACGACGACCTTCATCAAGCAACTTACCCGTGACGAAGTCAACAGTCAGGTCAGCATCCGGACGGCTCTCAAGCGCCACGATCAACCCGTCGTACGACCTGGGAAGACTGGACAGCATCAATGCCACAAACCAATGGTCCTTAACTTCTTCACCCAGCGCCGTCAACCGCAATCGCAAAGCCGTCATCTCCTTCAGATGCTCCGCCATGGTTCCACCCTCGGGCATCCGCAACGAAATCAACCGACGCACTACGTGAATGATACTAGACGAAGACGCACGCTCGTGAAATCATCTCCTTCGCTGTTTTCTTCTGCATGACGTGGATCAGCTGGTTGTCCTCCAACGCCAACCCGATGATAGCCTGGGCCTTCTCGTCTTCCGAGTCCCAATCATCTCCCGGTTTCGCAGGCTTTGGTTCTGTTGCAACCTTCAGCAGTTTCTCCCGTGTCAGCAGCAAACGCATCTTAAATTTCCATACTGCGTAATTGTTGTCGTTCAGTTTCTCGATGGAAATTTTCACGTCGCCCATCTTGCTTTCTTCAAGCACACTCCACGGAACCGACGAACAATTAACTTCAAAGTTCACTTTCGCGTCGTAAACAATTCAACTCGCGCACTTTCAACGTCAACTGGGCCCATAACCTATTGGAACTAGGTTGCAGTAAATAAAAGGCTGAGTTTAATAAACGAAATAAACTTATATTTATTATAAAACGACTTCAAATAAAAATCATGTCTTAACACGACGAATTCACTTTTAGAATGAGAAAAACAAAATGGCGCAGCATTGCTGCTGAAAACAAACTCTCCACTAGACTCTACACACATCGCCTGTGCGTCCAAGATATATATATTTAAAGGTGGTACGATTGTTGATACACCAACAAAATCAAGTACCCAAGACTATATTAATCACAAATTGGAAAGTCATCGGTTTCGATGTTATGTGGCCAGTGACCATATGATACATTGAATTTCGTTTTCACCATTCACCTTTTTTTTTTCTTCATAGTACGTTTATTAGGGAGGCTCAAACGGAGATCTCACCATAAGTGAATGAATTCAGGCATTTTTGGCAGTTTTGTTTTTAGTGTCAAATAAAGTATTTAGTTCCAAAATACTATTATTTGTGATGGAAAATATATCTTATCAATATTATACACAGAAAGTGATGTCAATTATTAAAGAGAGCGATAGTAGGTCATGGAGAACCAGTCGTAATATTTCCGTCCGTAGCAATGTTTTATCACAGAGAACGAACATTCAGACTAGACGCAAATTTTTCAATATACTGTGCAAATTTTCAAGTACTGACAATAAAGTAAGCACCAACGCTACATAGTCTATGTTTCAATCAACTAAAACAGGTAGATAGTTAACGGCTAGCGGAGTGTCGATAATGTCGGAACAAAAAATGCAGTATTAATCCAAATATTAAAACAAAATGTGCGTAGTAAATATTAAAACAAAAAACCAAAGTTATTGGGCACATTGTATTAAGCAGCTTTCACACCGTCAGACAAGATAAACCATTATAATTCTAATCGACATTCCGTGAACACATGCAAATCAATTACACGCTACAAACACACTGTAGCTTCTAGCTTGGTCGATTACCCCTGATGCTTCCTAAACTCTTCCTTGATTTATATACTTTCAACGGAATTGATTCCCCTCGATCAAACTCGTATAATTAAACCTTGAAATAATCGTCAAAGCATTTGAGGAGATTTTTCTTGTACTGGAGTATTAGCAACAATTTACTTCGGGGCTATTTGTAAAGGACTCAGCCGGTGTGTCTATGCGCTCAAGGAGGTGTAGAAGGTGTAAGAAACCGCTTCGCAAATAACTCTGTGGAACTGTGGTTGCATGTTCGGTGGTGTGATGAAAGAATATTCGTAGGAGCATTCGAAACATTCTTTGGTGAACTGGAGGTGCAGTTGACGCCGCCTACATATGTTTCACAAAAATTAACGGAAACGAGTGGCAATTTCATGGTGGCAGTTACAGGAATCTTCATACGAAGGGCACCCCAGTTTAGCAAAACTCTTCCTGATATATGACGATGGCAAAAAATGCGTTTCCGTTATTTTAAAAATGTTATTATTTACCTCAAGTAGTTTAATTGATATGGATATTTTAAAAATGTACAAAGTGAGATCAACAAATATAAAAATACGACTGTTCATATTCATGTAAACATGAAATGCGCAAGAAGTCACTGAGTAATCTTCATTTATAAAAATAATGTATAAAATGAAAAATTTTATGCAAATGCTAGAACTTGTTTTTTATTGTTATGTTTCATATTTGTTAATCGGGTCTATGAGCATCTAAAATAGTAAAATAATAGACAGAAAAAGTGACATGCTTATATTTATTTAGTTACAGTCGTCGATGTTTAAGTCACGCAGTCTAAAATTTAAAACTTAATAACTAATTTGCAATTTAAACACTAATATTAAAATCATACATTTGGTATGCAACATTAAAAGATTGGTAACTTACACCGATAGGGTCCATATTGCGTACGATGCACAGAGCGCAAAAAAAAAACAGTCGTTCATAATACTCTTCCTGGGGCATTGAAACGTAGTCTCGCCAAGAGTTCTGGGTAGGAGATATTATTCTCAAGCAAACCGAAAACAAAAAGTTTATGCAGATATGTTCTCTTATCCCATAATGTAAGGAGATTGATGAGTGCACCGGTGCTCATAATGTGGCAGTTGAAGTCGATTTCACCATGAAAGTCTACGAACCGCAAATCTAATGAATGCCTTCTGTACTCGTTCGACTGAGTGATACGGGTTCTATACAACACTGCAATACTTAAAAAATCTTCGGTCAAAAGCGATGTAGAATATTTTTAGGCAACACGTATCTTTGATATCCCAAGCGATGCGTTTTACGATGCCTCAAACAGCATACGCTGTAAAACAGCATAAAACAGCATACGCTGTAAAACAGCATACTGCTAAAAATATCCGAAACATATTGGAGGATAAAAGTGTGTGAATGTGTTGACGTTACATTTATGCACGTTCACCTCGAATTATTCGAACGTCCTCAAAACGAACGTTTCAGGCAGTCTTAGACAGAAATGATGAAAAAAGCCTCAGCACCAGCCAATGCCAAACACAAACACTTTTGCTCCTCCGTCAGATGATCGGTATGACACTGACTTGGCTGAGGGAAGATCTCTCAGTTTTCCGGAAGGTGCTTCATGGAACAAAGACGGATCCGTCTCTGACAGGTGCTGAACAAAATCAGCAAGCCAAATTTGTGGAATGATGAAAAATAAAAAATTCAAACCCTCCTGATTTTCATACTACCAAATACACATAGGATTTGTTTGTTTGTTTTATCTTTATTAAGGAGCCTTTCAGCCACAGCTGGTTCGGCGTCACCGCACACAGGATTTTCCACCTCTTCTGGTTGCATTCAAAACCCCCTGTTGCCACGATTTTAGGAACATTTTTCTTATATAACAGGTATTGAAGTAGTTGCATGTCAGGCTGTTATTAAAAAAAAATGCCTTTGCATTGTCTCCTGTTTATGTCGCTGTCAACCGAAAACTACTTTCAGATATTCATTTGGTCTATCTTGCTCTACGGTATGGCGGTGATTCAGATTCTCCACAATAGTGATCACTTGGCCATACAAATTTCGGGGACATTACACCGTTTGGAAAAAAGTTTCGAACAGCAAAAGGTGAAGCCGTATGGATGATAGAAGGGCTTCCACCCCTGGAAGAATATGACTTCTTCTTCAACATGATAGGACAGCGCGTTTCAAGCTAAAACTTCATCATTTCCAGAAAGGCCATTCTTCAGGAAACCTCCTACTCGATGGTGCTAGTAGCAATGCATTGATGTTTACCATAAAGACCGATGCGTTTGAACTTTTCTGAAGACATGGAACACCCAGGCATTTTGAATAATACACCAACGTGCTTGCTGGTGATTTTAATATCAATTATTGTGACATTAATAATTCGAAGCATTTGAAACGATTAGCAGATTTCTTTAACTTAAAACAATTGGTTAATGAATATACGCGTATTTCCAGACACAATAAAACTTTGATTGACCATGTGTACTGTAATTTTAAATCTGTTAGTGTTGTTATAAACTATGACTTGAAAATAACCGATCATGAAACCATTATTATTAACGTTGAAGATAATAGTAGTGGTGACAGTGATTATGTGAAATTGAAATGTTGGAAAAAGTGTTCGAAACAAGCTATGTTAAGACTTGTCGGAAGAAGTGTGGATTTTCAAACAAATACCGGTTCTCTAGATAAAAAATCAGCTGTTTTGACAGACGTCTTTAAAATATGTATCAATAAACTAGACGAAAATAAATTTGTTTTTGTAAAGAACTCGAACAGCTCGAATTTGGATTTTTTGCGACTTAAACGTAAAAGAGACAAGCTGTACAAGAAATGGCGTAGAACTAATAGGCATATCTCTTTGAATAGGTACAAAGATGCGCGTAACAAATATTCGCGATCCGTTAAACAAACTCGTTGTGAATATATTCAGAGGAAAATTGATTTGCATCAAAACAACAGCAAAGAGTTATGGACGATTTTGAAATCTTTGTTAAAACCTAGTAATTGCAAACCACGATCCATAGCCTTCAATGGCACCTTAGAACAGTCAGAGGACATCATTGCATGTAGATTTAATGAATATTTCGTCGATAGTATTTTGTCAATCAATCAATCCATTGATCTAGTAGATGATCCAGACGCAATATTTAAAACAGCTGATTAATATTAACTGTAGTTTTGAAAGTTTTCACCCAATAACGCTAGAGGATCTAAAATTTATTTGCTTTTCTTTGAACAAAACGGCTGGAGTAGATAACGTAAATGCAAGAGTAGTACAAGATTGCTTTAATGTCATCGGAAACCTGCTGGATCTAATTAATGAATCGCTGCAAACTGGGCACGTGCCACGAGTTTGGAAAGAATCTTTAGTTGTTCCCATTCAAAAAGTCGCTGGAACGATTAAAGCCGAAGAGTTTCGTCCTATTAACATGTTGCACACTTTAGAATTTTTTTGTAACTTGTTGTAAAAGGCCAGCTGTTAACGTATTTAAATAGTAATAATTTGATTGCGCCGGAACAATCGGGATATCGCGAAGGTCATTCTTGTGAAACAGCGTTAAATTTAGTGTTAGCAAAATGGAAAGAAAAAGTAAAGCGTAAAGATACGATTGATGCTGTTTTTTTTGGATCTGAAACACGCTTTTGAAACGATTTCTCGGCCCTTGTTGTTAGAAGCAATCAAGCGCTTTGGATTTTCAGGTTCTAGCTATTTGTCTGACAGAACTCAACGGACGGCTTTTAATGATTCTGTTTCGAGCCCTGTGGAGAACAGACTTGGCGTACCACAAGGGAGTGTATTAGGGCCCATTGTATTCATTCTATATATTAGTGATATGCGACGAGTCTTGCGATTTTGTGATATTAATCTTTTTGCTGATGATACCTTGTTGTTCATTGCAGCTAAAAGCCTTGAGGAGGCCGTTTCACATTTGAATGCAGATTTACGTTTTCAAAGTAGATGGTCAAAGTACAAACAGTTGAAATTGAATATAAGTAAAACTAAATTCATGGTAATTTCACGGAATCGAGTTATCGTAGACGTCTATGTTAAAATTGATTATGAGACAATTGATCGCGTTCGTGAGATTAAATATCTTGGCGTGATTATTGATGATAGATTAAAATTTGACATTGACGATATCATCAAAAAAAAAATAGCCAAGGAGTACGGTATTCACTGCCGATTGAAAAAAGATTTAACTATTGCTAGTAAAATACAATTGTACAAATCAATCATCTCTCCTCACATTGAATTTTGCCCTTCCATTTTGTTTTTAGCTAATCAAACACAAGTATCGAGATTACAGCGTTTGCAAAATAAGATAATGCGTTTGATCTTGAGATGTAATAGGTTCACTTCTTCCTCTTTTTTGTTAGATGCCCTACAGTGGCTATCAGTGAAGCATTGTGTATTTGACAATGGTGTTTATTTTTAAAGTATTAAACGGTTTGCTGCCTCGATATTTATGTAATCGAATTGAAAGAGGAAGTCATATTCATAGATATAACACAAGAAACGCGGATTATGTTAGAACACCATATATTTTGTGCGGAGCTTCACAAAACTCGTAGTTTTTTAAAGGTATAAATGTTTTCAATTCGATGCCTATACACATCAAACGTGCAGCAACACTAACAGATTTTAAGAGACAATGTATTTCACACCTCAAAGCTGCTTTTTGAACAGCTACTTAGTTAACTTTTTACTCTTGACTAATTTTGTATCTTGACGATGTTATTACTACGGATATTTTTGTATGGCTTTTTGTTAAATGTTTTATATTTGCCATGGGGCACAAACAAACTATACTTTTCGCCTCGATGATGATGATGGATTTAAAGTTTTTAATTGTTATTGTAATTTAAAGTAGTTTTTATTTTTTGCGTAGTCTACAAAAGTTTGAGCGGTATACAGGTTTTAATGATTTCTTTTTAAATTTATATAAAAATATATTCCTTTGATGCTTGAGAAGATGCCATTAAATAGTAGTGGATTGTCTGGCTGATTGTCGGGGAATTCCTTGTCAATTCTGTTGTCGTTGAAAGTAAAAGTTTGACTAGGGCCGGTCCAGGATTTTTCCGGTTTGGAAATTTTCTCGATATCCCTGATTGGGGATATCCTTGGTCAGCCCAAAACTAAGGTGGTGGTTCCAATAGTGTTGGAACCTCATTGACTCTATAGCGGGCAGGATCGGATATTGGCTTGTATTTTGATAATGTCCTTATACGGGACTCTGTGATTTGGATTGTAATAGGATTTCCTGATGCCTGGGATTACATGCGAACATTTGTGGTTGACATCAATAGCTTTTCACAATTATATCGCTGTAAAGCAAATGAACAGCTTTGGAAGAAGTTTACATCTATAGATGAAATCAGTTCGTTTTTTTGTTTTGCATAACTGGTTGAATTGTTTTTAAATAAATTATCTAATAGATGAATTGTCTAGCTCAAGCCTTTGTAGGGGTAAGTGGCGGGACCATCATCATCATCATCAGCCTCATTAAGGCCAAGAAATGGGTTACTGGCGATAATTCGTGGACGGCCTATCGCGTGAAACATCGATGAACACTCTTTGGAACTTTGGAATCTTTGGAAGACGGCGTACCCGGATTACGAACAATGAAAGCAAAAAGTACTCGGACCAATGGATTCTCATGTTCACGCGACAAGTTTGTTCAGATTCTGTGCTGGCACGGATGGTTCCTCGCGATACCACGAATTCGATCAGCCAGCCCTTTGAATTTTAAAGCTCTCCCTTGCACTCCTTTTGTGTGACACTACTATTGGAGCTGGTATCGAAGAAAGGCTGGTACAGAGAAAAGTGAGAAAAGTGGAAACGAAAGCGCAAGCAAATAGTCCACTTCCTACGAACAGGTATCAGAAACTGTTGGAGAGCAAATCCACAAGATCTTCTAACATTGTACCGGACAACGATCTTGTCGGTCTTAGAATACGGTAGTTTTTTTTTCAGTCGGTGGCTCGGTCGCACATCATTAAACTGGAACGTATTTAATATCAGTATCTTCGTATTGTATTAGGTTGCATCCATTCAACTCATACCATGAGCCTCGTAGTGCTGGCTGGCATGTTGCCAATCTCGAATTGGTTTTCAAAATTATCTATCAGGCTCCTCACTAGGAGTGAAGTTATGAACCCACAGGTAATCGAAAACATTAAGGAGGATCTTATCCTAAATTTTTAAACTCGCTTCATTCCTTTGTACAATGTGAACATAACACAGGATGTCAGACCTTCTCCGAACATTCCCAATCGTGTTTGCTTTTCTGACTCTGGCAATTTGGTTCATTTTTATTTATCCGTGAAACAGGAACTTCGTGGAATTACAAAGCATCATCATCCCATGATTGCTCCGGTGATATTTGCTGCAAAGTTTGACCAAGTTGATTCAACTAAAAAGTTCTTCACTGACGGATCATAGATTGGGAAGTCCGCAGGCTATATCTATTGAAATTCATAGCGCCAATCGTAAACTTCACTTAACTAAGCCAATCGTCAGCTCACTTACACTGGATCAGTGCTTAATTTTCACGGGTAGTCTCAGTTCTATGGAGGCTGTTCGGTCCTTGAGGCTGGTAAAGCACTCATCGTATGTTCTTATGAAATTACAAAGCCTTCCAAAGAGTGCCTTATCTTCCCGTTTTTTTTTCATTTGCATGGGTAACTTCTCATTGTTAGAAACCGGGCAATGAGAGACCGGACTCGCTTGCAGAGGTGGACGCTTATAGGTTATGCTTGACAAATCGCCACAAATCGACAAATCGTCAATGATTTTTTCTATATTCTTAACAACAGTCACTCGTCATTATATCCTCCAGAATTATATTATATTTCATCCAATCATATAGACATATGCAATAAAGGAAACATACCTACATTTTTAAATGCGATTAGACAAGAGCTCTTGGATCTGACACTGTGGCAAAGTGCAATTTATGAAAAAAGAAATGCAAATTGGACGAAACGTCATTGTCAGATCATAGACACATTGTATTTGAATAGAGTGGGGAAATCGGTAAACTACTACATTTAGAAATCTTAGAAAAACTAACTGAAATCCTAGAAAAACTAATTCGGAGTTATTTACAGAAGGTGGAAAGATTGGTTCAGTTCAGAAATTGGAATAATTTTCCCAAAACGTTAACGATAAGATTTCAAATTTTTTCACCATTAGTAGTTCTATCAAAGAATCTTGCTCTAACAGGGATGTTCCGTGGTCGAACTCTAAATTGGAACGTCTGCGTAGAACGTCTCGTAGATTGTTTCATAAAGTGAAAAGAACCTCAGATTGGTATCCCTATAGGAGTGCACTTACTGATTACAATCAAGAAATAAGAAAATACAAACGAAGATCTTGGGTTCTAACGTACGAAAACATGAGCAACACTGCGGAAGTCGCAAGACTCCGGAGGGCACTTGCAAAGGATCATACGATTGAACTTTGATCAGAAAATTGTGGATAGAGTTTTTACAAAAACTCCTAGAGAAACGTTATAGTTGATTATAGAACACATTTTCCTAGATCAGTTTTGAGTGTAGATTCAAACAGTGATGGATCACTTGTAGGTGAAAGATGTTCTACAAGGACACCCCAAATGTCTGTTGAAACAGAAAACGCCGCAAAAGACTTGGCTGATAAAATTTTTAAGAAAGCCAGGGTAGAAAATACATTAAGATCTTTTCAACCTTACAAAGCTGCAGGACCGCACGGAATATTTCCAGCAATGCTTCAAAGCGACGAAGCAGTGTTGATTTCGCCATTAATCGACATTTTTAAGGCAAGTTTGAGACTGAACCATTTTCCATCTTCAAAGCCAACAATAAATAATACAGGCCCACTAGTCTTTCATCAGTTCTGTTAAAGTCTATGCAAAAAATGTTGAATGATTATATCAATAAAAATTACATGAATAAGCATCCACTATCTAAGTTTCAGTTTGCTGCTTAAATTTTACTTGTTCTTATACTCTTTTGCACAACTGCTACGATGGTCTAGGATGAGTATGGCTCTAAAATGTCCCTAAAAAGTTATAATTGTTCAAAGATTAACTTTTAACGGTATCAATTGATGATGCGTATTGTATACCGTTAAAAGTTGTAATATTTACCACCTTTTTTACATATGTTTTAAAGATTTCCTTAATTAAGACCAGTATCGCATGTTTCATGTTTTTAAAACAAGTGAGTATTATGCCTCTGTCAATCTTCATGATGTTTCCGTTATGTTGAGAGTTTTGTTCATTTATATGACAATTTAAAAATTTAAAATTTGAGAATCGATATGGGGTAACATTGATCAGCAGGAGAAATCTATGATGAACTGCGCTCAGTTAGCTTTTCAAGCAGCTGTCACGTTTTTTCGTTTTATTTTTGAGAATTTAATTTTTCAAAATAGAAAATCATTTTAAGCAATAATTGTCAATTGCTTTGTTCGTTAAATCAAACCTTTTCCTGCTGAATTACTGCTTCAAATTGAAGCGGTTTCTATAACAAAAGGTTAATTAGCGCATTGATTGAAAGTCTTGTTCGCGATCGAGAAGACGTTTGAAATTTCACAGTTATGGTGTGAACGGTATGTAGGGAAGATGTACCTATGTATATTAATCTCATCACTTTGCAATTAATCCTACTTGAAAAATAACGATATACACGTGACAGGATTAGTTAGTAATGTTTGTTGTAGTTATTTAACGTAAGCAAACATTATTAGAAAACGAAACCGATCCTTCAACTGCCCAATTGTTTGATTCATCGTAGGATGAATATAGGAACAATGAGATTAATATGGGGGCAGTTTCCCTATATTGGGCAAAAACACAACTCTCATTTTTTTCTGCTTAGGTCTTGTGTATGCTGGTGCGGCAGCTCTCCGACCAAGAATTCTTAGTATTCGCGGCTTTATCGAATGTCTTGAATGTAATCATAAACCATTACGATAAGAACGGAGTATTCATCAACCGATTTCAACCTTACGGCAATAAGACACAAAACACCAAACACGTAAATCTACTTGTGATTCCAAATAATCTAAACGAAATCCAGTTCGGTAGTATTACAAAGTTTTACAAACAACCGGAAGTACTTATCAACAAGGATATAAGAATGGAAATGAACGATACCATATCAGAACTTCCTGCTTTCTCCAGTTGGAACATTCGAGGATGCTGCATGAAGAACAAGAGAGACGCGATAAATGAAGAATTACTTAGCAGAAATATTCACATAGCGTGCTTGCAAGAAGTAACGCTGGAGGCCTCCTACTTATCGAGTAAAGACTACGTTTGGCATGTGTCTAAACATAAAACTAACAAATCAAGAGGATTAGCTATTCTGATTCGCAAAGGCCTAAACATAGCAATTAACAGAATAGATGATCACTTAGAAAACATACAGCTTGCAGAAATCTCAATACCTATTCTCAGTAGATGCCGTAAAATACATTTAATAAATATACACGCACCAAATAAGTCATATGTTAAGTTTCTTGGAGACTTGGGTTATTGCATCAACAAAGCCAATAATATTAAAACCATGATCTGCATGGGTGACACGAATGCACAAATCGGATACGACAACCTCTCTGACAATGAAACACTGTTGATAGGAAAGTTTGTCAAACACACCCAATCAAACGCAAATGGTGAACAACTTAAACTATTTATTCAAAGATACAATCTGGTGTTAAGAAGCACTATGGTAAATAAAACATTCATGATAACCTGGGCATCTGGAAACAAAGAAAGCCAAATTGACCACATAATGACTCATTTATCTTCACACATTTTCTTCAAGAAACTCAAAGCTCAATGGGTCCGCAATGTGAACACGGACCATAAATTGATCTGGGGAAAAATCAATGTGGTAAAGGCAAGTCAGCAAACCCATGGCGAGTTTGAAAGAACAACTGACCAACATCTGGATTGGGACATTTCGCTTTTAAAAAACGAGGTCTTCAAAGACAAATACCTATCAGCGGTGAACGAAATTGCAACCGATTCTGATATCCTCAATATATCGGACACATGGAAAGCATTTTCACATAAACTAAGAAAAGCAGCGGGTAGCACCATAGCCAAATCATCACAGATACCACTATCTCCCAATCGAAGAAAAGCGATGGCAGATGTTAAAAAGTGGACCTGCAGAGCTAAGTTCGATCCTTACAATAAAAATCACATAAAGCAACTAAACAATGCCAAAGCAAACTTTAGCAAACTGTGTAAGGAAAGCGACAAAAGACGACAAATGGAGTTCTTTGAGAATCTAAGTAGTTGCAAATTAGGAGAGAGAATTAATCGCACATTCCAGTACATGAAAAAACACCGAAAAAGGAAAGCGGCGCAGAAAAACCCGAAAATAGCCTTGAACAAATGGATGTCAACATATGCGGAGGAATCCTTACTCCCACAACAAATCTCAAGTCTACCGGATGATACGGTACATCCCGATAGAGAAGCGATAGACGTTATCATCAAAAATAGTAAAAACGGCAAAGCCCCCGGACTTGATGGCATACAAATTGAACTCATCAAATGCGGAGGACCTGGTGTAATTGAAGAACTAAAAAGCATACTGAAGAAAGTATGGGACGAGAATGAACTCCCAGTGGACTGGAAGCGCTCCCTTCTTGTTCCCATATCAAAGATACCTCACCCCAAGAACCCCGGAGACTATCGCCGAATCTGTCTAAGTAGCATCGGATACAAAATCTACGCAGCTTGGATCCTTCAGGAGACCTTTAAACTTGCAACGCCTATCGGATCCCATCAAGCTGCATTTCTCCACGGCAGATCAACGCTGGATCACGTTTTCGTTGCCAAAAGGATTCTTGAAGAAACATGGAACGCCGGAGATGACCTACATGTCATGACTCTTGATCTGAGCATGGCCTTCGATAACGTATCTCTGAAAAGTCTACCTAAAATGCTAAAAAAGAAGAACATACCAGACTCATTGATATCTCGCATTATAGAATGCATTAGAGAGGAATCATACCAAACACTTTGGGAGGGTCAAAAAACAACATGGGAAAATAGGAAAATGGGCATAAAGCAAGGCTGTCCTCTCTCTCCATACTTATTCGATATTATTATTGAAAATGTGCTAAAAAACGTAGAGAGCGAGTTAGTAGATCTCTTTGTATTGGACCAAACATGCAGAATTAGTTTCCCAATAATATTAGTCTACGCGGATGATATCCTAATAATCGCAAAATCAAAGGAGCAATTGGAAACTATTTTGCCAGTTCTCCAAAAACATTTAGAAGCTGTAAACCTAATATTAAACCATTCCAAATCTGATCTTCTTATAAGAACACCCTTAGGAAATGCACCTAAACAATTAATTTTAAATAATGTGGTGTATGAAGTCTCCTCAGAACTAACGTACCTTGGTGTTACTATCACAGATAGACTGTGTAGACCAAAGACGGCGAAAGCCAGGTGTAGAAAAGCTGTTAAAGCATCAAAAGCATTGCAAAGTTTCATCAAAGAAAACAACCCGTCAATACAAGTCAAAAAAATTCTATACGATACCATCGTTGCCCCGACGATGTTGTACGGAACCCAAGTATCAACACTTACAAAAAAATCAAGAATCTCATTGAGGAAATATGAACGTCAAATCGTAAACGAGCTCAGATCCAGCTGTACGAGTGAGGAAAATATCAGTCACAAAGAATTTTTGAAAGGAAAAACCATCACAAAAAAAATAAGAGCCCTACAACTGAGGTATTGGACTCACATCTTAAGGATGGATGATACACACCTACTAAAATTAGCAGCTAACTATAAAAAAAACTATATAAAAAGAGGGCGACCTGCCTTTACGTTTATAGATATTATACAACAAAACATGAATAAATTTGAAGAGATGAGCTCTGAAGATTGGGAAAGGCTTGCATTAGATAGGAAAAATGTAACATTAAAAATAGAAGAAATCTACGGAAAAGAAGAATCCATCGATTCAGATAGCGAAAATTAGAAATAAGTAATAACAAATAAACTTGTACTCTAAAAGAATGCAATGTTGTTGCTGCAACCAAAGAAATTTGATACGTTTTCTCTTACCACCGTTCCAATATTCTCAGAAATTCTTCTCTTTCCAGACATTCGACATTCTTCTCTTCTCTTCTCTTTTCAGAGAGCGAGTCATGGCGCTATAACCATAAGCCATAAAGAGCTAGGACTTTAGTTAATGCAAAAGTTCCAACCATCTGAAAATAAATGGAGCATCACTTAACCCTCTTAGACTAGATGCTCCCAACGACCTTATAAAAAAAAAAAAAAAAAAAAAAAAAAAAAAAAAAATGCTTTGTACACCAAACAGGGCAGTCTGTCTCACTATTCTCTCCGGCTATTCATTTCCTTTTCCTTTGATATCTACTGAAGGCTACGTGGGTTCCCCGTGTCTTCTTAAGGTAGATACCAAAACCCTCCCTCTCTCCAACGGTTGCATGGACGTGGCCAGGTGAGCGATCGAGGAATCTCTTTGTGGAGAAACGTAGCAATATCTGGCTCCGCCTCATGGTGACATGCAGTGTCTTCAACGAATTATTCCTCATCGTAGCTCCATCCACGAGGTGTGCAAACGTCCATGCTAATGCTAATGCTAAATTTTTTTTTGCGGGGGGGGCAGAGGCCCACCACAAAAAACCCCCCAACACAAGCCCCGCCCCCCCCTAAAAAAGAAAAGAACAGACACCGGGGAAATAAAAATTTTTTTCCAAAACAAAAGTGGGGGTAGCATTCCCCAAAAAACACCACAAAAATCCAAAAAAAATGGGCCACGTTTTTTTTATAAACGGTTTTCAATTTTCGAAGTGCGAGTAATGGCGCTATAAACACAAGCAATATAGGGCTAAAACAATATTTAATACTTAATTCTCAATCATTAGCAGAGAATGCTGCCAATAATCAAGTTCTAATTATTATATTTGTTATTTTTATATTCTCCATACGCGGAGTAACGAATTATGATGATTTTTAGAAGGAAATATTTTCTCATCACCATGAGGCTCTGGAAGTGGACAGTAATTTTGGTAGAATGAAATATATGAAGAGAAAGTGTTGAAAGTTCCGTTAGTGTACAGCAGGCTGTGCAAAATTGAATAGAAGTAGTTGAAATTGAGCGGAGGGCTGTTTGAAAGGTAGTAATCGATCAAGCACACATCCTTTTACGATACTACCCACGAGCTTGATAGACAAGGGAAGGATGTCCCCTTGACTGGCAATTGGCACGCTACTGACACATGCCGTTGAACGGAACACTATTAGAAAATCAACGCACATCTGATATACGACAAAAACCAGATTCTGGTACGAAGACCTGGTGCTGCAGTTTAACTCAACGAAACATTTTCGGCAGACGATAACTGTTGTTGTCGCATTTAGTAACGCCCAACCTTTAATAAAAAAATATTAAAGGCAGAATTCACTCCCCGAAATTTGTGATTACTAGACTCTTGCTTGTACTACTCGACCATCTGAATATGGAGTATGAGTTGGCTGAAGGTGTATAATTAGCTCTCTTTTTACGAACGGTGTGAGTGACAATGAAGTTTACTTTTATTTTTCGATCACTCATGCTAATAAACCTAAAAATTCCATAAGGCACAACTTATGAACGATACATGTGATTATTTATGGTTTTTGTCTCACACGAGGTTATTTTTTTAAAGCGTACTTCTGTTTACAAGCGATAATAGACGAGTGGTCAAGGTACTCGACTCATAACTACAATGTTCATCGTTCGATTCCTAGTTCTCCTGTTTTGTTTTTGTTAGCATAATTATATTTCATAAGGCAAATTAATGTTTTATTTGTCGTCAATCATATATGTAGACCGGTTTTACATTCTTGCCTTAATTATACTCTTACAGATATTCTGAGAAAAATACTATTTTTAGTTGATTTTTATTCATTGTTATATCAATTGTGGTGCAGTATTTGTTATAGCAAGACATCATCTTATTTATGGGTCCGTTTTGGGCATAGTTAGTTCTTTGATTATTTATGTAGAATAAATTTCTGTTTCTTAAGTAACGGGTGGGAGCGTAGAAGTTGAGCTTCTCTAAAATGTCTGCGTCATTTATTCTTTGCCCAATAACATCGTTTATAAATGATAGAATTGCAAACTCACGTCGTTTTTCAAGACCATCTATTTCAATAACCATACATCGAGATTCATAAGAAGGTAACCGAAAAGAGTTCCATCCTAACTTACGCAAAGCATACAATAAAAACTGTTTCTGTACTGACTCAATACGGTCTTTATGTGTATTCTGATATGGATCCCAAACCACGCTGCAGTACTTAAGAAGGGGCCTAACATATGTTACATAAAATGTTTTTATTGTATAGGGATCATTGAAATGAAAACTAAACCTCTTGATGAACCCGAGCATATTACTTGCCTTGTAAATTATATTGTTGTAGTGTTCTACAAAAGTGAGCTCGGAATCAAGTATGACTCCCCAATTTCTAACTTGATTGCATCTTTCAACAGTTTGTTGACCTATAGTGATGGTGTCTTGCCTTACATTGAGCGTTTTAGTGAATGAGACTGAGATGGGCTTTTTTACGTTAACCTCTAGCAAGCTTTTTGTACACCAAATATGAAAATTATCAACTTCTCTTTGAATGACTTCAATGTCAGATGATTTACGTATTTCCATGAAAAGTGTCCTGTCGTCTGCATATATTAAAACATTTAAATGGCGTAAAATATATTCAACATCATTGACAAACAAAATAAATAGTAAAGGACCCAGATGGGATCCTTTTGGTACTCCCGATGTAACATTCACAACCGATGATAGCTTTCTTTCTAATCTTACTCGTTGTGTTCTTCCAAGCAAGTATGACTGGACCCACTTTAATAAATTAAGATTGAAACCTACACTGATAGGCAAAACAAAGTGCCCACCTCATCGTTTTTTCAATTTCTCTCATTTACTTGGTTCAAATTAAAGTAAACACACTGTATTTTTTTTATTATCTTATTTTTTATATTCTTTTTAATTTTCACTTATGGAATACTGAAAAAAATGAGTTTTACTTAAAGAAAAAAAATCAATTTGTGTTGAAAAAAAAAAACAGTGATAAAATAACTTCACTTCAAAAATCGATATGTTTTCGATAAGTTTCCATAGAAGACCCCTCGATTGTTTATGTTTTGATATTTTGACATGTTTTGAAGCAAACGGCTCAACCTGGTGCATTTGTATACGTGATCGCATTTGATTCAATTGAAAAAAAATGGAGAACGCAGTGCTTTCGAAAGCAATTCCCTTGTGTATCCGAAAATTGGTCGTTCGTGATGTGCAAAACGGTGAATCGCACCGGGCTGTCGCTAAGAAGTACAGTATCAGTAAGGCAGCAGTTGGCAAAATTCTTCTGAAGCTTAAAACGTTTGGATCAGTGGTGGATCGCCCTGGCAGAGGCAGGAAGCGGAAAACGGATGCGAGAACGGACACCAAGATCATGCGCGAAGTCAAGAAGAACCCGAAGGTAACTGTCCGCGAGATCCAGGAAACCCTTCAGTTATCAGTTTCCGGTCGAACTGTTCGTTGCCGTCTCGTAGCACAGGAGTTGAACTTGCCCGGAAGCGCCCATTTATCAGCAAGGCAAACAAAGCCAAACGGCTTAAGTTTGCTAAGGAGCATGCTGATAAGCCCCTAGAGTTCTGGAAAACGGTTCTCTGGACGGACGAATCAAAATTCGAGCTGTTTAACCGAAAGCAGCGGGTTCGTGTTTGGTGCAGATCGGGAGAGGAGCTTCAGAAGCGCCACATCTAAGGCACGATGAAGCATGGAGGAGGAAATGTGATGGTCTGGGGGTGTTTTTCGTAGGGTGGATTGGAAAGCATTGTGAAAATCGACGGAATAATGACGGCAGATTCTTACATCAACATCCTGCGAGAAAATCTGGAGGTTTCGCTGATCCAGACGGGCCTTGAAGAGAAGTTCGTATTCCAGCAGGAAAACGACCCGAAGCATACTGCCAAGAAGACCAAGTCTTTCTTCTGGTCTTGTCGGATCAAACCGCTGGAATGGCCTCTACAAAGCCCGGACCTCAATCCCATCGAGAATATGTGGGCGATTCTCGATGCCAGGGTTGACAAAACTGGTGTTACCAATAAAAATAACTATTTTGAAGCCCTGGAGCGCGCCTGAGAAGAGCTAGATCCACAGCACCTAAAGAACCTGGTCGAGAGCATGTCGAAGCGCCTGCAGGAGGTCCTGAAGGCCAAAGGAGGACACATCAATTATTGAAATGCTTTTATTTTACTTTAATTTATGTTTTCTGTAGCCTGAATGAAGTGGGCACTTTATTTTGTCACTGTTTTTTTTCAACACAAGTTGATTTTTTTTTCTTTAAGTAAAACTCCTTTTTTTCAGTATTCCATTAGTGAAACTTAAGAGGAATATAAAAAATAAGATAATAAAAAAAATACAGTGTGTTTACTTTAATTTGAACCAAGTAAATGAGAGAAAATGAAAAAACGATGAGGTGGGCACTTTATTTTGCCTATCAGTGTATCTTAGATAATTTGTAAAGCAACAAAGGAATATCGACTCTATCAAAAGCTTTGCTAAAGTCAGTGTATAAGGTTTCAACATAATTACCTTCATCCATTGCATTTATTGAAAAAAATACAAAATTTAGCTAGTTTGTAGTAGAAGAGCGTCCTTTCATAAAGCCATGTTGCTTGGTAGAGATAACATTTGTAACCTGTGAAAAAATATGTTGATTGATAATGGACTCAAATAGTTTGGGAATACAAGATAATATTGCAATCCCACGATAGTTTTTAACATCTGATTTCTTACCGCTTTTGAAGATCGGAACCAAGTACGATTCCTTCCAAATGAGGGGAAATACGCCAGTTTTTAGAGATGAATTAAACAACCAAAACAAGGGTTTCACTAATTCCTTTGATAATGTTTTCAAAAATACTGGCGGTAATCCGTCAGGACCAGCTCCTTTAGAAGCGTCTAATGTGCTTAAAGAAAGCAAAATTTCGTTGACGGATACATTATCAACAGTCACATTTAACGAAGGCTCAGGAAGATCTGAAAAAAATTGATAATCTCGATCCTTGTCGTCACGAGTTGTGTAAACATCTTAAAAAAAAATCAGCAAATAAGTTACTGATTTCGGTTGGATTTTTACCGTCTTTGTCGTTGAATTGCATTTTTGTTGGAAAATTGTAATGTAATATAATAAAAAAAGTTATTTGATTGACCACAATATTTTTATTTTAACACCAAACCATCATTTTTTATTTCAGTTTATTATATCGCAATAATACTGTTAATTTTTCATGTTGTAACAAAATATTATCTGAACACCATAGTGGGCTTGTGCCGGTCAGTGTATGTATGATTATTGTGCCAGTGTATGTGGTGGATGAAATGATTGTGCGCCTACCAGGCGTCCGCTCTTTCATCTATGATGCCATCGTGTTCGGGAAGGACATCAAGTCACACGCAGCGTCACTCAACCTACTTTTTCAGCGAGGAGTACAGTTTCCACGTCAAAACCGAGAAGTGCCATTTCCTCCAAACACTTCCTGGTTATTTGGGGCATATCATAAACAAACAAGGCATTCGTCCAGACCCCGAGAAAGTGAAGATAATCGCTGCACTCCCACCACCAACAAACGACTCTGAGCTTCGATCGTACCTAGGTAGGGTCAAATGTTATGGAAGGTGTACAACGTACAAGAATTGCATCATCCGATGGACCAGCTGCTGGAGAAGGACGTGAAGAGGCGGTAAACTCCGGAATGCCTGAAAGCTTTCGAATGGTTCAAGGCAACGCTTTAATCAAATCTGCTACTGACGCATTGGCTCTCAATTTCCGTGGCAGTGGACGAATCAAGCACTGGCATCTCGCAACTGGCATCTCGCAACTGGCATCGGGGCAGTCATCTTTACATGCAATAAAATTGACGGTAACGAAATCCATTATGATTAAAAATGATTAAAACCTTCGCAAAATTCGGTATTCCAGAGGTAATCGTTTTGGACAATGGCACCCAGTCCTCAAGCCATGAATTCCAGAGTTTCTGCCCCAGTAAAAATATCTGGAACATCCGCCTCGCTTTGTACCATCCACAATCAAATGACTTGAAACGCTGAAATACAAGCCTTACTCACATTCCTGCAAGTGTACTGCTACACTTCGACCAGTGACTTGGACGGCAAATTTCTGTATGAATGACGTTCGGCAGATCACTACGTATAATATAATCATTGCTCAGGTCAGGCAGAAGCAATCATGTCTCCACATCCAGAAACAGTATGGTGAAAAACGACGCTTTCAACCGAAAGTTAAGAGAGGTTTCCAATACGAGGATTCCGTGTACACCAAGGTTCACCGAGTGAACTCCTGGAAGTGGAAACCAGCAACCGCCATCAAAAAGATCGGATCAGCCGACTACAATGTGATACGGTCGCATGTTAACCAGCTCAAGACTCGTGTTCCAGAAAGAAGTCCAGTCGGTCAGCCTACCCCACGATCTCTTTTTTTTCGATAGATTCGGACTACCAGCTCCAGTGGAGGCTCCGCTTACTGGCATTTACGATGAAGATCCAGTGCCAGCACCACAGCAGTTTGAAGAACCACTGAAGGACCCACTGAACCAGTACAATTCCTATCTGACGGAACATTTCTCGGAAAATGAAGCCGAAAACAACGACGTTTCCATGGATGAACCAGCCGAAGGCCAACCAGCTTCGCTTACAGAAGACGAGCCAGGAAGGATGGTGCATGATTCAACTTCCCGGTTTAAATCCTATTGGATGATGAAACCTTAAGGGAGGAAATGTTGGGTCCCAGTTGTCACTGAATCACCAATAGAAACAAACACCTTCAATCATAAACTTATTTCAATTACAGCTGCCATTGTATGCCTTAATAAGCAGACCCACTGACACCTCCAGATTGATTCGTAATTTGACTTGCAATAAAGTAACATCTAGTCTAGTAAGAAGTCAATATCTTTCATTCCGTAAGTAATCCGGACATATCAGTTGTTAGGGTAATAATTGGCACCTTAAGCGCATTCTCATGTTGATAAACATAAAATAACTATTAAATTGCAAAGTAATAAAATCTACTCAATTCCATTATTTATCTATAGCACATCATACACCATTGAATTAAAATTAAAAATATATAATTAAGTAACGAAAAAACTTGATAAAAAGCATTGCCCAAGAAGAATTGGGGCATAATGAGCACTTTACTTATTTTGGATTGAATATTTCAATAGGTGTCTACAATGATTTACACTTTTACCACTAAAGTTCAACTCAGTGGACGCAGTGGTTCTACGCCCCAACAAAAAAATGATTTACACACATTACATACTCCTACACTTTGATGAAATATTTTTCATATTCCACATATTCATTTTTGGCACTTTATTATAAAACCGATCACAGTTAATGAAAATACTGCCTTGTGCAAATAACAAGTCGATGACAACGCAGCAGATTTAGTAGAGATTAGGTGATTTGATTGTATCGTCCCAATTTACTGTTTCCTAAATAAATATTATTGTAAATTTTATTACAAATTAATTAAAAATATAAATAAAATAAAATTACATTTGTTTAGTTTGCCAGATTATTATAATAATTTCATTTCCCGGCTAACGAGATTAATTGTCTATTATATTTCATATATTTTAAACAAACTGCAACTAAGGCACTGAAAAGTAGAGTTGAGGGATATAATGTTAACCTTTTAACTTCATTCGGTAAATGTGTCAAATATAACATAAGAGCAATGATAATCGACAAATTCATGTTAGTGTCATGATGATCGATTTATATGTTATTCATTAATTTGTAGTTGTACACTTGAGCAAGAATTCCAAAAACTCAACTATTTAAACACCATGACATACCCGGTTAAGCTAAACAGATTATCTTCCCGAGCTTTAATTGACCTAATTTCGGCTGAAGTGAACCGATATAACAAGTAACGCATTCTAGGAATACATAAAAGAGTCAAGCGTTATAAAATATCTTTTTACATAAAAACATGAACAATGATTTCCGAGGAAAACTATAAACCCAATATGTAGGACATTTTGTTCCCTATATTTCCAATTATGGCCTATTGTATTCATTTCATCAAAATCTGTGGATATTGGTATCCTTACACACGAAAACGTAGCAGAATGTGGCTGAATATTTTTGAAATGACATATCTTAACATTAGGACCATATCTTTTTTTTTTTTTCAAAGGAAACGCTTTTAAGCTGCTTTGTGAAAAAAGACTATGACTTAATTTAGCTATACATTTTATGCAGGCTCTTGGCATAGTAAACAAGTGAATTACGCAACTGAACTTATTATTTTTCGCTCAAGTGCATGAAAGAAAGGGTTGATAGAAGACAGAAGGTCAGATTCATATTAAACATCTGGAGATATATTAATGTAGGATCCAGATGGCTTATAAAAGTGGTCAAATTCTTTTTTCAACAGAATTTAGTTTAGACGTGTGACATATCGAAATTTGCAGAATATTGATATGGTTTTTGAAAAACTGCCTTTAAATTTCCGAAAATTTTGATATGTCCAAGACCGCTTACCCTATAATAAAATTGTTTGAAACATAGAGTGAATATTTATAATGATGAAACATAGAGTGGTTTCAAAATAGTTCAATTTTTATTGCACACAAGGCTATTGTAAGACTTGATGGACTTTCTCGACAATATTACTCAGGGCTCTCATACAGCCTAGTCAATTTAAGCATAAAACTAGCAATCTGAAGACTGTTGGTTCTAGTTCCTGTCCGGTCGAAGTAATCTTTCGGGTTAGAATTTTTTCGACTTCCTTGGACATTTAGTATCGCAAGTACCATGGAATATAAAAACTTATATACATGTTATAATTATTTATTTGTCCCATAAAATATTCGATAACTATACAAATTTAAACTAACACCTCACTTGTTCACTTTTTAAAATAAAAATTGTTTATTTCCAATCGTTTTACTTATACGTTCGTTTTTTTTTTTAAAGTGAAAACAAAAATTGATGATAGGGAAACGGGATGTAAAGTTTTTTTTTCAATTCCTTGATTATCGAGACCTCTTTAGCCCTCGGCTGGTTCATCTCCCGTCGTAGCCACTCAGATATGTTTTGCGTATTTTCGTAACTTGTCCGGAGGTGAGATTCGAACTCGTGACTTTGGCGTGAGAGGTATGGCTGTTAACCACTACGCCGGGGTCACCCCTTGAGATGTAAAGTTAGCCTAGCTCCTTCATTCGGACTTTGTATCAAAAATGTCACAAATCTAATTATAATCGATAAATTTATAATGGCATTATGATGATTGATTTATTTTGAAGCAGTTGAGATATTATTAATCAATGTATATTTATATACTTGAGTGATATTTTCGATTTCCTTAACTTTTTAGCCATCATGACTTCACTGGTTAAGCTGCGCAAATTATCTTCATGATATTAAAATGACCTAAATTGACAAAATTAAACTATCAGTGATGCATTCTAGATGTACAGAAAATATGTTCACCTATGTTCACCATAGTACATATATTCATCACATTCTGCAGTCATCCAACTTCAAACGTAAAAAGATGTTTAATTTCTCCAATAAACGGACGCAGTAACCAAGAATATATAATCCTGGCAAATAAAATTAGGTCTTGAATATAATTAAAGGCTACAAAAACGTATCGGAGACTTAAATTTCGTAAAAATAATGAGCAGTCAGATTTTCAACACAATTTCTTAACTTTGCACTACAAATTCGTCGTATTGATCTAACCGTTCTAGGGAATATACCCGAGCCAGACTCCAAGTTTTCTCTTTAATTGCACTTTATCCTCACACATTTTCGTTGCGTTATTGCACAAACCATAAAAATCACACTTCACTTATTACACTTGCCACACGAGAATCTACGAATACGTGATAAAATACGAGAAAACTATGGGATTAATTTTCACAATAATTTAAATACGCTTGCACCTATTCTGAACCGTGTTTACAATCGACGTAATCGCTTGATGTTGCCAAACTATTTTATTATGACTGTTATTCGAATGAAATGGGTTTGGCAGTACATCAATATCACCTGTTTTGTGGGAGTGCTACAAATCGCCCAAAGTTAAACTATTTTATTTTTCCATAGATTAAATAAATAATAACATACTTCTAATTGTAGATTTTTTCAATATTTAACGAGAAATAAAATCCCACATTTAATAATATTTTTCCATTTCTGTTGAATTTGGCGGCACTGCTCACATACTGTATAGCATACACATCAACACGTACACTAGTTCAATTCATAGAGCATTCTATGCCCAACGTTATGGTGAGTCTTGTTGTCAATATTCTCATGGAAGAATAACAAACAAACCCGTTTATTTTGTCTTGGTTATATCACAGAGAACAGACGTTCATCTTCGGTCTGCTACTTGTGTAATACTTTAAACCGACATTTCAAATGTATGTCGTTATGCTCCTGGTAGGCGGCGCTGTAGTTGTGCGAGAACTGTCATGTCAATGTTTATCAATAAGAAGCCTAGCACATAACCTGAAAAATTTTGTTTGTTTTTCTCTGAACTTGCTTTTTATACCGGCTGCGCATATTAACTTTTACACAGGTTTTTCAAGAAATGGTATATGGACATCAATGTCTGTTCTCTGTGGTTATAGACGGCCTACCACACCAAAAAAAAGGTCCGAAAAAATCCACACCCCACGAGAAATTTAATTTTTGGGGGTTGTAGTGGAGAGGGTAAATTTGTTTATATTTTTTCATGATTAAAATCAGTACGATTAACATATGTACACAGATGGGATTAATGTTTTTCGTGATATCATTAAAATAGGTACATAGCAGTGGCAACTTTTCCGTATTAAATTGGAAGAAAATTATCAGAATCGAATGTTTTGTGCGTTTCTAAACGATTAACGGTAAGTGGACGAATAAATTGTGAATAACTTGTGTACTTAGTGTTCGGTATTCAGTGCATATTCACCGATTTCCACTGGAGGTCTGCTTATTGAGCTCAAGATAGGTACCGCTTCCCTATTAATAATGTTTTCAATGGAAATGTATGAGTACGTGGTTGAAAATTTTTCAATGGGCTTATCCAAACCAAAACCTAAGTTACAAAATCTATATAGTAGAAACATGGATACTTTGAAATGAAATGGCCGATTGATCATGTGTGAGAATCATTTAGGTGCGATAAAGCAGTTTTATTCTAATTTGTTTTGTGAAATTTGGTGCTGAGTATAGCGAATATAGTTTAAAATGGAATGCATAAATAGATAATAAAAATAAAATTTACATCGATTCTTTTGAACAAGAATCCTTAATGATGAGACAAAGTTGCATCGAAATTTAAATTTCATTTATAAATCACAGGTTCTAGTGATCTAGATAAAAAAAAAACACAGAACTATACATGTGAATTTGCCACTTTTAAGTATGTTGCAGATTTTGTCGTGGATCGTCCAATAGTCTTTTAGGTCTATGTTTATGTTTAAATAACATTAGAATTTTTCTTATACTTGCGGAGAGTGAGTTGGATTATTGGCCGTGCTAGGATTTGCGTCGGAACGAGAGAGAGAGGCATATGAAACACTTTCTTTCAGAACAAGCACTCCCGTTTCATTTTGCTCAGTTTTTGATTGCAGTTGTATGCTGTCTCTTTTTCTCTCACGGAGGTGTTGCTCGGTTTTCGTTGAAAAGTGGATCTACTCAATTTATGAGTAGATCCACTTTTTAACGAAGATTGAGTAGCGTTTCCTTGGGGGGGGGAGGTAGAGTTGGTGTACAGTTGTAGTCGGGAGTTGAGTGAGATGAAACGGGAATGAGGGTTTGCCGGAATTCAACTATTACTCTCATACATTCTCCTGTTTAGTGGGCCTTCCCATTCTCTTGTTGTTTTGCATGTTCTGCGTGGAGCTTTTTGACGATTAGTCCACGCACACTTGTGCGAGTATAAGCAACAGAGCATTAGTTGTTTTCCGTGATTGTCGTGATGGGCGTTATTGATCAATGCTTTGGGATATGAATAATAAATACATGTATGTGTGTTATATGCGGACGTCTTCTTGTTGGTTGGGCTGAGTTTGCACGTTTTATGTCTTTTGTTTCAGCGTTTGGGATTCAGCCTGGTGTGTATGGATGAATGTGTGTATGGAATGTATGTTGTTGCTCATTTTTGTTAGCTCCCGTTTTCATTACTACTGTCATTTTTATGTATAGTTAATGGTTAATACTATAGTAGCTGTAACAGCCGAAGTCCTTCGACGAGAGGGGGATCAGCTTAGTTACAGATATATATTGTTAGCTGTCGTGCTCATTTAAAAAAAAAAAAATGATATTATGTTATTTTTTTCCGTTTTGATATGATAAGATGGTATTGCATTTAAATTCATTTCATTAATTTAAATCACGGTAGCATCTATGAGATCCAGTACAAATGATTATTGCGATGGAAGCAAACGGAACATCGAAATTTTACATATACTATTCTTTATATGATATTCAATTTCAGATCATCCGTGGAATTCCAAGTTTTGTAAAATAATTTTCAACACATTTTTTTTTCGTTGCTATTATATGTTAATGTTAATTTTACTCTCAGGTTCATTATGGATATCCAAGCAGGTATAATTTCAGCTGCACAACAGTCTGCAGACATGAAATTTCGCATGTATTTATTTTATTATTTTATATCATAATATACCTTTACCATATGGTATATATTTTTCTCTGTGACATAACATACTGATTTAATTTGTGCATCACTATCATTACCATTTTTATTATTAGCATTTCTATCAATACTCTGGTTCATGATTTATGTTATTATAGTTTTATTAATTTTACATCATAGATTATACATACTATTGATTAGTGTGTCTTGTATGTCCAACGATCTTTTCTTTTTCCTCTTACTACTACGACGTGCCTGGTGCCTTGATTACAAGAAGCTGAAACTGAATCTGCGTCGCACTTATTACTGAATGTATTTTTCATTTTCTGCTACGTAAATAGACATTTTACCAACTCTGAACTAACCTCACTCATGCAGCGCCTTACTTAATCATTACTGTTGTTATCCTTAGTTTTGTCACTATTATTGTACCAATATAAGTTGATAGATAATTTATATTATTACTTATGTCCAACTATCTTTTAACCCCTTCTCTTTTGATTTAGACGTATACGTGCCTTCAATACACGAGGCTTCGACTGAATCTGCGGCAGATATTCGTACTTATTACGAAAAGTCCGACTAAGTTTCCTTGTTGGTTTATTATTCTTCTTCACAGGTTCGACAGTTGATGTAACTAATTTCAACAATTTAGCAACCATTTCCCAGCATTCTGATATTAACTTTTAACACAGAGTGCTTTTGATTGTATTATGTTTGAAGGTTCTGACATCAACTGTTACATGTTATTGCTCCCTAGAACCAACAGAAAGGAAATTTCGACATGCAAGGCATAAAATTTTGAAAAGAAAATTAAGAACAGGCTACCCATTTTACCGTAACAAACAACTTACACTTTGTACACTTATTCCTTTTTATATTCTATATTTGATATATATATATATATATATGTATATATATATATATATATATATATATATATATATATATATATATATATATATATATATATATATATATATATATATATATATATATATATATATATATATATATATATATATATATATATATATATATATATATATATATATTTAATATATATATATATATTATATATATATATATATATATATATATATATATATATATATATATATATATATATATATATATATATATATATATATATATATATATATATATATATATATATATATATAAAAAAAAAAAAAATATATATATATATATATATATATATATATATATATATATATATATATAATTATAATATATATTTATTATATATATATTATATTATAGATATATACATATATATAGATATTTACATATATATATATATATATATATATATATATATATATATATATATATATATATATATATATATATATATATATATATATATATATTATAAATTTATAAATATAATATATATATATATATATATATATATATATATATATATATATATATATATATATATATATATATATATATATATATATATATATATATATATATATATATATATATATATATATATATATATATACCTTGTGATCAAAAAGTTCCGGTAATTTGAAAAAAAAAACGCATTTATTTCAATTTTTAATTGATATCTTTATTATCGCCTTCAAAGTACTCGCCATTAGAGGCAACACACATATGCCAGCGCTTTATCCAATCATCCATACATTTTTTATAGGCCGATGAATGTATGGCTTTCAGTTCTTCCAGCGAATTCTTTTTTATCGCATCAATCGATTCAAAACGCCTACCTCTGAGCGGAATTTTCAGTTTTGGGAAGAGAAAGAAGTCGCACGGGGCAAGGTCTGGTGAATATGGTGCTTGTTTGATGGTATTGGTGGAGTTCTTGGCCAAAAATTCACAAATAGTGAGCGCGGTGTGTGATGGAGCGTTATCGTGGTGTAAAATCCACGAATTATTGCGCCACAATTCTGGCCTCTTCTTTCGAATTGCCTCACGCAAACGTCTCATAACTTGTAAATAATACTCTTTGTTAACCGTTCGACCTTCTGGAAGGAATTCAGAATGGACGACACCGCGAAAATCAAAGAAAACGGTTAGTAAAACTTTAATTTTGGAGCGACTTTGTCGTGATTTTTTTGGTTTCGGCTCATCTTCGGCGCGCCATTCGGACGATTGTTGACTTGTGAGCATATCAAATTCATATACCCACGTTTCATCACCAGTTATGATGCGTTCCATGAATGTGGGATCGCTATCTGCGTTCGCAATCATCTGTTTAGCGACCTCAAATCGATGCTGTTTTTGCAAAAAATTCAGCTCCTTTGGAACAAGTCGTGCTTCAATGCGTTTCATGCCCAGAATTTCCGTCAAAATGTGTTCGGTCGATCCAAATGAGTGCAGCTATCTCCCGAATGCTAATTGAGCGGTTTTCCATAACTAAATTCTTCACGGAAGCGATGTTTTCATCGGTAGTTGAGGTCGATGGTCGTCCAGAACGCGGCATGTCACTCACGCTTTCACGGCCTTCTTTAAAGTCTTTGTGCCAAACAAATGTACGATTTTGTGACATAGAGTCCTCACCAAAGGCTTTTTGCAACATTCTGAGCGTTTCCGCTGCAGAAAATCCGTTTGCAACACAAAATTTCACACAAACGCGTTGTTCCAATTTTTTATCCATGGTAAAAATCGCCGAGCGTCTATTTTTCGACTAACAAAAGCAGTTGTCAAAACAAAACTAATGGATAATTTGCTCACACACTTTGACAGAATATCAGAACTAGTGTTGCCATCTTACACTAAAAAGATTTTACCGAAAAAATAAAGGCGGCCTTTTTAAATTGAAAATTACCGCAACTTTTTGATCACAAGGTATATATATATATATATATATATATATATATATATATATATATACATAGTAAATATATATATATATATATATATATATATATATATATATATATATATATATTTTTTTTTTTTTTTTTTTTTTTTTTTTTTTTTTTTTTTTTTTTTTTTTTTTTTTTTTTTTTTTTTAAATATATATATATAAAAAATAAAAAAAAAAAAATAAAATTTTACTTAATTGCAAATTCAAATTGAATCACTGATCTGAATTCACATTTTTGCTGTATGGATGGCCAACACCGGAGGGGTGGGCCCGTAAGCAGAGACACTATTTGATATATCACTTTCGCGAAATCCACGGGAAATTAAGAATCTCCTTCCAACGATACGATCCAACAAATCGAATAACCGAAATCGCAATACTTATTAAGCTTTCTACAGGATGGCTTGTTAAGAAGGGCGCGTCACCCTCACTGAAACTGTTGGAGTAGAATTCCCAGCATCACAATCGAATCGGTAGGATAAGGAAAATGATGCTGTTCATTCCCTCCTAGACTCAGGTAGTCAATCAAACCATCGTCCAGCTTCAGCTTGAATGATACCCTGATGCTCCCTCCCAACCCAGTATTTATTATATATAATGTAAATAATATGTCATGATATGCAATATATGTAGTATGCAATAGAGCAACGAAATATACAAGAATATATAATTAAAATATGTCATAGATGGAATTCGTCCTCCTGTTATTTTAATATGGTTATATATATAGTAATATGATGAAATAATTAGAATATGCAATAAAAAAGATAATAATATGCCGCTTGGTGCTTCTTTACAGCTCAATCAGTGTCCGATGACTGTAATTCTGGAATATGAAGGTCATATTGCAATTCAACCTCATCATAAATATTCATTCCCTCTTTTTCTTTTACCACCCTCCTTGGGGGCCCCCCCCCCCGCGCCCTCCCACCCCCCGTAGGAATCTCCCCCCCCCCCCCAAACAACAAAAAAAAAACAAAAAACCCAAACCAGACAACCCTCCCCTTGTTTTTTTTACAAGCCCATCACTCTCACCACCTGGAGTAAAAGTCTAACACAAAAAAAATAGAGAAAAACCCCCCCCGAAACCCGTTTTTCCCCCTCCATTGTCAATTGCCACCTCCAATAATGCCCTATTCCACCCCCCATCCCAGTATTTAAATATTTTAATGCAATGAAATATAATAAGGTGCTTGCAATACATATATATACATAAATAATATAAAAAAAAAAAAAAAAAAAAAAAAAAATATATATATATATATATATATATATATATATATATATATATATATATATATATATATATATATATATATATATATATATATATATATATATATATATATATATATATATATATATATATATATATATATATATATATATATATATATATATATATATATATATATATATATATATATATATATATATATATATATATATATATATATATATATATATATATATATATATATGTATTGCAAGCACCTTATTATATTTCATTGCATTAAAATATTTAAATACTGGGATGGGAGGGTGCATCAGGGCATCATTGAAGTTGCAATTGGACAATGGAGTGGACAGCCAACCGGAGTCTAGGAGGGGATTTGTCTATCATTTATGATTGGTACATTCCACTCCAACAGTTGTAAAGAATTTGACGCGCCTTTCTCTAACAAACCATCTAGTGGAAAGCTTGACTGAATTGCGTATTTTGTTATTCTTTTTTTTTTTGATCATACTGCTGGACGGAGATTCTCTTATTCCTGCAGGTTTCGCGTAAGTGTCTCTGCTTACGGGCTTGCTCAACCCTTCACACAGCAGTTTGTTGAATTTAAAATGGTAACAGAGCATGATCTTTCTGTGGAACCGTATGCAGGGCAAGGCCCACGCTAGGATGGTGGCTTCTTACATACATACATACATACATACAATAAATATTTATGATGAGGTTGAATTGCAATATGACCTTCATATTCCAGAATTACAGTCATCGGACACTGATTGAGCTGTAAAGAAGCACCAAGCGGCATATTATTATCTTTTTATTGCATATTCTAATTATTTCATCATATTACTATATATATAACTATATTAAAATAACAGGAGGACGAATTCCATCTATGACATATTTTAATTAAATATTCTTGTATATTTCGTTGCTCTATTGCATACTACATATATTGCATATCATGACATATTATTTACATTATATATAATAAATACTGGGTTGGGAGGGAGCATCAGGGTATCATTCAAGCTGAAGCTGGACGATGGTTTGATTGACTACCTGAGTCTAGGAGGGAATGAACAGCATCATTTTCCTTATCCTACCGATTCGATTGTGATGCTGGGAATTCTACTCCAACAGTTTCAGTGAGGGTGACGCGCCCTTCTTAACAAGCCATCCTGTAGAAAGCTTAATAAGTATTGCGATTGGGGTTATTCGATTTGTTGGATCGTATCGTTGGAAGGAGATTCTTAATTTCCCGTGGATTTCGCGAAAGTGATATATCAAATAGTGTCTCTGCTTACGGGTCCACCCCTCCGTTTTCGGCCCTTCATACAGCGATATTGTGAATTCAGATCGGTGACTCAATTTGATCTTGCTATTAGGTGGAGCTGCACCCAAGCCAAGCGCTAGAAAGGATGGTGGCTACCATACATACATACATACATGTTTATGTTTAAATAACATTTTTTTCGAAAATCGTCCATGACACAAAACACAGTGTTTAGAACCCTTCCTTACAATTTTCCTGAGCAGTGAACAATTTTTGGAGATTTTTTTATGGATTAAAAATTTTCTAAACACTATAGAAAATTCATAAAATTATTTAAAAAAAAATTTATGTTCTATGAAGCTCCGTTCTTCAGTTACGAATTTTTGAAAAAGGATAATGTCCGGGAAGATCACAAAATTACAGAAATTACAACTTCAGTTATCTGGGAATCTGGTTACCCTGAATTGTTTTAATATTGTTTTTGTTGTTGTTCTTAAATCCACAAAGTCAACTCGTGGATGAAACTCTATTAACATTTGCTTATTTGGTACCGTAATAGAGTAACTAATGTTAAGCGTTGTTCCGACTACATAACATAATATGATACAAGGCTATCTTGATGACATTTTGAAGGATGATTTTTTCATAATTCCCTGGAATTATGTAGCAACTCCGTAGTCTGAGGAAGGCGTTACCGTTTATCCTTTTTATTATTGATACGGTGGAACTTTAGTTTAGTTTAAAAAAAAATATTAGGCAAAGAAGTACAATTGTTTGTTAATCCCAGAATTACAAATGTACAAAAATCAGAATAAGGGCCATGGTTATATTACAAAAATGTCCAAAAAAATCATTCAGACATCAACAAACCACGGAAGTGGGTCAGCACCTACATTTTAGTGATGAGCATTGCATATGCCTCTAAACGCATACTAAGATGATTAAGCTACTACCAATTAATTTCCACAAGGTTACACTGTTATAACAGGTAGATATGCATTACACCATATGCTTAACGAAAGCACGCTGAATGTGGCATACACTGCATATACAAACAATCGAGCGAATCAACTTACTTCTACATGCTCCACTGACCGAAGGAAAGTGTTCGTAGAAAAACGAATTGCATAATTGTTTATCGTCGGTGTTGCCGCCGCATGACTCAAAAAAGCGAAAGAGTTACGTCTCCAGTTGAAGTGAAGAAACCGGTTACCTTGGTTATTCAACAATGAAAACGTACGACACGGGTCCCAAACTCAACCGGCTGACGTGATGCCCCTGATACCATGCAAGTGAGCTTTGCAACCAAAAACGAATCAACCAACGAAAGTGAATTTGTAGAATAAAGCAAAAGGAAACCAAACATTTGGCAATGCCGCGCAAGTTCATGTTGACGTAGGCCAGTATCAAATTAACTGGTTGCTTTTTTACTCTATGGGTCAAATCTTTTATGCAGATTAAGGCGATGCGGGACGATGTTTCTTTCTAACTATTACACCTCGAAGTTTTGGAGATTAAAATCTCGATACTTAGTGAAAGAATATAGTTGAAAACTAATAACTGTATCGGAATGCATGCTGCATGTTTCATAAAATTTTCAAATGTATATTTAGTGCAGCAAGGATTTGCATCCTCAAAATAGAATGTCTTGATATCATATATCATACATAATTAATATGTTTGATATATGATATCAAGATATTCTGTAACACATTATACAGTTTGTAGCTTTAGCTGGATGGGGAATAACCAACAATCAATAGAAAACCCCATTGGTCCCAAGTACATTAAAGAGTACCCCATTTTTTTGTTTTACGGTACCCCATTTTTTTGTTTTACGGTACCAGCATTTTTGTTTGTGTTTTGATTCACTGTGTTATTTTGACAGAATATAACCCTCAAGGGTTTGCAAACTATGTTTTGGGGTGATTTATTTAGATTAGAACCAAGCTTGGGATGCGCTGGTACTTTCTGAGCCAAAACAATAAGGAACCCCGAAATCTGACAGGCGGGGTATAACTTTCCAACAGTTAGAATTCTTTTTTTCTTTAATATTGACATTGAATTTTTGGACGGTCGGGCATTTGATATCGGGTTTGGAATTTTGGTCGTCTTTTCCCAGTTTGCGCTTGACTCACTAAATATAAATTCGTGCATTTTTGGCAAAGAAAGCTCAAAATTCATATCTTTGGGAGCATTTCTTGAAGGCCCTTTGGCAATGAATGGATGGAACAGATGGAAAAATAAAAAAGAAAAATCATTGTACTGAGGAAAATTTTGAAATTTTCACTCCGTAGTGCGTTCTTATCGATTCCAAATTGCGTATCACAATCTTCCGAAAATCTTAAATCCTTGATAACTAATATAACACAAATTGTTAACAGTTTGCAGGAATTGAAGACTTTTTATCAACTATTTAACATTTTTTTCATGTATTGATGTGTGTCCGAAAATAAAATTATTTTTTCGAAATTGTGCAGCTCAATTTTAGAATGATTGATTGGACTTCAATAAACAATGGCTTTATCCATGAACGCTTTCTATTAGATGTGCAACTAAGTTAATATTAGTTGATAGTAATATAAGTGAATATAATAATGTTTGGAGTGTACAATCATGTTAATTTTCGAAAAAAAAGTAATTATTTTCGAACATTTCTCAATAATGTGTTCAAAACAGTTCAAAAATATACGGATTCATTCGTATAAATACCATAGGATCATTGTCAGTAAAATAAAGTTTGGTGGTCATGATAGTCGACAACGTTTATTTCGTTTGTTTAAATGAGTTATAAGAAAAAAAATTAACTTCAAATTGATACAAGATAATTGATGATGTTAAAAATTATTAAATTTATCGTATTTTGCCAAATTTGTTATTAACTTAATTGTATTTGAAATTTCATGCAGATTATTTTTGTCAAACAAGGCTTGCTTTTCAGTTTTCCGAGCGGAGATGTATTTCCATTTAAGGTGAATTGCTGCTCCGTGTATTTTTTGCTATCTTTTATCTCTCTCTCGCTAATTTACCTTTCTATTTCAAATCTCAAACCATCTGTATTGTTAGTGAGTGAACATCGAATCGATCTACATCAGATTGCTCACATCAATAAGGTAAAAAAAAAGAATTTGATTAAATATCCAATATTCAGTACAGATTCTGCGTTAAATCAATTCTAAATTTTGAGGTAATCGCTGCCGTCGAGAATGTTTCAGCGTAAGCCCTTAAATGAAAATAGAATTAATTAATTTTGAATGTTGCGTGATTTAATTTTGTTTTGTTTTTATTGTTTGCGTAATATGCCTAATGTCATGGTGTTTTGTATTTAAATATATCTTGCAATATGGATATGATATAAACTTTGTTAAAACGATTATCGGCAAGGGAAAACTATTTCCTTTATATTAATTACATATTATGAGTGGCCTATGCTTTGTAATGAAAGGGTTTACAAACTGTTTCTTACTTAATTGTATAGGCATTGTTAAATTGTTGCTCTATAATTCGTTTGTCTTAAATTAGTGAACTGAAATTTGTGTTGTTTTTAATCAGTTGCAAATCATTACATGATGTATGTTATTCGTTGTTTTGCCAGGTGGCTTTCATATTTGAGAAACGGTTTCTGTGCATTTTTTACTGATGATAGACAGGATTTTTTGACACTCGTTTCAACAAAATTCAAATCACGTTCATGTTGACTGAATTTGTCGGCTTCGTTAACCTAACACGATTAAGCCGTCCAATTGAACAAACAGGTTAAAATAATGACTGTAATATTATGTTCGACACAATATTTCGATAAAAAATGACAACAGGATGCATTAAAAAATCCGTAAATTTGATCCGTAAATAAAATCATCAATCAAATGTTAATATCTCATGCTTCTATCATTCTAGGGTTGAACAACAATATTTTGAGAGAAATAATGTATTTTCTTTGGGACACTCTATTCTACAGTTTTACTTTTATTTATGTTTTTAGCTGCAACTTGCGTTTGGACAAACGATAAATAAAGTTTTTAATATACACTTTTACATGTTAATACATCTATACAAAGAGCTGACACACTTTTTTGTTGGTTGGATGTGTTTATATTTTCGTTTACAATGTTTGACCGTTACATTATACAAAAAAGAAATTATCTGTAGAATATCAGCAGTTAAAATTTCATACTCGAGTGATTTAATGCGAAAAAGACATTTTTCGGCTCCACAAAGTGTCACACACGTCTGAGCCTTACAAATAAACGTAGTAAAAAAGAAAAAGACATATATTTTCTTCTTAGCAATTCACCATAATGTATAATCTACTATCTTACCGAGATGTTGGTTGAGTATTATTAGAATCAAAAGCCATCAGAGAAGGAAATTTGGATCAACGATGTATAACGTTGCTGAGGACAATCTTGTTCCTCCAACACATACAAAACGGAGATATGAAACCTGCGCTAAGCAAAGAGAAAAAAGGTTCGATTCAGCGAGCAGAATTTAAAATCAACAAAATTAGACAGGGCAGTTCACTAATAATGTCAGGCAAAAAATTATTGGTGACGTTGGATAACATCTGCAGCAGAGGAATTCGATGGCGCATTTTTGCCAAAGGCATGGTAAACTATTAAGTGTACTTAGCAGCTCTCGATCGATTTTCGTGGTGAAACAGGTGCGCTTCTTATAGGATGTTGGACCAGTATAACTAACTCAATTATTAGGTCAATGTTGGCAATCAGATCAGAAGATGAACAATTCAAATCAAGCTTGTCAAATTACTGCAATGTTTCGTCGCCGCTGTTATTGAAGTCAACACTTAATATTTTATTTGATCCAATTCAGAACTCTTTAAGCTTAGTTAAAAGATGGAGGCATTTTCAGCTTATGCGAACAAATCATCTATCTTATGTTGGTGGCACCATGTTGGTATATCTGCTTATGCGAACAAAACATCTCTTGCTTTATTTACTGAAAAAACATGTATATTGCATGTATAAGCATGCACAGACTTAACACCTTACTTCATCTAATGCAGAACTCTTTATACATTGTTAAAAGTTGGTGTCACCATGTTGGTCTTTGAGCTTACTTGATCAGAAATTTTATTGCCTTATTTACTGAACAGAGGAACATATATCAAAATAAACTTCAAATTTAATTCGATGTAAACTACATACAAACTTTTAAATAAATTCCATGTTATTTTTCATACATATTTTACAAAATAAAAAAAAAAATTTCCTGTCCCCTACCACTTTAATTTAAATATTATAATAATTTTTTTTCTTTTCTTCCCCCCCCTTCCCCTTTTTCTTTCTTCACTTATAAAAATATATTAAACAACTCCACTACCCACCATAAAGATAAAAAAATAAAAATTTATAAAATAAAAACCCCCCAAAAAAAAAATTTCTAATAAAATTTATAAAAATTTAGATGTGAATTTACAAATCAATTTGATGTAAGTTGCACATATGTTTATTCATATCGAATCTGAGGTACAATTACATATAGAAAATATTTTAAAAAAACAAATACAATATAAAAAAACATATGTTATATTTTTTGGCGGGTGTTGCCCCTTTTTTGTTGCCAGTTTTCAACCATACCAGAGGCAAACGGATATTTTTGCCAAACTTACACGATAGCGTATTTGGTGATGAAATCTACATAAAGGTGGACTTTCAGTAGATTCCAGTTTATCAATTCTACACAGCTCGAAAAAGTAGTGTGAATTTCTGTTCAATATCATGCACATAAATGGAGCGTCACAAAACATAAAATACTACATTATACATCGTGTAATGTTTTAGGACATTGCATACATTGCGGATAATATTGTGTGCAAAAGCTCTTCTTTGTTAGAACTATTTCATGCAAGTTGCTGCTTCGTGTGTAATGAAACATAGTTTTCCATGCTCTGATATTTACATCACAATGAAAACTCAGATTTTTTTTCTGTGTACCCCCCACAAAAAATTTTCCCCCCCCCACCACCAACGGAAGAAAAACACAAAGAAGTTAGCCAAGAAAATCATGGTTAGGCAAGTGATTTGTACGGGGGGGGGAGAACTCCCCCCGCGAAGAACTAACAAAAAAACCACAAAAACGTCTCCTTTGATTACTAATGTCACACAAGAGCCCAGCAATTGTTTGGCCTCGTATGGTGGAATGGTACAAGGAAAATAAGTTTAACATCTTACCCAAGGACCCCAATCTTCCAAACATCCCCGAGTTGGGACTAATCGAATATTGGGCTAGTAAGAAATTGCACAAACTTCCAAATACAGTCAACACTGATCAATAATTCAAGAAAGCATGGGTCAATGAACAAAACTTGTCTGTTATAATGATGTACAAAATCTCATGGAGGGTCTTAAAAGTAAAGTAAGGGCATTTGGATTTGGAGCACCACTTGAATAAACACACAAAACTTAGCAATGACGTTTTATTTGATACTTGGAATTTTTTAAGAGAATTTGATAAAAGACGAAATTTTGGCAAATAGATACAATTTTAACGTGAACAAGAACAACCATTACTTGACACGGATTAAATAACTAAAAGGCGTTTTAATCATTATTGTTGTTTACCACTCGATCCAACCAAACCAGTCTTGTTGTTTACATTATGTACAGTGATTGGTTCTCTTGATTAGAGCCCAAAAGTGAATATGCGGCACAAGAATAGTATTTCATCGTTATTGTAATGGTTGAGAGTTTTTTACCTAAAATCTTATTTTTAGTCATGTATGCGTGTGTGTGTGGGTGATCGTGTATGTGTCTGTAATATGTGTTTCTGTGTACATTTAGTTTCATGTGATCTAGCCATCTATTGAGATATATAATCTACAATTAAGTATTTTTTTATTTGAATAATTTTTGAATAATTTTCAGATGTCTGTAACTTGTACCGATTGGGTATTTTCAATTAAAATTTTGGCTGTAACTTGTTCAATGTGTATTGTTTACACTGTATTAGTAACATTAGTAGCTGTGCAATCGTTGCGAAGATGGACTTGGAAGAACAGCAGTGGCGAAAACCAAATTTGCGCACATTTTTGCTATCTATACTTATACTTATCAGCAACTACCTGAAACTTTCATCTTACAAAGTCCACGTCATCAACGAAAGATACTGGTTTTATTGATTATCGAACCCCACATGTTAAAGTCCGCTCTTTTCTTTTCGCCGTCTAGTTCCCGGCATAACCATTCAAGTTCATAAACTTAACCATAGTTTTTCAAGATCAATGATAAAAAGTGTATGGAGTCACAACTGTTGTATGTAATATTATTGATCTTATCAATCCATTTCTTGCTTAAGATTCTAACAAATAAATAATAATGTAAACAAATCTACGTGTGTCGCTACAGAAAAAGTGAAACACTGTGCCTTAAGGGTCGTTAATAACCAATGACTTTTACTCGCTCCAAAAAACTCATGTTCAAAACATCTGAATTTATCGAAATGGTCATTCTGTGCATATGGGTAACTAAAAGTAGTACAGATAGGGGTCCGGAGAAGACAATTTCAAAATCTCATATAATTATACCGTTCGATGGCTCAAAATTCATGATTTTTTTTTAAATACATAAATTCGATTGCTTCGTGTAAAGGACCAACAAGGGGATTAAACAACATTTGGATGCTCTAGAACAGATGCTCTCCGGTAGGTCCTAAGGAGGTGAGGTGTGGTGTAGTTCGCCTCCACGCGGTGCACCTTGGAAACGTTAAGTTCCCCCTTAACAGATAAAGGAACATAACGGCTAATCGAACTTTAGAGGGTGCGCCACACGGCGCATTGGGGTCAATGTCAGTAATTTACCCCAATAACGGAAACTGGATGATTTAAGGAATCTTTCCACATTACCAAGATTTCGGGCTGGCACCTATGTCGTCTCCCTGAGTACTGTCGGGTGACACTTACAGGAAATAGCGAGCTTTCATACGGCATAGGTTGTCTCCGTCCCACTAAACCCTGGCAGGCCTTCAGTACGTTCCATCTCCACTGACCGGCTTTGCTAGCCAGGCGGGAGTAGGCTAAGATGCCCATCCTGACCTACGCCGACCCGGCTCTGAACGCGGTGTCCCCATGAAGGCCCGCGTCAACCCTGCCATGCTTGCCTTCAAGCTTGCATAGACAACCATGGGATCACTATGGCGACTACTTCATGTGGTTATGGATAGCGGCTGAAGGGGGACTCAGCAACATGGAGCCGCAAGCTCCCAATGAAACGACACAGAGAGAGTAGGCGAACCCGTTCGCCAAAAGAGGATTAATAAGATCCTCGCTTGGCAAGAAGGCAGGATCTGGCGGCGCATTCGAAACGATCAGAAGCGCGACAGCCTCGGAAGCAGGGGTCTCCGGTAAAACTGGAGAGGCCATGGATGGACCTGGGCTCATGCAGGCCATGGAGAGGAAGTACGATACGCTTCCTAAAGTGCGGATAGTCGCAGAACAGCTGAATGCGATAATCGACTTTACGTCGACTCGCAACAACATCAGCAAGGATCTCAAACTTAGCTTGTTGCAGCTTCGTAGGTCCGTTCAGGTGGCATGTCACGAGAGGGATGAACTGGAAGTTAAGCTTCTAGCCGACTAAAGTGACAGGAAAACGGCATGGCTAGTTGCAGCGGAAAAGACCAGGGAATCCGCTTGCAAGTACACGCAGACGGAAGCGCGAAATCCCGCCTCACCTACCGTGGTGGCAGGAACATCGAAGCGTTCAAAGCAGTCGCCAGGGGACACCGCACCCGGTGGCTCATAAAAGTGTCTTGTGTCTGATGGCCCCATGGGTCCTGAGACATATGCGAGCGTGGTGTCGGGACTAGTGGGCCCAATTGTTCGTCCTGCGGGGCGCGAAGTGACTGACCCCGGCACCAAGGGCGGCAAAAAAGGCAACGGCGGCAACGGCCGCAAAAGAGAAAAAGCGGCAAAGGCGCCAATAGTGCCAACACCATCTCGGTGGTGCGCGGGGTTTCACGCTAAAAGTGGCCAAATCGATAGGGCCGGTCCCTGTAACGAACGGGACAACAAAAGAGGAACAAGCGACGATCCTTCCAGAGGCAGGGAAAACCCTTGGACCAAGGTCCGAAAAAAGAGAGATAGACCACAGAAAGAAAAAGCGAACCGAAGCCCGGCTCGAATGCGAAACCGCGATGAGGCCCTCATCGTAAAGACCGATGAGTCTAAGTACTCCTAGGTCCTCAGGGTGATGCGCGGAGATGCTAAGCTTGTGGATCTGGGCGCCAGCGTGCGGAGTATCCGCCGTACTCCCACCGGCGAAATGATCCTTGAGCTCAAGAAGAATACCAAGTTGAAGGGCCCAGCGTACAAAAAGCTTGCCGAACAGGCTCTAAGAGCGAGAGTGAAGGTACGTGCCCAAGCCACGTTAGTGATTCTCTAATGTAAAAACTTGGACGAGTTCACGGAGGCCGGCAAAATCTCTACGGCCATCAAGGCCCAGTGTGGGATCGAGGTTGCCACAACAACCATACGGCTGCAAAAGGGTCCACTTGGGACCCAAGTGACAACAAAACGACTGACAGTTGCAGCCGCAGACACGGCCCTAAAAGCGGAAAAACTCAAAGTGGGGTGGTCTGTTTGCCCGCTGAGTTTGCACCAGCCGCCCAAGCCGTTCTTTAATTGCCTCGAGAGCGAGCATATGTCGTGGGAATGTAAAGGCCCCGACAGGAGCGATCTATGCCAAAGGTGTGGAGGAAAAGGTCACAATGCTCTAGACTGCAAGGAGCCCCCCAAATGCATGACGTGCTCTGGGAAACCAGACGACAAGCAAGTCACGGGAGGCCCCAAATGGCTGGCCTACAAGGGTAAACCAAAAGCTAAACAAAGTGCGGGTAACCCAATTGAACCTAAACCACTGTGAGGCGCCTCAGCAACTGCTGTGTCAGGCAGTTCGCGAGTCAGGAACGGATATTGCAATAATATCCGACCCACATCGTATCCCTGCCGGTAACGGAAACTGGGTTGCGGATACGTCTAAGAATGCGGTACTATGGATGACGGGCAAGTTCCCAGTCCAGGAGGTTGTGTCCTCCTCAAATGAGGGCTTCGCGGTCGCAAAAGTGAACGGAGTGTTCATTTGCAGCTGGTCGGTTGACCAGTTTTCACAAATGGTAGATCGGATGACAACGGAGCGAACTGGCCTTAGCCCGCTGGTAGTAGCGGGCGACTTCAATGCTTCGGCGTTAGAATGGGGCAGTCGCCTTACCAACCCAAGGGGCCAGACACTGCTGGAGGTCCTGGCCAGGCTCAACGTAGACCTGGCCAACGTAGGTACTAGTAGTACCTACCATAGAAACGGATCGGAGTCGATTATTGACGTGACGGTCTGCAGCCCGGGGCTGTTGAACAACTGGAGGATGGATGATGGCTACACCTATAGTGACCACCTGAAGGTTCGCTATAGCACACAGCGCTAGGCAGTGCGCAGAGGGAGAAGCACCCACTTCATTCGTCCGCTGATGGAAGACGTCGTACTTCGATAAAGAAGTATTTAAAGAGCCACTAGAGCGGGAACAGAGATTGAGCGATACCCAAGATCCTCGCGGTGATCAACTCGTTGCACTTCTTACACGAATGATCGACGCTACCATGCCCAGGAAGGTCAAACCTAGGGATGGAAGGTTGCCTGTTTACTGGTGGACAGAGACGATCGCCTACCTCCGGAGGGACGATAGGCAAATCGCTGAAGGTAAAGAAAGCGCCAGGACCTGAGGGTGTACCGAACCGGCGGCGATGCAAAGATGTCTGGACGAGGGCGTCTTCCCGGACGCCTGGAAAATCCAGACTCTAGTATTGTTACCGAAAACAGGGAATCCACCAGGGGACCCATCGGCATATAGACCTATATGCCTGTTGGATACAGCGGGTAAAGTGATCGAAAGGGTTATTCTTAACAGACAAACCAAATACACGGAGGGTATAGGCGGTCTGTCTAAAAACCAGTTTGGCTTCCGTAAAGGGAAGTTGACGGTGGATGCAATCCTGTCCGTCACCATGACGGCCGAAGTGGGAATCCAGCGCAAGAGGCGAGGTGTCCGCTACTATGCTGTGGTCACCCTTGACGTGCAAAATGCGTTCAATAGCGCCAGTTGGGTAGTTATCGCTGACGTCTTCAGGGATACCTGTACAAGATTCTGGGAAGTTACTTCCAGAATCGCGTGCTGGTGTACAACACAGAAGTAGGCCAGAAAATTGTTCAGATCACCGCAGGCATCCCGCAAGGTTCGATCCTGAGCCCGGTGCTATGGAACACGATGTACGATGAGGTACTACGGCTTGAATTTCCGAACGGGGTGAAGATCGTCAGGTTCGCAGATGACATCTCCCTTGAGATACGTGGTGAATCCATCGAAGAGATGGATGAGCTCCAGGAAACTTGAGCTAGCCCACCACAAGACCGAGGTCGTGGTTGTTAACAACCGAAAATCGGAGCAACACGCGACGATCAGTGCAAGTAACTGCACAATCAAATAGAAGAGGGCTCTGAGGTACCTGGGGGTCGTAGTCGACGATAAGCTGTCATTCAACAGTCACGTCGACTACGCCTGCAAGAATGTCTCTATGGCTATATCGGCATTATCCCGCATGATGTCGAATAGCTCAGCGGTACAGGGGAACAAGCATTATGCCGTGGATGTATTAAAAATTTCCAGAAACACTAGAACCGTTTCTGGTAGGGCCCAAAACGTTAATTTGGAACCTCATATTGATACTGTTGATAGGCTTGAAATTTATAATTTATCATTCAGAAATCCAAAATTATCACACCATAGATAAACCAGAAGATGGCACTATTTCGGGATACTCTGGGAGTGGTTTTGTAAACAGCCAAAAGAAGACCATTTTAGAACATCATATTGTGGTAGCCGTCGAATGGTACATGAGGTTCTATGGGACCTACCGAAACCGGTTAAATTTGCTAAAATGGTCAAAGTATTTGTTTTTTATGATTTTAGAAATGTTGAACCACAACGACTATTTATTTTTATATTTTTTTATCAAAATTCAAACATTTTTACATAACATATCAAAAAATCTCAAATGTTCATAGAGCCGTTTTTGAGTTATTTTTTTTTTGAAAATTTCAAGTTTTTTTTCCCATACACACATGGAATGAGCATCATTTTCCAAATTTGGCAAAATCAAAATCATTAATCAAATTAAATGCTGAGTTTTAATTAAAGGTTATCTGAGAAAACCCTTGCTTGTAGTCTAAAGCTTTGAGATTTGAGCTCCAATTCCCTAATATAGCGGAGCCTGGTCCAATCCCGACCCTGTGGTCAATTCCGACCTCCCAAGATTCTCTTAGACAGCGCTTGTTGCCAAATTTGGAAAATGATGCTCATTCCATGTGAGTATGGGAAAAAAACTTGAAATTTTCAAAAAAATATAACTCAAAAACGGCTCAATGAACATTTGAGATTTTTTGTTATGTTATGTAAAAATGTTTGAATTTTGATAAAAAAATATAAAAATCAATAGTCGTTGTGGTCCCACATTTCTAATATCATAAAAAAACAAATACAACTCAAAAACGGCTCTGAGAACATTTGAGATTTTTTGATATGTTATGTAAAAATGTTTGAATTTTGATAAAAAAAATATAAAAATAAATAGTCGTTGTGGTCCATCATTTCTAAAATCATAAAAACAAGTACAACTCAAAAACGGCTCTGAGAACATTTGAGATTTTTTGATAAGTTATGTAAGAATGTTTGAATTTTGATAAAAAAATAAAAAAATAAATAGTCGTTGTGGTCCAACATTTCTAAAATCATAAAAAACCAATACTTTGACCATTTTAGCAAATTTAAGTACATAAATTATTTTAATCAATATTTTTAATAAAAATTAAAAGTAATGAGCTTTCTATTCATAGAAACACATTGCAAATCGACTTAGTGTTTCCGAAGTAATGATTTTTTTAGAATAAATTTTTTTGAAAAATGTCGATTTTTCTGGTAACCCTTTATCAAACATGGTCATGCTAATAAAAAAATAAAAAAATACGGGTCTTATTATTTTCGATGAAGAACATACCAAGCGATTTTGAGCAAAATCGGCCACCTTTTTTTTTCAACTCTATTCTTTTCCCGTGGAATCGCTGTATATATATATATATATATATATATATATATATATATATATATATATATATATATATATATATATATATATATATATATATATATATATATATATATATATATATATATATATATATATATATATATATATATATATATATATATATATATATATATATATATATATATAAATATATTTTTTATATAGCAAGTTTTGTTGTGGCCTATTGTGGTGTATGTGCGCATCTGTGCTCACATTTGAAAACTTTGTTTTTTCGATTCTCCATAACGTTATATGGGAGTAAAAACCACGACCCGGTAGGACCCATGCTTTGAAAAATTGTAGAGAGCAAAATGTTCATCCAATGTTCATAAAATTTTGGAAAAAGAAATTTCAAATAGTGCTCAAAATTAGAAGAATATATTTATTGTTAAATGAGAAAGTTGATTTTTCGATTGTTTCCGCCTTGGAATCACTGTGCACTGTGCTAGCACTGGTCGACCCGTGCATATCGCGCCCCGTAAATGCGTTTAAATGAACCGTCATCAGCATTGTTCTACTTAAAAACATGCACCAAATGGGAATTGCTATACGATTCGATCAAGTGTGCTGTGCGTGATATGCACGGGTCGAAATCGTTAGCACAGTGGGGTGGTTCTTAAGATGCCAATTGAAGACCTAAAATCGTGTGCTAATAATGAAATTGCACGAAAACTAAAAGAGATAGATGTTTGGTGTCAAAAACAAATTATAGAAATGATAAGAGGCTCAGTTTTGTAAAAAAATGATCAAGTTAATAATGCATTTATTGGAAAAAATCTGCAAAAATATCCGAAAAATTATCAACTAATAACTTTGTTACTCTTAAAATGTAACTTCACATTCCATTTTCCAATACATTGTTCACATTGGTTTTCCAGTAAAATTAGAAAATCAAGCAGTGCTTGCTGGCGAACTACCAACCCAATTTTCGCTTCATCTCCGCGTGGTGACGCTAACCAGCGATACACTACTACATCGCCAACGGTCATCCGACATTGTTTAGCGAGTGCACCCGACGGCGATCGGATTCACCCGTACACCCACGCAGCGCACCGCTCCCCACCACCCGCATAGAAGTGCGACGTTCACGCATACGGTGCGTCAGCAGCAGCAATAGCAGCAGTAACAGCAGCAGTAACAGCAGCAGCAGCAGCAGCAGCAGCAGCAGCAGCAGCAGCAGCAGCAGCAGCAGCAGCAGCAGCAGCAACAGATCGTATCCAATTGACTCGGTCGGTCCATGGGTTGTCTACTTTCAGCCCAAAAAGAAACCTTTGAATGTATATCAAATTACTAGTAATCTGACGAAGCGATTCTCAGCCGTGACAAAGATCACGAAAGTAAAATTTAATAAACTCCGTGTTGTCGTCTCTAACCTGAAGCAGGCTAATGAGATTGCTGCTTCCCAGCATTTTACACTGGAATATCGAGTTTATATTCCAGCTCGTGATGTGGAGATTGAAGGAGTGGTCACAGAGGCGAGTCTGTGCCCTGAAATTTTGGAGAGGCAGGCGATTGGCTGATTCAACAACCCTCTGCTTCCCCCAGTTCAGATACTGGAAGTGCAAAAGTTGGTTAAAGTATCGCACAGCGAGGGTAAAAATAAAGTTACCCCCACAGACTCGTTTCGAGTGACCTTTTCTGGCTCTACCCTTCCTCACTTCATAGAGCTGGGAAAACTTCGGCTACCTGTTCGATTGTTTGTACCTCGGGAAATGATCTGCCAAAACTGCCAGCAGATGGGGCATACGACCTCCCATTGCGGCAATAAGGCACGATGCTCAACTTGCGAGGAGAAACATGATGCTGGTCGCTGTACAGATAACACACTATAATGCGTTTTCTGCAAGGGAACTCCTCCCCATGCTCTCTCGTCATGCCCGGCGTACAAACAACGCGGGGGAAAATTAGAAAGTTCTCTAAAACAACGTTCAAGGCAATCTTTTGCAGAAATGCTTAAGAAAGCCTCGCCATCCGATACCAATACAAATCCTTTTACTCCTCTGTCAGAGAACGAGTCTGATTCGGACTTGGTTGAGGATGGAACATCTTTCAGTTTTCCGGAAGGTGCTTCACGGAAGCGAAGACGTATCCGAGCAGGGAAAGTAGCTGAACAGAAGCCTCAAATCAACATTCCCAATTCAAAGAGCACCGGAAATAAGGATAATCCGAATACTCCTGGTTTTCGAAGTGCCAACTACACACAGGAATTCCCATCTCTCCCGGGGACATCCAAAACCCCTGATGCCACGATTTTGAGAACAGAAGCCTTGTTCATCTGGGCTGTTCTCATTCGATGATATTGTGGAAGGTATTTTCAAGTACCTCGAAATATCTGACCATCTTAAAAGCATTGTTATGGTAATGCTTCACACTGTGAAAACTTTTTTGAAGAAATTAACATTGAAGTGGCCCCTCCTTGCACATGAATAAGTTTCATAAACTCCAGATCGCGTGCAGCCAAAATGTCTCAAATCGGCACATTGGGTTGTCTACCTAGAGCCCGAAGGGAATCATAAAGCTCACATCTGACTCCACGATGCTCAGCACAAAACCAAATCACGTGATCTGCGTCCTGGTAACCTTGTCCGCATTCACAAAGATTATTTTTTTTAACTCTTTATTTATTCCAAATTTTACATTATTTTACATTCATATATTAACCTAGGTGATCCTGCTAAGTAATTAACATTTCAATCTTATATGCTATCATTTATATCCAATTGTGTTCATAATATTTTTACCTTGTCTATTCAGTATTTTTAACAGGATTTTTTTTGCCTGCGTGTAAAAATAATTATTGATTCCTTGAAACTAGTTTTTATCTATAGAGAGAATTGATCATTGCAATTGAAGATTGCAATGATTTTTGTCTAAGATTATGAATTATTTTGTTGGACATTTCTTCTAGAGTCTCAACGTTTGAAATTCTATGTAATTCAATAGTACTGAACCAGGGTGGCAGCTTCAAAATCATTTTCAGAACTTTGTTCTGAATCCTTTGAAGTGTTTTTTTTCCTAGTAGCACAACAACTAGACCATATTGGCACAGCATAAAGCATGGCCGGTCTAAACATTTGTTTGAATATTAGAAGTTTGTTCTTCAAACAAAGTTTGGATTTTCTGTTTATAAGAGAATATAAACATTTTATATATTTATTACATTTGGCTTGAATGCCCTCAATGTGATCTTTAAAAGTTAATTTTTGATCAATTATCAGTCAAAGATATTTTACTTGATTTGACCAAGAAATTGGAACTCCGTTCATAGTGACCATATGACTGTTACTTGGTTTCAAAAATGCAGCTCTAGGCTTGTGTGGGAATATTATAAGTTGAGTTTTGGAAGCATTTGGAGAAATCTTCCATTTTTGAAAATAATCTGTAAAAATGTCCAAGCTTTTTTGTAGCCTCCTGGATATAACACGTAGACTTTTTTCCCTTAGCGGAAATGCCTGTGTCATCAGCAAAGCAAGATTTTTGACAGCCCTGAGGTAAATCAGGGAGATCTGAAGTGAAAATGTTATAAAGTATTGGCCTAAGAATGCTACCTTGAGGAACACCAGCTCTGACAGGCAATTGATCAGATTTAGAATTCTGATAATTTACTTGCAAAGTTCTATCAGTTAAGTAGTTTTGAACTAATTTCATGATATAAAGCGAAAAAATTGAACTTTTTCAGTCTTGCAATCAAACCTTCATGCCAAACACTGTCGAATACTTTTTCTATGTCTAGAAGAGCAACTCCAGTGGAGCAGCCTTCAGCTTTGTTTGAACGATTTAAATTTGTAACTCTCAAAAGTTGATGCGTAGTTGAATGCCCATGGCGAAATCCAAACTGTTCATCTGCAAAAATTGAGTTTGTATTAATGTGAAGCATCATTCTATTCACAATTATTTTTTCAAAAAGCTTACTTATTGAAGAAAGCAAACTGATTGGTCTGTAGCTAGAAGCTTAAGCCGGACTTTTGTCTGGCTTTAAGATAGGTACGACTTTTGCATTTTTCCATTTATCTGGAAAGTATGCCAGATGAAAACATCTGTTAAATCTGTTAAATAGTTTTACCAAGAAAGACAAAGTACTCTCAGGGAGTTTTTTGATGAGGATATAGAAAATTCCATCATTAGGTCATATGAATAAAGTGAGTAAAAGCTTTTACTTTGCTCAAATGCGTACGTCAAACCATTTACTTGAGCATTTACTCACGTCGATATGACAAAAGCAAGAATTTGAGTATTTACTTTTCGAACATCCAAATCCATATGAATAAAAAGAATAATCTGAGTAAATGCTCACAAAATTTTGAGTCACCTGTACAGCATACTCAGTTGAAATCGAACTAAAAGAATCGTGTGTTGCGTGGAAGGAACAACATAAAATGGGCGGTTTTGTAAATTTATCATTTCCAATGGTAGTTGACGTAAACAGTGTTTATCGAAGCTTTGATCGTTCAGTGAAAGTTTATAAAACATGACGAGAAGGAGACGATAATAACTTCAAGCAACTCTACCGGTTTTTTTTTTCGAGAAAATGTGATTGCACAAACATTTTTAGAAGATGATTCTGAAACCCGAGGAGGAGCATTATCATATAACAAATAAATATTTTTGTGGAAACGATGTATTTGCATTGTTTGATTAACACCACAATAATCACCAAATTGTTTAAATTCTCATCACAACAGAAAATCCAATTTGAAAAATATTCCTACAACTTACTAAGTTCCTAGCGATTCTACTAACACAACGCCTCCCATCAACTGGAAAAACATTCTTTCCAATTCGTTCAGAACAATTTTTCGGTTTTCAGTCTGCTTCTGGTCCGACTTTACTTTGACTTTTTGCCTCATGTTGTTTATTTTCTTCGTCACTTGCTGAACGGACATGTCTTTTTCTGCTTCGCTGACGGCGTTTGAGATTTTCCCAGCAGAGCTTTTCCAAAGGATGCCAGAATATCCACAAACTTCGCACTATCAGCAGTTTTTTTGCCGGTAGTTTTGCTGCCTGTTGGATTCTGATTTCCATTTTCACTATCCTCACATGAAAAGAAAGAAAATAAGATATAATTAGTTCATTTGTAATATTGGTAAATAGAATAGACTTACTGTGATTCAGTTCATCCTCCAGATACTCCTCGTTGAAGGAATCGTCAGACATCTTCCCGTGTTGATATTTCATACATTTTTTTGTGTGTACCAACAATGCTTTTTTCTACTCTGAGAAAAATTTCATCGTTGTACCGACAAGTAAATCATGGTCAGGATGACTATCGCATATAATGGTTACAATAACCATGAAAATGGTCGAATTCATCACGTTCATGGCATTTTTGACTACGATCATGGTAACAAGGACTATTCCGACATTATCGCAAATGTTGGATCAACTATTTTTAATGGTCGTTTTGACCATGATCATAGTCGGTTCAAAATCACTATACTGCAATAGTCATCATAACCCCCAATAATGGTAAAATTGACTATCAAATTCTTCTCTGTGTACCTAAGAAAAATAAGAATTTTTTTTTGACAGAGCAAATGCTAAGTTCGAAATTCGAACTTACTCCGAGTAAAGTACAACTTTATTCATACGAATTTGAGCAAATGCTCAAACAGTTTACTTTACTCAAACTGGTTAGCTTGTGAGTAATTACTCGTTTTTATTCATATGGCCTATTTTTTTTTTTTTTTTTTTTTTTTTTTTTTTTTTTTTTTTCATATCAACACAAACAAAAATTTTTTTTTTTCACACACCCCTCCCCCCCCCCCCACCCCCTCTCTCTTTTTTTATCTCCCCCCTCTTTTCCCCCCCGCCCCCCCGTGTGGAAAAAAAAAATTTTTTTTCCCCCCCACCCCCCCCCCCCCCCCACAAAAGAGACCCCCCACACCCCCAAAGAAAAAACAGAAACACCCCCCCCCCCGTCCCCCCCGGGCCCCCCCCCCGGGGCTTTCTCCTAACACTTTCTCGAAAAATTTACACCCCCCAAATTTTTCCAAATTTTTTAGCTTTGGGGAAAAAAATATTGAAATTTTAACTGAATGTTTTTCATTGTGTTGTGTCAATTGTGTAATGAGTTTAAAATCGGTCGAGTGATTTCAGTGATGGCTTCGAATGAAGAAATAGTGCGCCAACAAATTTTGGGCACTCACTTCGAAAACCCAAACGCTTCTCATCGATGGATCGGAAAACAGCTCGGAATCGCACATTCAACCGTATCTCATGTGATCAAAACGTTCAAGGACCGTAAGACAACCAAGTGGAAAAATGGTAGTGGCAAAAAACGTGGCACATCAAATCCGGAGAAGGCCAGGATGGTATTGAACCAAGCGTTATCCCAACATTTCGATCAGGGATGTTGCAAAAAAAAGGCGAAAGTTTCAGTTTGTTTTGTGCAGAAAACAATGAAACGTTCTGGATTACATGTGTACAAGGTCCAGAAGGCACCGAACCGGAGCGATAAACAGAACTCGGTGGCCAAAACTCGTGCAAGAAAACTGTACAGGGAGTGGCTCACAAAACCGTTCTGCATTGTGATGAACGATGAGACCTACATTAAAGTCGACACCAAACAAATGCCAGGACAGGAAAACTACGTCGCCACCTCTAAGTTGGCCGTTCCGGAGAGTGTACGGAAGAAGAAACTGTCGAAATTCGCCAAAAAATTCCTTGTCTGGCAAGCGATCTGCGGATGTGGCAAAATGAGTCAGCCCTTCATCACCTCTGGGACCGTCAACAGACAAATCTACAAGGACGAATGCCTCCAAAAACGACTTCTGCCCTTCTTGAGATCTCACGATGGCCCAAAACTGTTTTGGCCGGATTTGGCATCTTGCCTCTATGCCCGGCCCGTCTTAGACTGGTACAAAGATAATAATGTAGTTTTTGTACCAAAAGACGTCAACCCTCCAAACACTCCGGAACTTCGCCCAATTGAAAAATTTTGGGCAATCATGAAGGCAAAGCTCGTTAAAACTCCAAAACTGATAGAAAATGAGCTTGAACTAAAGAAAGTGTGGTTAAAAGTAAGTAAGCAAGTCGGTCCTATCATTGCCCAACATTTGATGAAAGGGGTCAAGGCAAAGGTGCGGGCTTTTGGGTTGGGAGAAGAGGTTCAATAAACCAATGATGTCAAAACTTAACCATTTAGTAGTACTTTATTTCCAGAAAGTTTGAAAAGAATCGGGCTCAAGGAAAATTTTTGGTGACCTATTTTGTGTGTCTAAATTTCATCGAACACAGTCTTTAATATTCAGCAGTGATTGCAAATTCGCTTTGGCGCTACATAACAAAGGAAGAAAGAAGAATGTTTCTTCCCGCTTCCTTTTTTCGGACATTTTTTACAAATCCGACGAAGTTTTCACTATTAATCGCACCAGCGAATCACAGAGAGAGCACTGGCGCGTTCTCACCCAAGTGTACGCGGCAGCAATCGCAGGCGAGAGCACGTGGGCGAAGACAGATGAGAGCACTTGAGAGCGGTCGTTTTAAAGAGAGAGTGATTCACTCACTCCAAGCCATCCCCTCACTGGCGCACACTTTCACTCTGTCTATTTAGGCTTTGTGCACAAATTACGTAACGCATGAAGGAGAGGAAGGGGGGTTGAGAAACCGTTACTTTTTGTGACATATGGGGGAGGGGGGATCTTAAAATCGTTACGTAACAAAATAACCAATTTTAGGGAAAATGAATTATGTCTATCTTTTTATTTCAGACCAAATTCTAAAGCTTCGATAAATGGAGACGTACTATTTAAATATGATCTACTAAACGAAATGTATCTTATGACGATTTGCAACCCCAATTGGCGCAATTTTCCATAAATGGTACATCTACACGCTGAGAAATGTACTGTTCTGTATAGCTACAACAAATATTATTGTTGACTCACGGCTTACCCATAATTTTTATTCATTCAAACTATACCGATTTTATTTTTGAACCAACGATAAGTATTGTTGTTTCTAAAAGCGCTGCAAAGGAGGCTTCTATTGGAAACAAAAAGCACTCATTGTTGAACCAAAAAATAAGATTTTTGGAAGCAATGCACCTTTGCATTGACTCGACCTAAGCGGTAGAATTGTAACAAAAAATATATATGAAAATATTGTTATTTATATTAAAACCATTGAAATAATAATAAATTTTATTTACTTTTCAAAAGATTATGTTATGGAAATTCAAATAAAATAAAAAATAGTATACTCAGTAGCAAAAAAAAGCCGAGCAAAATTTTGCTTCCAAAAAACGTCACGTTCAAACTTCTGTAACTTTGTCTATTATAAACATTTTTGACTGCATTTTTTGACAACGCTATAACTAATGTATTAACCTCATGTGAACAAAATTTCATGTTCGTATGGTAAATAAATTAGAAGATTTGATAACACACTCTAAAAATAGTCATTTTTGGACATACCAATTTCTAAAATACGTACTTGTGAAAAATTTAGGTAGCATAGTAAAAATTTCACCATAGCCTAAAAAAGTATAGGAAATAAATTTGAACTGTTTCCATCAAGTGGCGTTAAATTTGATGCACCAACATGAGTATTTCCATTTTTCACACGGTATTGACCATGGTGAAATATCGGTGCAAAAATAAGCCGAGGCTAAGTTACTTTAATAAAATAAGTGGACTGATGTTTGCAATCTTTATCAATTTTAAGTTACATAAATAAAATGATTGAACTGTTGTTTGGATACTACAATTTTGAATCAAATGAGAATTAAACATAACAGCAACAACAATAACAGTTTTTGTGATGTTTTTATAACAATTGAGAAATAGGGGGGAGGAGGTCCGTGAGCGTTACGTAATTAAAGGGGGGGAGTCTGGTCACGTGTTACTTATTGTTACATAGGGGAGGGTGGGGGTGCAAAATCCCGTTTTTTTGCGTTACGTAATTTGTGCACAAAGCCTTACCACCGAATAAAAGAGCACTTTGCATTATCTGCGGTGACTTATGGTTGCATCATCTGTGAAGGTACAAATCCCACGCGCTGGCGTAACATTAGTGCGAAATGCCATCTCTGGTGATCGGAGAGGGTTTCTTCATCAGAAACATGCCAATTGATAATTTTTTTCGACAAGTGATCACTACAAAGTGTTAAATCTAAAACTTCTTGTCAAATAGCATTAATAAATGTGGGTGAGCTCCCTCTATTACATATGTCAATACCGTGCGACGAAATGTAATTCAGGAAATCTTCACCCCTTTTATTTATATCTGTGCTGCCCCAGGTTGTATGGTGGGCATTTGCATCACATCCTATGATAAATTGAATATTTTTTGAATTGACAAACTTTGCGACCGACGAAGGAGGAACATCATCAACGTCTCCAGGAAAATAAGCTGAAGCAGTGCATACCTCTATTATTCCCTGGGACGTTGGTACCTCCATTTTGATCGCGACAATGTCTCTAGTAATGAAATCAGTAATTGGGACAAATTTAGCTTTCCCAGTTATTAAAATTGCTGTCCTTGGTTTGGACTGACTTTCGTCATACAAAAGTTTACAGTTATAAGAAGAGCAACCCAGCACCCTTCCCTTATTAACCCAGGGCTCTTGAATTAAGCCCACATCGATCGTTTCCTTCGTAAATCTTCTACTAAGTACTGATGATGCACCCTTTGCATGATGTAGATTTGCTTGAATAATTTTTATTAGACTCATTTTGTGTTTTATTTTTGTATATTTATCTATAAATTCTGTCCTTCTAATCTGGGGCACTTTAATCCTTTTGCTTCAAACGTTGTTGGACAGACGAGTTATTGGTTTACTGACCGTATAGGGCGGTAATTTTTGATTGCCATTATTAGAAGTTTTTCCTTTCCCATCCAAAGCACCACACCCATCAAAACCATTATTTTCATTCGCAACCTCATGGGTGGCTTTTCCTGAAGAAAGTTGAGTATTCGATCCTACGTCGCTTTGCTTTTTCAACCCACTTGTCCCTGGAAGTGATGAGCCTTGCTGGACCTGATTTGGATCCATGACCACATCATCTGGGACATTATGAGGGACTTTTTTTTCCGCGGCAACAGATTGAACAGGGCGTTTTTTCTTTATATGAATCTGCCCGTATCTGTAATGTAAAGTAAATATTCTTTCGCCTTATTTCCGCAAAGAACAATCATCCACTGTAAGGGCAAGTTCTATATGATCGCCCTTTATGTGACGGTGAAGGATCCTCCACGCATCGGTAGCAAGATTTTCATTTTGGCTCTCAATGAGGGATAAGATCATCTCATTGCCATACTTGGCACTCCATGAAAAAAGGAATCAGTACGTCAGGACGTGGGATGTTATCTTCGTCCACGATAACTAGATCTGCTCCATTCCACAGAGATAAGGATAGGATTCTCTCCTTAACCCAATCAGCTGTCTTTTTATCCTGGCACGTGAGCACTAAGTACCTAGGCCTGAACCGACAGCTTAGGCTTGAACTGCTCCCAGCGTTGCTGTACAACTTTCAGCAAGAGGGCTTCCTGAACCACTTCTTGCTGATTAGTTGAAAGCTCGACTTCAGGATAGTTCCTAGGCAAAATCCCTAGCCTTACCCTACTAGCAGTCTCTCTGTAAGATGGTGCTGGGAGGGCGTCTCGAATCCGCCCAAGCACTATTTTAGGATCGTGTGATAGCACAGGAGCTTTTGAGCCACTGGAAAATTTATTTGAAGTTTCATTTGGTTTCTTTAGTTCTTTAAGATTTACCTGATGGGTTGGGGCTTCACCAGCCCTGCTGTCATGTTTACCTTCTTGATAGGCTCGACCACCGCGAATATTTTTTGATGTGGGCTTTTCTTCGCTGCTGTTCGTTTGGTCAAGTTCAGCTTGTCAGCCACTTCGATGTGTTCGCTAGTGGAAGCAACGCCCGCTCACGGGCTGAAACATAGCCCATACCATCTTTTACAGCTTCTGAAGCCGCCTGCGTGCAGCGCCACACAATCCACGGACCATTTAGTGGGCATACTTTTCTCGGTATTAATGTATTATGGACTTATTCAACAATCTACACCTCAGATTCAGAATTGGCGACATAAAATTAATTGCGAAATCATTATTGAAACACGTAGTAATATTTTTGAGACCTTTTCCAACAGTTTGTATGGTGTGGAATCACTGTTCAGAAGGGTTACAAAAGGTGGTAAGAGCGTAATTGCTGGCCATGTGGAAACAAAAATGGAACTCGCCAATGAACGGTAGATGGAAATACAGTGCTCTCCCAGGTCGAGATAATATGGAGAGTTAAACTTTCATGTGGCATAATTTCAATCTGGTCACGGTCTGAGACCGTTGCCATCTGGTCAGGAAGCATCTGAATCGGTTTGAACATGCTTTGTCACCAGAATGTGTAAATATTGAGTTGATATGTTGAAATATTATTATATTAAATATTAAAATATTTTTTACATTGCGATATATATGTGCATAGATTGTTGTGTAAATATTAAATTATTGGATTATAATAATATATTATTATATAAATATATTATTATATTGATACATTGAGTAAAAGATAATACATTAGAAAATGTTATATTATAGATTTGCCAAGCAGCAGTGTAGTAGAAGGGGTCAATATCCTAATTTAACAGAGGCACGCTATTTCACCGTTTGGGATGCATACTGAACCACTCCTAAATATACCAATGTTTGTAAGCTCTGATAAGACCCATGTAAGGCAGAGAGGGCTAATTAGTTGGGTTATTGGTGACTGGGGATCTTTTCATAAAGGGTCATCATCTTCTGTAATGTAACCGTATGAGTAAAAACCTGAAATGTTTTTTAATCTTATTCATAGTGTAAAAGTTGTGCATTTACAATCAAAATCCAGAGGCGTCCCAACGATGGATCGCTAAAAAGCTTGGAAATACAACTGTGTCTCGAATGATAAAAACCTTCAAAGAGCGTCTGAGTGCCGGAAGAAAGAAAGGGACAATTAAAATTGGTCTAATGGATAGAAAAATGGCCAGGAAATTGGTGCAACAGTTCAAGAACTGTCCAAACATGTAAATTTGAAATGTCGCTAAAAAACATGAAGCGGGCTACGATACATGTTTATAAGGTGCAACAAACCCCAAACCGGAATGAAAAGCAAAACATCACTGTGAAAACCCGAGCCCAGAAACTTTACACGAAGTTGCTTATCAATTGTGTTGCATCGTGATGGATGATAAAACGTACGTCAAGGCTGACTTCCGTCAACTTCCTGGGCAAGAATATTTCGTTGCCAAGTCTAAGTTCGATGTCCCGGAGCATGTTCAAAGAAGAAATTGTCGATATTTGCAAAGAAGTACCTGATCTGGTAGGCGATTTGCGGTTGTGGTGAAATAAGCGCTCCCTTCATCACTTCCGGAACAATCAACGGTTTGATTTACACGAAAGAGTGCCTTAACAAGCGTCCTTTGCCATTCATAAGGAAGCACAAAGGATCACCTCTGTTTTGGCCTGATGTAGCATCCCGCCTATACGCTCTCGAAACGTGTTGGAGTGGTACCTAGCCAACGCAGTCAATTTTGTGCCAAAAGATATAAGCCCACCAAATTCACCGGAACTTTGCCCAATTGAAAAATTCTGGGCAAATATGAAGAGAGAACTTCACAAACATCCCAAAACTGTTATAAAAGAGCTGGAGCTTACGAAAATTTGGTTAAAAACAACAAAAACATTGCGAATATTTGTGGTGCAAAATTTGATGGGTGGAGCGAAAAGGAAGGTGCGGACATTTGGATGGGAGATGAAATTAAATGGATAAATAACTCATTAATAATTGGTTTAATTTTGGTGAGTAAATATGTATGTGCCATTTTTTTCGATAACATCCTTTAGTCAGGGATGGTAATCCATTTAAATTTTTTTTTGAAACTTTATTTTCTGACTATTTTCATCGATTTCTCGCAAACTTTACCTCATTTAAGAAAAATAGTAAGACCATTGGATAGATGAGACAATTTTCAATCTATTAGTTGCAATGATTTGTATAAATGAACTCTCATTCGCGAGGAATGTACGTTAAAAGTTGAAAAATTAAGTTGCTTTATATTGGGGTATGTCAGTATGTAACATGCAACATCTTTTGCTGAAATCCGCACAGCGGATCAATCTGCTACAAAATAAGAAAGCTCATAGGTATGACTTACACTAATAGGCAAAATAAAGTGCCCACCTCATCGTTTTTTCAATTTCTCTCATTTACTTGGTTCAAATTAAAGTAAACACACTGTATTTTTTTTATTATCTTATTTTTTATATTCTTTTTAAGTTTCACTTATGGAATACTGAAAAAATAGGAGTTTTACTAAAAGAAAAAAAAAATCAATTTGTGTTGAAAAAGAAAACAGTGACAAAATAAAGTGCCCATTTCAAAAATCGATATGTTTTCGATAAGTTTCCATTGGAAGACCCCTCGATTGTTTATGTTTTGATATATGGTATATGGTGCTAGTTTTTTTATAACAAAAAGTAAAAGTAATCCTTTTACATGTGGAAAGTGTTCAATTTTAAGAAATTTACTTTAGGAGCTTCTCTATACCGATTTCAACTCTTACTCCTGATTTACTACTGTAAATGAGAAGAAAACATATGGTGCATATACTACACACTCATATTATTTAGAATGCTGATGTTGGTGTGATTTTTGGTTAGATCAATTATTTGCTGATATCCCAGCATATGTGACATTTGATATCATTGGTACTTGATTCAATATTGCAAATAATTAGAAATGGATTGTTTCCAAGATGTCATTTTTTATCATTTTGATTACCTTCATATAACGTACATATTCAGTTTTTTTTTTACAGTGGACTGTAATTTTTTATTACCGAATGAGGAATAATTTTTCACTTAATTTTCATAGGTTTTGAGAAGTCGATATTTTGTGAAATGCAGTGTATGTTTTACTGATAATTTATAAATTTGACAATATTATTCTGTCACTTTTTAACGGTACTTTTGAAGTAATTTTTCAGCGAAGCTAACAATATTTTTTGTTTTATAAATATGTGTTATTAATAAAACAAAGTGTTATTTGAGTTGTTTGTATGTTTCTTTTATTACTAGTCAATCGTGCCGTCAAGAAGGTTAGCTTTATTCAAGAAATACCTTTTGTGCATATTCAAATAAACATAGCACGACAGTCCTTTTGCATGTTTTGGGACCGATAGACCACAGAAAATCACATTGTTGGATTATCAGTCGATTGAAAATTTATTTAGTTAATTAAGTTTATGTTTTGCAGTGCTTTTTCGATAGTTTAAATCTCACATTGTATTAAACTTAAACTAAAATTGACTGAACTGCACCAATTTAATTACATTATGGTGGTTACGGGCTTGTTTTGGCAGCCGAACAATTCCATAATCATTCCAACCCGTTCGGTACACAAATATATCGTATATATTTTACAGTAAAGATTCAGTAAAAATAAAATGTCACTTATAATTAAAAAATATCGAACATAATATAAGAAATTTTGTGTGAATGGATCTCAAATTTGATCTCATAGTCGTTTAATCAACTACAGAGTTTCCAAAATATATTATCATAAACGATAATCTCAGAATTGTTTTCTAGAATACATTTCCTGCTCAAGTAGGCACTTTAAAATAGCCACAAATCGAAGAGAGTCACTTTTAGGCTTAAAACTGCAACTTGACTCAAATTTGGATAGTTTCACTCATACGAATCACTTCATTTTAGTTTCTGTCTTTGTATGGCTGTCACAATACGCTGACCACGAAAAAGAAGCGTATTAGCACCTTGGTTTTCGCATGATTCAATTAACATCTTGATCACACCCTGTGTACATCGATATGGAAAGTAGTAGGTCGCATATTAAAGACTAATATTTTATGTGCTCCACATCAGTATCATATTAGAAATATTTACTTCCATATTACATATAATAGCCGTTTACATTTCTGCTCTCTCATGATGCAGACCATCCATTATTAAACGTGACAATATCTCACCAATTATTTATGCACAAGTTTCAATTGACAAACATCTGTTTAATGAATCGTGATAAAAGTAATATTTGTACGAGTAATAGGCAAACCTGCACGTGCTTAAGCTGTAGTTTAAGCAGAGAAATGCCTGATCTTATTCACATGAACTACAATCACTGACTTATATGCATGCCATGCGTTTATAATTATTTCAAGGGCAGGACTTAGGACTATTAAGTCCTTGCAAATTAGCTTTCTTTCAATAACGGATTTTCAGTCAAAAAAGAAAAAATATTTATGTTGATGGTGGTATGTTTGATGGAGAATTAGGCCTACTGGACTGGTTCATATATGAAAATGACTATACAAAAGCATCAAATTAAATACTTATTCATCTTGTTATTATATTATTGTGGATTACGCACCGAATCGGACTCACGGCAGATAAAAAAATGTCACACCAAAACAAAGTGGGTACGTGTTCCAGGTAATCGGTTTGTTTACATATTTTGTGACTGAAGTGTGAATAAATATTTTCAACGAGATGTATTTGCAAGATGTTTTTAAGAATCGAAGCAAGTGGCAATCCAATTGAAATTATAAAATAAGTCTTAATGTCCGTCCAACGTAAAAAAAGAAGAGATTTTGTTTGTATATTTACTTACGAAATAAGTGAAATGAAAAGAAAAAAGTCAGACAACAAAATTCGAGTAACGCACATTGATTATCTCTTCTAATGTATTTAGTTGGATTGTAGCTACAAATAAGAATAGTTGGGCTGTATCTACAACAACGGGTCGTTATACGTTAACTCTTTTCCTGATAGACTATCTCAAATCCACGTTACTTGCTATGTATGACAAACACCTCAACGGTGAATGTACCGTAAACGTAGGTGGCACAATAGTAGATCTAGGTTTCCGATCCCTAACTTCCAGGAAATCGAGGCTGAAATTGGTAGGTTGAAAAACAGCGAAGCTGCTAGTATTGATCAACTTCCGAATACCCAGACAACCAGAAGTCGTATAAAAAATGTATAGACAGTATCTTACATCTCTCCATCTCGCTTATAGTAATTATAGTATGTTTATGTTGAATAATATAGAAAGCAACTTTCGACAGGTATACCATGCGTTATTTGTGATTCATACTGTATTACACTACTATACTGTACTGTACTGTACTGTATTAACTAAATTTGATTGATTATATTTGGTGCCCGCGCGATCATGGACCAAGTTTTCCAGATTTAGTAAGATTTGCAGAAATGCCTCGAATGTAACGTGACGACACATTATCTGTTCATCGATATAAATGGGCGATAATAATCGATCTATCTATGGAAGATATATGGATTACCAGATAAGCTGACGCGATTGATTAAAGCAACGATTTATTGTATGATATGTGTCATGTGACTTTTTGGAACGAAAAATGATTGATGTATGGTGATGGGCTTTTGTGTTTGCCGTTGATCATTGCTTTGAAAGGTCTGATTCGAAGAGTGGAGATAGACAGGAGTGATACTGTTTTCAGGAAGTCCCATTGATATCGAAATACGTAGCTTTGGTACAACGAGGGAAACGTATACCAAACTTATGGCCGAGATTAGATGAATTGTACTAATCATCAGTATTGAAAATTCGGACTTGAGTTTAGATTTCTCAGAGCTGTGATGGAATATCGAAACTTCCACTCGATTTGAAGTGCTAAAAGTTAGTCAAATTTGAATGCGGTGCTCAAGAGAGATTCATAAAACACACAAACTTCAGGCCTCATGGCCAGCATGTATCGCAAAATGGCCACGATAAAAGTTTTGAAATATTCTTAGCATTTTGGTTTGATAACAAATCATTTACAAGTATTATTTTTTGTTGCGGTACTATTTTAGTCTACGCTAATTTTTTACCAAGAATACTCAATTCAGAAGAGCATGCTAATATTTTTTTTCTTCTGTGCACAAGAGATAAAGATGAGTATACGAAAAACATGCTAGGGTATGAGGTTACCAGCTCAACTTTACAGACCTATAAACTGCTACACTGAAAATTAAATTTGGTTTATATTACGAAATCGAAGGTACGGCCAACTAATCTATTCGTTGTTTTCTACAACGAAACTGATTTGTACTTTTTTAGAAGCTACCTTCCTATACAATGCCACACGCTTAACTATCAATAGCATTTTTTGACATAGAAAGAACATTTCTGGATGAACACTTGAAAAGGGCCTATCATCATTTGTAAACAAACACTTCTGATCCCTTTTTCTCGCAAGCCGTTGGTTATACACGCAAACCTACAGAATCGTCGTGTAGGGGAAACTTGCCCCTACATGATGATGGTATTGGTTTACGTTGGTGGCCTACGCTTTGCGAGGAAATAGGCTCAGAAGTGTTTGTTTACAAATGTTGATAGGCCCTTTTTTATTGTTAATTCAGATTTGTTTATTGTACGAAAACAATACAAAGAGCTACGAATATTTTGTAACCAATAAAAAAGAAACGTCTCTCTGGTGGTTGCATGAATGACTGACAAATCTTCTATATCGACTCAAAAGCGCTAAAAAGCGCAACCACGAGGAGTTCTTCACCGTTTTTTTTCTTATGTTTCTGGCATGGGGATCGATGATGTACTTTTATTTTGAAGAGCTATTATTGATTCGCTGGTTGATCTCCCTAGGCCATGGTGACTCGTAAGAAGTTACTTGATTAATGAGTATGTAGTTATAGCTCTCGACAGCACTTTTATTTTTATTTTGGGATAAACTAATGACTCCCGCCCACCCTAACTGCAATACCAACAAGATTGAAGAGAAGCAACGATTGGCTGGTTTTCACGAAATTCATTTCGTGCATTGTGTGATGATAGCATTTCACCAGATGACAAACAATATGAATATTTCATACAATTTGAAAAAAATAATGTTCGAAATCCATGTTTACGAAACGAGTGAAAGCTAATTTACGAAAATAAATTTTCAGTGTGCAAAGATGTAACATATTGTAACAAATGTCTGGCCCAGTCAATTTATCTGTTATGACAGTTGAATAAACATAATTTTGTATCGGCTCTGCCTAATAATCTACAAACGTTTGCCGGATAATATTTTCATTGACATTTAAGGTGAAAATATTCTCTTTTTTAAAGGAATCAATATCTCTATTTGTAGCTCGCTGAGCATGAGCATGAGCATGAGCTTGATTGACCGCCCACGGATGCTACTCCGTTATTGCCAGATCATCTGTATTTACACAAAAAACCAATAGATGATGTTTGGGACGAACATACATCCTCAATGTGTAAAAACTGGTGACCCATTATGAAGGAATGGGAAGGAACGTGTTGACGTGATACTCGCTTTGAAGGAAGCCGAGAAATCCTCTGCACTTCCACGAGAAATCACTGGAATGTTGGATAGTTGGGAAAAGGTCGGCAGCCGGGTTACTTTTGGTTAACGATACGCTGAAAGTATGTTTATTTATTTATTTATTTGTTGTTATAAATTTCATCTGACATATGTTTGTCTTCATGAATAAATCAGTTAACGCTAGCATTAAAATAGTCTTCTTATAAAAGTAGTCAATGGCATATTAAAATCGAACAAGGAATAAACACTATTAAACGCATCGGCAGCAGCACGCAGGGGTTCGTTCATACCATAAAGATGATTACGAGGCGCAAGGTGCAAAAAGTTTCGTTGTCGTATCGCTCGTTCAGGGGCATAGAAGCACAATTGATTGAGAAGTTCCGGAGAGTCAATTTCACCGGTGATCACCTTAGCCACAAAAATAGCTTGAGCTCTACGCCTCCTTCGTTATAACGTATCGATTCCAAGCAACCGACACCGATCTTCATAGGCAGGAAGGTTTGACGCGTCCCGCCATGGTAGGTGGCGTAGTGCGTATCGAACAAACCTACGCTGAACATCCAGCCTCGCAATCCAGCAACGTTGATAAGGACTCCAGATAACGACACTATTTTCTAGTATTGAACGCACCAACGAACAGTACAATGATTTCAGACACAGAGGGTCTCGGAAGTCTTCAGATATTTTGAAAATAAATCCAAGTTGCCGGTTTGCCTTCGCTATTACTTCGTGGTAGTGTGGCCTGAACGTCATCTCTTGATCGAGAGTTACTCCTAAGTCTTTGACCTGCCTTACACGTTGAAGTACGTTATCAGAAATATGATAATCGAATTTAATCGGCTTGCGCTTTCGGTTAAATGAAATAACCATGCATATATTGATGCAAAGTGTCAGAAAATTTAAAGAGCACCACATCGCCATATCATCTACACGTGATTGCAGGTATTCACAGTCCTCAAGACAGTTGATTGTCATGAACATTTTTACGTCATCCGCATAAAATAATCTACACCCTGGAGGTAGAAGATGAGAGAGTTCATTGATGAACAGCGTAAACAAGAGGGGTCCGAGGTTGCTGCCTTGTGGAACACCGGAGGTATTGGTGAAACTTTCCGAGAGCGATGATCCGATTTTGACGCAGAGCAGGCGATTCTTTAGGTATGATTCGAACCAGCACGCCAAAGGGGAAGAAACACCAAGTTTTTTTAGCTTTGCCAGCAAAATGTCATGGTCCACACGGTCAAATGCTGCTGGTCATATCCGCCAAAAACATGGGATCGCTCTTTCAAGCAACAGAACACCGAACGCCAGTTGCACCGCACCCCGAATAAGCACCTAATCACCGTAAACACGTAAATAATAGTGATCGCCTTTTCTGCCTGTGTAGGTAATAGTTAGGCATGAGCAGCGGCATGCCCTCTTTTTTGTGAATATCCTGCAAATAGATATAAAACAAGTTGGGCCACCCCTCCGATTGGTGGCCCATCATAGTATTAGTAACTGATATTGATTCTATTGATTCCTACGCTCATTAATTTTGTACCAACCGGGGGAGACTTGGTCCTATACCCAATGCTTTCCTTTTCTCCAATCCGTTCAACTACTCGCAATATTTTGTGATATAGTGGGCGGAATATTAAAATTTAAGATAATTCTTAGCAGTCGGTTTACCAAAATGGCAAGATGCTAAAAAGCGGACCAGAAGTGTAAATGAGCATACTCCAACATCTCTATTTGTGACTCGCTGAGAGAAGTAAAACGTAATTATTTATTGTCAAAAGAAACATATTAAAATTTTTAATGATAAAACACTTATCTTAAATCTTAATGTGATGAAAACCAAATACATGAAAGACACAGGTTCACGAGAAAATAATGTTGGCATCCCATTTCGAGTTTCGATTGACGGTGTTGAAACCGAGGTGGTAGACGAATTCGTGTATCTGGGCTTATTGATGACCGCCGACAACGACACCAGCAGAGAGATACTTAGCTGATTTATGGCTAGAAACCATGCCTATTTGTTTTCCAGGGGACGCTACGATCGAACAGAGTTTGCCACACTGCTAAGATGTCTTTGAAAGAAGCTTTGAACCGTATGATATAGGGTGGAGTGAGTATTGTAAACGGATCGCGGAGAAGGCAAATAAATCACACATTTGAAACCTACAAAAAATCAGTCGAAAACGATGGGATGGGCACGTTGTAAGCCTATCGGACGGCACCTCGGAGAAAATATTTCTCAACAACTAAACAACTTTTTCTAAAACAGGAGGCGTGCAGAGGGCAAGGTAGATATTCTTCAAGTCGAAAACTATCTGCGGACCCTCCGCCGACGAGGTAAAACTAACTAAGTAATATTGAAACGAGGTTGCTACTCCGTTATTGCCAGAGCAGCTGTGATTACGCAGAGAACCAACAGATGATGATTGGGACTTACAGATATCCGCAATATGTAATAACTGGTGATCCCAAACTAAGGCAATACCGGTGCCGGGCTCGCCCGAATGCAGGTCAAATAAAGAAGGGGTAGAAATATGTTGACGTGATACTCGCTTTGTTGGAAGCCGAAAATACCTCTGAACGTCAAAGAGAAATCAGTGGAATGTTTGATAAAAGGGTTAGTTTGGTAACAGGGTTCGTATTGGTAACAACTAGAAATATTTCAATAGTAGTACCGATTTTAGATTTTAACCGTTTTAAACCAATAGTAACCATGCTATTGGGGCCACTCACAAAGTGTAATGGTTGTTTTTCGTTGGGAATACAATGTAATTTTCTATAATGCTGAAAAGCTGAATAAAATTAAAACGTTTCGCTGCACTGAGAAACAGACATAATGAAAATAATGTTTCGAGTATAAACCCGAGCGTCTTAAAATTCTCAAAACATTTTAAACCGCAAAAATCGTGTATGTATCAGGTCTTAAGGAAAATGATGGAATTTTGTTCATAAATACAGAAAAGCTCAAAAATTTGTATTTTTACTTATTCCCGAGTTCATGACTGCAGTTTACGGATCTGGGCAATCAGAGCAGAAGAAGCAGAATAGACTGGAGATTTTCAAGTTTTATCTCCAATAATGTTTTTTTTTAACTTATCCTAGTGGGCTATCCACTATTACGATAATGGTTGCATCTTAAGTTAATCGTCACAACGTTTTGACAGTTATTGTATATTAATATATTTAAAAAAAACTGGTCGAAGCATATAATCGTATTCGTGCTTTGTCAAGATTGTTTCTACGTCTAAACTTGGTTTCTATTTATGATTTTTAAAGACATATCAGTAAAATACCCTAAATTTATCTTTTATACTCTTTGCAAATATGTATGAAACGGGGCTGCAAAATGGTGAGTAGACATCTGGGATGGAGCGTGCGTCCCCGCAACATAGCTATGGTCCTCACAAGTTCCTACCTCATGCTTCCACGGGTCAAGAGATGACAAAGACCGCCAGCTAAGAATTGCGAACTCGAACTTAGCTGGTAGTGCAGCCTGGGCACTGTTATCCTTCTGACTTCAGCTAGATTGAGGAGGTGCGAGCTAAGCGTCTGTCCACCAAGGAGGGGCTCGAACAGCGTCTGTCTTGGCATCCAGCGGTTGAGTAAGAAATGCTGTATCGCGTCAACTAAACATTAGGTGGCAGCCGCACCAAGGCGATGAAGGCAGCGTGACCCCGGTAAAGAAGCATGCTGAAGTCTTACCCTACCACGAAAAATGGAAGTATTCTTTATACGGTATATAATTTCAGATCATCCATGGAATTCCCAAATTTTGTACAATAATTTTGAATTGTTTTCTTCCCCCGTGGCTATGAATGCAAGTCCGTCTACAATTGCAGCAGGATCAGCAGACACGCAGGCATTGCAAATATAATTGTTATTATCGTTTTATTTTATAACATCCCTTCACAATATTTTTTAATGTTATTTTTAGCTTCGCATTTGCATCGTTGTAAGTTTTGGCCCACCTAACTTACGTTATGTATTTGAAAAGATAGGATGGTTTTTTACATTTTTTTTTAGAGAGAGTACTATATACAACAAATTCTGCAAAAAAAAAAAAATTAATTCAAAAACTAGATAATTAATTCAAAAACTAACATTGTTTATCACCCTACATTTGCTATTTTACAGACATAAAGAATCATTTATGGACCCAGTAGGAAAAAAGAGTTATGGAAAAATTTCCTATCATTTATTTTTAAATTGTTTCGTTTTGGATTTATTGAGTTTCCGTTTTTGGGCAGTAATCATACTCATATGAAATTGATTTCGCTTAATTGTTTGCCTTAATTTTACTAGGCTGTCAGGTGATCAACTTTCTTTCATTATATCACGTTGGAATTTTCGCTATTTTAGAGTTTCAATCATCTAACATCACAGCGAAAGAGGCAAATAGCGGCATTTAATTATTATATGTACATTATGTAGTATTTCTTTACAACATCGTATTATTTCCATCATATCATGACCTTCACATTTTCATACAACAAACCTGATTTAGGCGGTATCTGGCATAAGCACGAAACATACCTTCAATTTATAACAACTAGCATTGTATATATGTCCAGTATATAACGCAGAACATTACAGCTGTGATAGGCTTTTGAAAATTACGGAATCTGTGGTAGGCTTTTGTTGAATGTATTTTTCATTTCCGGTTTGCAAATGGACTTTTAACCAATTCTGAGCTGATCTAATTCATGCAGCGCTGTGTGCCATTTGGATAGTATTTGATTTTTTAATCTTTTTCATCACTTCATCATAACTTAAAATATCATTATATCTGGCAATATTATTTTATTGATTTTACTTCATAGATAATTTAAACATTACTTTTTTTTTTTTTGTCCATTTATCTTTAACTCCCTTCCAGTTAAATCTTCCCATTTCTAACTCGGTAGCAATAACTATTAGGTCAGCAAAAATAAAAGCGGATTGCTATTATAAAATCAGTGTCAAGTAGCAAATAGTGACCATGGCAACAGTAAATTAAAATGTATAAATGTTAGTGTTGAGATTGTTTCTTTGGCTTTCAGTCTTTTATGTAGGGGAAACAGATATTTTTTTCTATTTTCCAATATCTGTTTTCCCTACATAAAAGACTGAAAGCCAAAGAAACAATCTCAACATTAAAAAGTAACAGTCGATAATCAGCAACTATAAATGTAAGTTTTGTAAAATTTCAATAGATTTAACAAACTTTTTCAGGATACCTCAAATCAAGATTTTGATGAAATGCTGCTATAGCTGAAAACGAACGAAAACGTGCTTAAGCGCGAACCATAGAACTCCACACTTTAACATTTTACAACATTTCTTGCATTTCTGGATCAACCGAATGAAGATCATTTATATAGATACGAATTCTTGTAGTATTTTTCATTTACATAACTATATACACCATTATATAAATATTTCGTGGGAATGGGAGGGACCATCAGGGCACCCGATTGAAGCACTCTGGATGGGGAGAGTGGGAATGCCAACTCCCCATTGCTAAAGGGTGTATTCGATAAAAATGGCACACACATATATACTCATCAAAATTAAACTGATTATCGGATTTTCTTGAAATTTTCAGGGAATGAAGAACTACTAATGAGTTTTGATTAACAACATTTGTTTTATTCAATTTCGTCTCCCATCCCGAATGCCCGCACCTTCCTTTTCACTCCACCCATCAAATTTTGTACAACCGATTTTCCCAGTGTTTTTGTTGTTTTTACCCAAATTTTCTTCAATTCTAGCTCTGTTTTTATAGTTTTGGGACGTTTGCGAAGTTCCGTTTTCATAATTGCCCAGAATTTTTCAATTGGACGAAGTTCCAGTGAATTTGGTGGGTTCATATCCTTTGGCACAAAATTGACTCCGTTGGCTCGGTACCACTCCAATACGTTTCGAGCGTAGTGGCAGGATGCTAGATCAGGCCAAAACAGAGTTGATCCTTTGTGCTTCTTAATGAATGGCAAGAGACGCTTCTTAAGGCACTCTTCCGTGTAAATCGCACCGTTTATTGTTGCGGAAGTGATGAAGGGAGCACTTATTTCACCACATCCGCAAATCGCCTGCCAGATTAGAAACTTCTTTGCAAATTTCGATAGTTTCTTCTTTCGAACATCCTCCGGAACATCGAACTTCGACTTGGCAACGAAATATTCTTGCCCAGGAAGTTGACGGAAGTCGGCCTTGACGTATGTTTCGTCATCCATCACGATGCAACCGGATTTGGTGAGCAGCTTCGTGTAAAGTTTCCGGGCGTAGGTTTTCGCAGTGATGTTTTGTTTTTCATTCCGGTTTAGGCCTTTTTGCACTTTGTAAACATGTAACCCAGCACGCTTCATGGTTTTCTGCACAAAACCGACTGACACCTTAGACTTTTTAGCGACATCTCGAATTGACATGTTTGGACGGTTCTTGAATTGTTGTACGACTTTCCTGGCCATTTTACTGTCCATTGGACCACTTTTACGACCACTCCCTTCCTTCCTTTGGACACTCAGACGCTTCTTGAAGGTTCTTATTACACGAGACACAGTTGTATTTGCAATTCCAAGCCTTTTAGCAATCCACCGGTGGGACGCCCCTGGATTTTGATTGTGAGTGCACAAAATTTTCTCACGGACAATTTCTTGTTTCGACGACATGACTGGAACTACTGAATGTATAACTATGAAACTTGGCAGATGTAAATAATACACTATGGATAAGATCTACTCAAATTTCTAGGTTTTTTACTCATACGATTCAAAAGTTACAGAAGATTTTCTGTGTGCCATTTTTATCGAATACACCCTTTAACAGTTTGTGAATAGAGGGCGGGCTCTTCTCCCCGCTCTTTGGGGCATCCTCATGTTAGATAGCTTTCTCTTTTGACCAATTGTTCAATCTTGTTGTTGGAAGGAGATTCTTTATATCCCTGTGGATACGTATAAGTGATGTTGCATATCGATCCACCCAACCCCATTTGGGCCCTTCATACAACGGCATGATTAGGATAATCAGTGGTTATTAAAGCTTGAACAAGTCTAACGGACGGGAGAGCCCATTGCTGCCGGACTTAGTTTCCGTGCTACAATGGGTGGTAGTACATATCATACATCATACATCATATGCAAATATGTACAGTTCTGGCAGAAATAAAGTGCTCACCAGCTAAAAAATGATTGCCATTATTATACCAATTTTTTATTGATGCAAAAATATAAAGTCTATTCGACCAAAATGCAGCTTTTGTATAGCATTATCATTCTGTTTATTCAAAATCATGATTAAGTTTGTATAGCTTAGTTTCTGATGTATCATATGCATGTGAATGTTTTTCCGCCTGGCAGAAAAAAAGTGCTCAAAACCGACATATAATTTTCTTGAGTGCATCTTGCATGGCATTGCCTACCAAACTGTCACAGCACATTCAGCCTATCAGAAGGTGTCGAGCACTGTTTGTTTTGGTTCTGTTCGCGCCGGTTCGGATTTCGTTTGAATGTTGAAAATGGATTCGAAACAAATTAACCTATCCGTACGAAAATTAATTGTGAGGGACTGTCAACAGCAAATATCTATGCGTAAAATTGCCGTCAGATATGGAGTGAGTTATTCTGGTGTTCGCAAAGTTTGGAAAAAGTTTCAGGAAACCGGATCAGTAGCTGATAGACATGGACGCGGGCGGAAGCGACTCACGTCTCCGCGTGAAGACACCAGAATTATTCGTGAAACCAGGAAAAATCCAACAGTTACGAGCCGAGTGATAAAGGAAAATTTGCAGCTGAGTATTTCAGAACGCACTGTGCGCTCCAGGCTTCAGGATGCAGGTTTAAGGAGCAAATTGGCAGTACGTCACCCATTGATTCAAAAGAGAAATAGAGTTACACGGCTAGAGTTCGCTAAAAAATACGCCGAGAAACCAGTTGCGTTCTGGAAACAAGTTTTATGGTCTGATGAGAGCAAGTTTGATCTATTTGGAATGAAAGGGCGTTCTAAAGTGTGGGTTAAACCTGGCGAACGACTTTTGGACCGGAATGTGCAAAAAAACCGTAAAACATGGAGGAGGAAGCATAATGGTGTGGGGGTGTTTTGCTTAGTCTGGAACTGGTAATTTGACTCAAATCGATGGTATAATGACGGCTGATAGGTGCATAGACATTATTAATGAAAACTTGGAGGAGTCTTTGTTGAAAGTTGGACTGGAAGACAAGTTTATCTTTCAACAAGATAATGATCCGAAGCACACGGCCCGTAAAACCATGACGTTTTTCCGTGGATGTCGCATAAAACTTCTTGAATGGCCACCGCAATCACCAGACTTGAACCCAATTGAAAATCTATGGTCAATTCTCGATCAGCAAGTTGACAAAGGAGAGGTAACAAACAAAAAAAGCTCTTCGAAGCCCTCGAGTGCGCCTGGCAAAAAATCGACAAGAACCATCTGAAAAACCTAGTTGAAAGCATGCCTCGACGTCTTCAAGCAGTCATCAAAGCTAAAGGAAGTCACACGAAATATTAAATTCAATGTTCTTGGTTTTGAAGTAAACATATCACGGATGAGCACTTTATTTTTGCCACTGAATTAAAAAGTTGTTTTGTTTATTGTTTTGTTAATAAAGTTACATGAATAATTTTTCGTTTGTCGTTTCTCATTTCGAAAGAAGAATTGAAGTCATTCATTTTGACCCAATATGTTACCACTGAATCGCTGCAAATCAAAAAGTTGTATTGAGAAAATAAACATAAACCAACGTGAGTACTTTATTTCTGCCAGTATTGTATGTAACGATTTAATTCTAGGACAGATGCATTTTGTCTTGTTCGTTTTATTTGGCTTTTTTACCCACGGAACTAAAATGACCAATACTATGAAAATATCCAACTGATTTGGATATTGGACCAGCTTTGAATTCAAGATCTCAACCACATTCTTAAAATTGTCTAATTTGACCGATGGACATCATGCATCTCCGGGAAAACTGGATTTCCGGAACCAAGTTCCATGGGATACTTATAAAAGATTTCAATAGAAAATCAGCAGAAATGATACTAATAGTCGTGCAAAGCATACACAGTAATGTGTGTGATTGCCATCTGACAATATGGTGACTTGATTTTGGAACGGTCACTCCGAAGCAGGTTTCCATGAGGTCACGCATGGCCAGACAATGATTTGAATTAAACCCCAGCATTATGGGTGTCAAAATTCCTGGAATCGTTCCAGAAGAAAGTTTACCAAAGTTATTAGACCATCCGGTCACTCGGCTTCGGAGTGACCAGTTCAGAGGAGGTTTCTATGAGGTCGCAGATCGCTAGAAAATGATTTGAATTAATTAAACCGTCATGGACCGTTATGAATAACCCCCACAACAACAGTAGAATATACAACTTAAATTATGTAAATACAGTGAGTTCAGACATGTTGCCAATGTGTTTAATTGGCATGTTATCTGCGTTAAGAAACATTCCACACGATTTGTTCTCAGATTTGGTTGACGTGTTTAGAAAATCATAAACAAATTTGTGGAAAAATTTAACAGAATGAGTGTACCAGTTTTAACCACAGTAACCTATTTTAACTCCCCTTAGAAAAACGTTCAAATAACCACTTTCTCTCATTTTGCGAAAAAAAAAATTGTTCTGCCCCATTGGGATTCGAGCCAACCGTTTGAATGCATTTTAGGATACCTTGCTGAAGTGAATAACACGCTTATATAAGTTTATTATTACATATAACATTTTTCAGCATCCCCCCCCCCCCCCCCCCCCCCCCCCCAAAAAATTTTTTTCCCAAACCCCCCCCCCCCCCCCCTTTCCCCCCATTATATAATATATTTTTTTTTTTTATAAAAAACACCACCCCACTTCTACCCCCCCCCTCTATTTTATATTTTTCACACCCCCCCCCCCCTTTTTTTTTTTTTTTTTTCCCCCCCAAAACACAACAACACCACCCCCTTACTTCAATCCCCCCCACCTTTTTTAAACTTTACCCCGCCTCCTTTTTTTTTTTTTTTTTTTCCCCAACAAAGAAAACCACCCTACTTACTGTTGGTTTAAATTGGTTCAAATTGACTCTCAAGCAGGGTTGCTACTCGCGTTTATCCAATAAATGCACTCGTTGACCGATATCTCTTCTCATACAATGTTTTCCGTAACGCGATGTATGACAAAGTAATAGTATTTGGATTTTGCTACAACTTTCATCCATCGTATCATGACGAACGATTCGCCTTGATATAGATAATCGCGCTTATTCACCACTTACTCACGGCGATGCGATGCGATGCATCGCGGCGAGTGAGTGGTGAATAAGCGCGATTATCTATATCAAAACAAATCGCTTGTCGTGATGCGATGGATGGAAATTGTAGCAAATTCCAAATGCCATCACTTTGTCATACATCGCGTCACGGAAAACATTGTATGAGAAGAGCTATCGGTCAACGAATGCATTTATTAAATAAACGCGAGCAGCAACCCTGCTCTTCTCAAGTGTAGTTTGAAAACATGTTTGTTTTCCCAATGAGATGACTCACTATCACACTTTGGGAGTGACCCCAACAGCATCCTGAATGTTGTTTTTAATTGGTTCTAATCAACTCTCAAGCTTAAGTTTAGTTAGTGCTGTTTCATTCAAATGAAATAGCTCTGACTAAACTTAAACTTTGAATGACAGCATGAGTAACCACACGCAATTATGCTTTTCTGAGTTAAACGCTCTGGTAAAGGAAGGATGTTACATTTATTATCGGCAAAGGGTAAATTCACCCTTTTTTTGTGGAAATGCTCCTTAAACATTGGAAAAACACTCCTTAGATGGAATCAGAGGTATTAACCTCCTGGTTAGGTTTTGCCGGAAGTTTTGACGGGTCTTAAATTTCTTCAAGATTGTATAGTTTTGACGGGTCTTAAGTTTCTGAATTTAAGAGTCGTCAAAACGAAATGAAGACTCTCCCAAATGAAATTAAGACTCGTCAAAATGAAATTCTAAACCCGTCAAAACTACCTAGAGGATTGCTATACAATCTTGAAGAAACTTTAGACCCGTCAAAACAACCGGCAAGCGCTAACCAGAAGGTTAATACCTCCGATTGCATTACACCGGGCAAACGCATCTAAGGAGCATTTTTCCAAAGTTTAAGGAGCATTTCCTCAAAAAGAACGGTGCATTTACCCTGCTGCATTTATTATCAATGAAACCCTGTTTTTAGGCAAGCTGAACTTGGGCGCAATACGCTCTATCGATTTAATCAGTTCTACCAAACGTGTTATTTCTATTAAATTAATTTTCTATTGGATTATTATTGAATTCATTACCAATATTATTTGATACCGCTTTTCGATTTGTAAATAGGCGCGTATACCGAAGTGGTGAATGATCATAATTTGGTGTTGTAACTTTAGTGTTATAAATAGACACCATTTGTCTAGCATAATAATTCGAGTGAACTTCGTTATGTTGTGTTATTGTATCGATTTCCGTCAATTTGTAGGATTTGTGGACGTTTGGTCAACGGTGTCACCGCAAACGCCGCAAAAACGGGATCGAAATTGTTTAGACCCCAAAAACTACGTTTTTTTGCTATTTGTTGCTGTATCTTCAGCAAAGTTTTTCCATGTATTATTCTCCATCTTATGAAGATAAAAGTTTGGTGAGTAATCCCCTTATTGGTGCGCAAAAATTAAAATGGTGATGAATCACCCTATTAGTACGGGAAAATTGTTTTCTAATTTTTGCATATAAAAATAAACTTATTCGGCAAAGTTATAGCTAATTTAATACAAAACAATTTTGCTGAAGCGTTACTACACTTATCTATTGGTTTTAATATAAATATGGGGAGTTTTCTATTAAACATCTCTTAAAATAGGTTTTTTTTTAATACAACATCTCGTGGCGGTTTTCTGCAAATTTTACATGTTTTACACTTTTGTTCGCAAAAACACTCAAATTTGCTGAAAATAGTCTTTTCTTATCTCTTCAATTTTTTTAGATATTGAGGGTTGTACTAAAAAATGAACTTTTTTAGAGTATTAAATCATAATAATCCGCGAATTTTGGCAGACGAAACTATTTGCTTACGAAAGTATGAAATAATCATTGTTAAATCCAGATGCATCCGTTCGTCTCTCACTGTCTCTTGGGTGCATAAGCCAATAATCTTAAAAGGACAGCACAACTTTTTCCAAACGTTATTTTTTTTTTAGTTATGTTAGATGTTCCCGTCGACAAAGATATCCAGGATTGTCAAATTAATACAAAACAGATGGCTAAGCTATTATTTAATCTATATATATAAAAATGGATTTCTGTCTGTCTGTCTGTCTGACCCTAATAGGCTCGGAGACTACTGAACCGATCGGCGTAAAAAATTGTATGCAGGGTTTTTTTTGGGCCGGGGAAGGTTCTTATGATGGTTTTAGACCCCTCCCATCTCTAGAAAGGGGGGCTCCCAAACAAATGAAGCACAAATTTCTGCATAACTCGAGAACTGATCAAGCAAAGAAACCCAAATTTAGCATGCGGAAGTTTTTGGAGGCAAGAAATGTTTCTATGGTAGTTTGAGACCCCTCCCCTCCCTCGAAAGGGAGGCTCCCATACAAATGAAACAGAAGTTTTTGCATATCTCAAGAACTAATCAAGCAAATGGGATCAAATTTGGCATGTGGGGTTTTCTGGAGGCGAAAAATGTTTTTATGATGTTTGAGACCCCTCCCCTCTCCTAGAAGTGGTGCTGTCATACAAATGAAAGTGAAATTTCTTCATAACTCTAGATCTAGTAAAGCCAATGGAACCAAATTTGGCATGCGGGGATTTTAAAGGCCATAAAAATAAAAAGCAAATTTCTACATAACTCGAGAACTAATCAAGTAAATGAAACCACTTTTAGCAAATGGGGGTTTTTGGAGGCTAGATTTCTATATACATAAAAATTAATTTCTGTCTGTCTGTTTGTCTGTCAGACCCTTATAGACTCGGACAGTTCTGAACCGACCAACGTGAAAATTTATAAAAAGGGGTTTTTGGGATTGGGAAAGGTTCTTATGATTGTTTGAGACCCCTACTCTCTCACTTACCCCTCAGGGGGGCTCACTTACAAATGAGACACAAATTTCTTCATAACTCGAGAACTAAACAAGCAAATCGAATCAAATTTGGCATGTGGGGGGTTTTGAAGGCAAGAAAGTTTCTATGGTGGTTCAAGACCCCTCCTCTTTCTGAAAGGGGGGTGTCAAACAAATGAAACTCAAATTTTTATTATAATCGAAGAGCCCAGTGTGATGGTTCGAGAACTAATCAAGCAAATGAAACCAAATTTGGCATGTGGGGGGTTTTTCCCATACAAATGAAACACAAATTTCTACCAAAAATGAGAATTATCCAGGTAACTTAAACACAAAACGTGTATATCTCGGGTAAGGAGTATATTTTGATAGAAATTTGAACCCCTGCTTATTCAAGAAAAAAAAAACTCATTCCGAAAAAAAACCATAAACGTGCCAGTTATATTAAATTTTTCTTCATTTAGTTGCAAGCGTAGCAGCGCACGCACCGGGTTCAGCTAGTGATACATAATTTCTCTTTAAACATTTAAACCTAAGCAAGATATTTCACTGATGATCATTATCATCAGTAGTATTCGTCGATATATATTAGAATATATATAAGAACATTGCCGTGTTTTGAATAGTACTTCAAATTTATTATACTTTTTTAAAATTTTGTTCGATATGGGTGCTCTGTGAAAAAATTAAAAAGTATCAACCATAATGTATTTCTGAAGAGCATTTCAATTAAACTGAAATTAAAATTTGTAATCAATCAATGGAATTTCTGTGTATTTAAGAGAACTATTTCTAGTTTAGGTACATTACAATCAAAGCAGGGGAAAAGCCAAGTAAATAATACTTGAAAATCATTGTACAAATACGGAGTATTAGATTGAATTCACGGAAATATTTTATGATACTGAAAGGGTTAGCTAATAGGAGCATTGTAATTATATGTAACGAGAACTTCAATTGTTTTTGAGGAATTTAAAAAACTATTCCAAGCGCTTTTAAAACTTTGAGACAAAACATTGTGGAGAGAACCATAAATCAATTATTAAGGCTTGTAAAGTGGTCGGAATTCTATGAACAAGCGTGCACTACTTTCCGATGAGATATGATCATGTGGCTGGTGTGGTGGTCTACTGGTGTGGATCATATTCAATTGGGTAATTAGTTATGATCCATACTATTGGTTCACTATAACCGCCGTACGATTATCTCTAGGATCAAGTAATCCACTATCAATCTTTGTGAATGTCCTCAACATCATCCTAATTGTTGGTTCAAATCGGTTTAATATATTCGTAATTGAAGTGCAAATGGCCGTCATTAGTTTTCAAACAGCGTCATCACCATCATCTAAATCCGAGGGCTGTTTTTTTTTGTCCAGAATCAGGTTGCTTTTGGCTGGGGTGTGTTCATTGAGTCTCGGTTGGTGTAAAGAAAACGGTGAACGTTTATTTTATAGACAGTGTTTTGATGTTTGAGGGAGAGAATGCTTGTGACTGTTGATTATTACGAAAGCGTAATATAAAATTTACCTACGCAAGCGTAATTGAACATTTACCTTGTTTTCGCAATAAAAGACCACCATCAAACTGTGTGTGTAACCACAAAAGCTGGTTTAAATTAGTACTTATATTGAAATATACCTATTGTGCATCTTCCTTAAACCTTTTGTATGGAGAATAATATGAAAATACGGATGAACAGTTTCACTCACTGTTTTCTCAACTTCCGAGATGAAACCTACAAAAAAAACCTTCTCCCTAAAAATGTCCTTTCCTGGTATGCTCGTTTGGGTGCGGAAGTGTATATCGCCGTCAGTATCTACGAGTATCGAACTAACAAACTTTCCCTTCCTTTATTGAGCTATAAGGATTTTATCGGCGCCGTTATTGACCCTATAAATGATGACACCAGGAGTTGCACATTGAGAATGATTGACTACTCCCGAGTGACATTTTGTTTGTTCTCTGGGTAACTTCAGTTAACTTTGATCAATCACGGAGTAGCAAACCACGAGTTAGCAATATGCTCATGCTCATGCTCTTATAAACAGGAAATCCAAACACTGTCAAAAGAACATACTTCTAATATCCAAACATATTTTGACATTATTACGCTGTGCCAATATGGTCAAATTGTTTAGAATCACATATAAATTTAAATGATGTTCAGACTCTAAAGCACATGTCCAACCAAATTATTTAATCAATAATAATACTAATCAATAACTTAAGACAAAAATTGTAGCTATCTCTAATTGCAACGATTAATTCCTTTTCAAGAAAAGAAATAGTTTTAGGTTTTAGCTTTATATCAAAAATCTGTTTATCTGATTGCAGATATATTCACCTATGCAATATACAGAACTGCTTTAGCAAGAACTATGTATACATACCAAAATTTTCCTTTCTGCTTCATACGTATATAATATTATTGTAGATTCAGAACAGACGATATTTTGCTCGAAGATCAACTCCTGCTTATTTATTAACTCAGCCTACTGTTTTCGTTTGATCAAAAACACATTCTTACGACTGGTGAACTCACGTTGATCAATCAGAGTTATTAACAAATCGGATCCGGTTGTAGCGTCCTTTTTTTTTCAAAATAAATGTGGCAAACATTCATGAAATTCTCAGTATCTTGTGATACCTATTGCTTTGAAGTATCTTACCAAGCGTTTGGGAATGTTTACAACCATTCTTAAGAACTTCATAGATTTTGTGCTGCACCATAGGCCATCAATGGGCGGTGTAGCTCCCTACCTTTCGCTATACACATAATTCTGTTTTTTTTTTTTTCATATATGTCAACACTTGTCCTCTCCTTTGACCATTTTTCATGCTCATGTAGAGTTTTGAGTGTAAGAAAATTGTTAATTCCTGAATCTAAAATCGACTCAGCTGTTTTGTTTTGCTAAACGTGTACTATCGGCTGGTAAACAATCATCACCCGATTTAACCAGTGTCTACATTATATAGATATAAGCCTTCGGGATCGTTTTACTACACCGTTTTCCCATTGTCACGTATTTGTATGAACCATTTTTTTTTTGTATAAATCGTCACAGTTTTCAAACGTTCCTTTCCCCACCCCAAAAAATGTTAAAAGCAGTTCTTTAAGCAGTAGAAGAGACAGAAGTCCCATATATGCCACCCACCTGTTGAATGCAATTTTTTATAAAAATTATTGTATTTTTGGGTGTATAGAGTCAACAAGTCTGCACGTTTCATAACATTTTCCAGCGCAATATTCAACAGAAGGCCTTGTTGGCGATCTTTCCGTGTTTCAAACGAGTCCAATTAAGTACTCGATATTTTCGCACAACACTGTACACCGTCCATCGTTGCCTTGAGTCTTATAAGTCTTCTTAAGATATATGATAGCATGGCTAATATCACTTATCGTGGGATTAAGCGCGTCTTCTTAGAGACTCGCCGTAGAGCATCATAACAGGCGCTGCCATTCGGCGCTCGTTTAAAACCGTCATTCAACAAGGCCAATATTCAAAATACCAATAGGTACCACCAGTCGAGGTGGAAATCGTCTAGAGGTGAAATTTAAAAAAAAAAATAACTGAGAAAGATGATTCTAGCTTAATACGATCTTTCCTTAACTACTACTATTATTAGACGAGACCACTAGCGGGTTATTTTGATTCAATAATGTTCACTCGTTTACAAAAATTATCGTAAAAATTTATGAAATTCATAATCAACACACTTATTTTTCAACAATTTAACAGCTAGTGGGTTGCTTGTTTGAATGTTCTCTGATTTTATATAAGTTATTTTTTTTTCAATTAAGAAAAGTAAATCAGACATGAGCCAAGTAAGTTCAGTTTACCCTTTCTTATTGCTACCAATCTTAAACTTTCAGTGATTTATTAATAATTCGTTTTGTTCTTCTGGGACCCTAATGGGATATTACAAACTCTTTCCGAGTGTTATGGGGTGGAGCACTACTTCAGCAATAATACTAAGCCGTGTACAAACGACTTGATTATTTGTACAGGATTAAATTATGGGTGAATGTGTACTATACTTGTTAAAAACTAAGACTTGTGCTTTGAATTTGGCTGGGAATGGGTCCACTGCTGAAGTAGTACTCCACTCTATCCTTAAAAATGATGTGCTTCATAGTTTTTGTATGGTTATTATTATTTGCCACCTGCAAAAATACTTTGTTTTAAATTTAAAACAACTTATGCAATGTAACATACATATTTGTTTAGTTTGACATTGGGTTTTGTACAATCATAGTTGCTGATCATGTGGTTTTGGACTGTAAAGTTTCTATTTAAAGCGGAAGTCAATTAAATACAAAAAGAAAAATTAGTTAGACAATTGCTGAGCTAACTTTGGAAGTTCACATGATTTTTTTTTTTTGAAATGTTGGTTGTCTGTAATTTGTTTAAACTTTATCATATCCATTAGTTTTGCGGAACGATATTCAAACTGCAAAATATGAATATTTTATTGTCTTCATCAACAAGTGTACTTAGCACCCATGTCGATCAGCGTGCTTCACAAGATGAATAAGGTCATACCCCGCGACTAGTCAGGAATGAGACGCAGTCAAGGTTGTTGATATTTTATGAGCCTCAGCATCTTTGCTCACGCCAGTGTTCGCAACGAAAGTTGCTGTCTTCTTCACATGCCTACGACAAACATTCTTGTGTGTGTATGCTTTTTCAACAGAGACGTGCTTCGTTGTGGGCCAAGGAAGTGGTACGCCCAATTATATAGGCATGATTCGTAAACACCTGTGCGTCACTGACATCTTACACTACTAAGTTGATGTTCTGTTGTGATGAACCGCCATGTTTGCGTCTCGTACACTTTTGTTACCGCGATGCAGTGAATGCTTTGAAAGGGCATTAATGTAGATAAATATAACGATTTTTATTTGATATGTAAAAAAAACTGGACAATGTGAGTTTTAAGGAATAAGAAACGACGCTGAAAAAAAATTTAAGTGAATATTTTGCGTCGAGTTTTTAAGCAAGGGTACATTCTTAAAACATGATTTTAAAGAGCTGTGAAGAAGCAAATAGAGAATTGACGAAGATATATGGGGACACTAGGAAAATTTAAGGTAACACTTCACCTTTCCACTGTTGAAAAAAAAACCGAAACTCTTTTTTCAAACTATCACTAGAAAACGCGAGAAAATTTCTTTCTGCTCACCATTCAGATCACCTCCCAGTAAGCATTCCGGTCACTACTATGGTAACTACTCCGGTCTCTGTTCCGGTCTCATTTCTGGTTATTATTGCGTTTACTATTCTACTTTCCGTTCCGGTTCCGGTTATGTTTCATCAACATCTAATAGTGGAGAATGCATGAACAGAGGATGCGATGAAATTTCTGCAGCTCAATATAAGAAAAGGAGAGGCGCGATTTGGAGAGATTTAGCTTGATTTTATGTTGAAAAAATTAAGCAAAAAATATTGTTAAGTCATCCATCAAGATTGGATCCATAAACCTTGAGATCGTATAACCTCAGCTACTTCCCACACTTCGGGCTATGACATTTCATGCAAATGGAAGGACTAAAGGCGTATAAGAACCACTCAGTTTACGAGAACCCGATACCTGTTCCGCCATCTCAAATCCACGCCACTTGCTATACATGAAATAAAACTCTTGCCTGTTTGGGTAAAAAAGTAGACAGAACACGACGGAGAATGATGGGAAGTGTACCTCACAATCATTGTTACAATTGTCAATGAAAGCGTAAATTATTTGCAATCTTTCATACGCCTTACAACAATGTTGGCAATCTTCCATACAACAGAGTACATTCAGGAATCATCTGACTTGAATTTACATGAAGTATCCCATTCATTTTAGCATTCCCTTTATGTGCATTAGATAACGCTGAAAATTATGTGTTTCTTTTTATCTGTGTTGGATCTAAATGGCGCTGTAGTGTGTGTGCATTAAACGCCACGAAGCCTAATGTTGCTTATCCCATTGAATTTAGTAGGCAGGCACACATAGTTCGAGTTTGATAGCCAAATTCCATTCCTGATTAAAACAATGAACAGACATTTCTTTTTCAATCAACATAAATAGGCTTAAATCCTACAATAAAAGTATGGACGACTGAAAAGTATAGGGTCTAACAGCATTCGTAAAAAAGAGTTTTAAACTCGTTCCTCACAGGATTTGTGGAAAATTTCCCCTTCATTATGATATCATTGATTTGAATAAGTAATATTCCTTAAAAATTAACATTCAAAAAATTTGCTAGGCGTTATAATTGCGCATAAGTTGAACAATATATTTTTCACATACATTTTTACATTCATCTGTCTATAATTCTTTTTTCAGTAAAATTTTGATAAATTGAGATCTTGGTGGTACCGATCATTTGTAGGATTTGCGAGTATTTCAACAGTTAAAATATGTAGTTATACCTGATTTTTTTCGCAGCGTATCTTTCGAGACTAATTTATGACAGCGGCCTATTTCCAAAATATATCCGACTTTACCGAATGTTTTATCGAAACAATAATACATCGAAAACGGTTACACTTAGGAATTCCCTTTTTGTGCTTAGCCAATAAAACCAATGAGCCAACAAAACAAGTGGCTCTGTGACTCCTAAGATACTCGAAAAAAAAAATCTTGGCACGAAATGAACATTTTGATTGAAAACAATCTAAAAAATCATATTCAATTATTTAAATCCGCATATTGATCCAAAAACAATATGATTGAAAATCTGCAAATAAATTCTTCCCAAAATAGTTTTTGTTAGAAGCTTTTTCAGCTTTTAAAAACCTTTGTTTGTGCTCGTAACGCTTCAAGATCATTCCAAAAAAAAAAAATTGGAAATCTTTGGTCGTGAAATTGGCAATTCGGAATTTATTTTTGTTTTGTTAAATAATAACATGACAATTTTCTCAGCACAATTTTTTTTTAATAATGTTTAATTGATTCTTTACAACATTTTCTTAGACGCAACTTCAATACTACCTGATACAGATACAATATATCTATTGTGTTTTGAAAAACTTATTTCTAACAACACATATGTTCTTTTCTAAAGTTACTCATTAGGATTTCTTGACCGATGAAAAAAATATATTTTCCCATACCGTAGAAATTTTCATCCAAATCGAAAATGGTAGCTGCTGTTTTTGGCTATTTTTGTCATTTTTTTTCCTGGAAAGGGTCAGGGCACAAGTAGATCAAGATCAACAATTGAAAAAGCAATAGCAGCTTTTGTAAACAAAACTTCTCAATTTTTTTCCTCGACAGTCGGTTATCAGATAGGGGAAGCGTACCCCCACCTGTTGGTTTTATTGGTATGCGTGAACAGGAACAGATTCACGAGAATAAGCCTCAAAATGTTTTGATAACGAAAACCGATGTGGCCGTTTAAACTGTTGGTCTTGAAATGTAAGCATCAAAAACATGGTTGTCTGTCAATCACTTGGTTACAAACGGTGGCTAATTGTGTAGGTTACTGGGAAAATCAGGGAGTTTATGTCACTTCTATTGTTTTTAGAACCAAGGGGATAAACATTGATTAATCTCACACTTAAAGATATCACGACGAAGCTTTTTAACGGAAATATTGAACCAAGCTGACAGTTAAATTGTTAACGGATTCCATATGTAACTTTTTTCGCATGCTGGTCTAAAAATAGGGAATTAGGACGAGACATTACTCAACCATGTAGGGTATGTGTCCCTTGACTCAGCCTAATATGTAGCGAACGATTACATTTTTTTTTATTGTTACTCAGTAAATAGTTGAGCAGTAAACGATATTAAAGTAGCTATACGCTTGCTCAATTGAGCCGATTGTTGCACAGAACCACGGAAAATTAGGCAGCTTACTTTATGAAGACTTTATTAGGATCTATTCGTAGATGCAACTTTCTCTTACAAAAGATTTAGTATGAAGTGAAGTATTCGTAAAGTTTTTTCGCAGAACAGCTGGAACGGGCCAAAGAGCGAAGCCGGAAGCTTAATAAAATGTTAAGAAAGCATCCCAATCGTTGTATTTTGATGAACGACGAAACATATTGCAAACCTGACACAACTACGCTACTGGGGCCGCAGTTTTATAATGCGGTTGTTGGGGAAACGTACCTGATGACAAGAAAATGGTTGGACTGTAGAAGCTCGGCAAAAAAGTTATTATGTGGCAGGCTGTTTGCTCATGTGCCAAAGAAAGTTTGCCATTTTTCAGCACTGGGACCATCAACGGTGAAGTTTATCGAAAGGGATGCATAAAAAAGCTTCTTGTTCCTCTGTATCGTGAACACAACATCTCTGGCCTGATCTTGCATCCTGGCTTGATCTTGCATCCGCTCACTACGCTGGATCTGATGAAGGACAACGGTATAAATTTTGTGCAAAAAGAGGATAATCCAGCAAATTGTCCTAAATTGCGTCCGATCGAGCGCTACTGGGAAATAATCAAGCGACACCTCCGAGAAGATGGTAGAGAGGCACAATCTGTCAACGAGTTCAAAAAAATGTACTCATCTGGAAGCCGAAAGGTATAGCAGAGAACTGTGGAAAGGTTAAGGAAGAGTATTCGTCAAAAAGTGCAACATTTTCATATCTCGGAGCATTTTGACGATAATTATATTTTTTCCGTTATACATAAATAACAGTGATTATTACACATAATACCGTTTTTTAATTTGATTACTAATAAAAAAATATCTGCAAATCAATGTGTCCTCTTTATAAAATGAACAATCCTTAATCTGTTCACCTTAACCTGTGAAACATGGCGGCTATAAAGTTTAGTGAACCGAAAATTTCGATCAAGTGTTTAACTGTAAATCGATGAATAAAGTTTCAATTCCTCGATTCTGATGCACCTTGACATTTTGTCGGATATCGCTAAATTTATGATAAGTTTATTATGTGTATCCAAATATATCTCGCACTTTAAATCCCATAACTCTATCTCCCAATATTCGTGTTCTTTTGGTTGTTTACTGCTGGATCATACTGCTTTGACCTTTGAACTGATTACTCGCGGTCATTTACTGGTTAGCGGGGATAACCATTCTATAGATTAAACAAGGGGTCAGAATATAAAGCATGCCTTTAAAAGTAAGTATTTATTATTCTGGATCGTCAACTTATAGCTACGCAACTTATGCGGGTCTATTGTCTCATTAGGACCGCACTTGTCAAAAAGAAAAGAAGCACTCAGATCAGCGAAAACTAAACCTACTTAATAATAGGTGCCAAGTTGAAAAATTTCACAGAAAATTTAATCAGATCAATGTTATTTGTTTCTGATTATTATTTCTTCTTAGAAAGTAGAAGTTCATTCGAGAGAAAGCTATATAGAAACTTAGGGTTACCTTTCATCCAACTTTGTATAAATTATTTCATAAATTCCGCGGTAATCGACAAATCCACGATGGCATCAAGTCGATGAACTTGTTCTTAAGCTATTTGTTTTTTGTCTGTCTTTCTGATCAGTGACCATTTGTGAAGTTAATATCAAAGTGATTTTATATTGATCGGGAATGACCCAGGAGTTGTTTTGTTTTCAAATGATCCAGGAGTTGTTTTCAAATGTACTCAGATCCTTATTTTGTTTTCCTTCAAATTAAATTAATCCAAAAACCATTTTGTATCATGGTTTTTTTGGTCTTTCAGGTAGGTTTCCAACCCAGCTCAAACATTGGTTGGGGCACATACCCGCACCATCATCATATTCAAATATACGACCGTTAATTTTTGGTACCGCAATTCATCATACTTAAGTGAGAGCGTTTTTTCAAGGAGGTGTCATATATCATGCAAAATGTTAAGCAAACCAAGAGTGTGACTTATAACATGCAAAAATCCGAACATAAGGAATATTTCGTTTTCAACAATGTTGACTATTCTTGGCAATCAATCCAACAATACACTTCACTGATTTCATTTATATGATGACATATATAGTTAGCTTTATTTTGGTTATCATTCAAACTGTCAGCCATTCTAAAGAATGTGCACACCAAAAAGTAGTCGTCGGAAATGCCCTAATGCAGTCTTCTCCGTGTACGCTTTGCTAATCCGATAACTACTACATGAATATTAATGTATGTGTGCTATGATGAAGACGTCGTTTGGCTACAGTAAACTTTACTCAGTAAAATGGCGTCGAATCAAGAACGCGTGCGCGAAGCAATTTTGCACAAAAGAGTGGAAAATCCAGATATGTCGCACGGCGATATTGCCAAGTCATTAAAAATCGCAAAATCGACGGTTACTAAAGTGCTAAAAAACTTTCAGCAGCGCTTAACTTTAAAGAGAAAGGTCAGTTCCGGAGGTAACCAAAGTGATTAAAGAATTTAAGAAGAAACCGAATATCTCCGTTCGTGATGTGGCGAAAAAAGTGAAAATGTCTCCATCGTTCGTCCAGAAAGTGAAGAAAAGTGCAGGCTTGAAATCATTCAAAGTAGGTGTTGCTCCAAATCGTAACGACAGCCAGAACAAGAGCGCAAAATCTCGATCGAGAAAATTATATGACACTATGCTGAAGGAATACGATTGCATAATATTGGACGACGAAACATATTGCAAAGCTGACTTTAAGCAGATACCGGGACTACAGTTTTATACCTCGTTGCAAAGAGGAAATGTTGCTGATCGTTTTAAGCAAAAAAAATTGTCGAAGTTCCCAAAAAAATACCTCGTATGGCAGGCAATATGTGGATGCGGTCTCAGAAGCGACATCTTCATCACGACTGGCACTCTAAATGGACAAATTTACGTAAAAGAGTGTCTGAATAAACGACTGTTGCCGTTCATTCGGGAACACAACGGTTCGGTGCTGTTCTGGCCTGACCTGGCATCTTGCAACTATGGAAAACTGGCTAAGGATTGGTACATTGCTAATGGTGTAAATACTGTCCCAAATTATTGCAATCCACCAAACTCCGTCCGATCGAAAAGGCCCAAATCCGATCGAAAAGTATTCTGGTCAAGAGGAATCTTCGAAAAACGAATAGCGTAGCAGTTGATGAGAAAAGCTTCAGGCGTAACTGGCAGAAAGCTGCAAAATTGGTGACGGATGACACTGTGCAAAAACTGATGGAAGGTGTCAAACGAAAGGTGCGGGCATTCGGATATAACAGGTCAAATTGACTTAACTGTATATGTTTTATATATGTATTTTTATGAAGTCTTAAATAAATGATTTACTTTTGATTTTCTCATATTTTCCATTTAATACCACTAATTTCCCGTTGACTGCTTTTTGGTGTGCACATTCTTTACTATGCCATATTTTTCTTAAATAAACCTAACGTACGGACAATGCTGCTATTTTCGTCTTGTGTTAGTTTTGTGTTAGGTTAAAAGGTTAAAACAAAGAAGAATCATTTTTACTCACTGGTTAATTAAAACTTGCAATATCCAATGAACATTGTTACAATTTGTGGGCATATTTTCTTAACAGGTAAATTGTAGATTCCAGTTTTTTCTATGGAAAAACTTCAAAATTATTTACTTTTCCACAGACGCATTTCAATTAATTGTTGAGCCTGAAATAACAGAGATTTTGTCTTGTTCTATGTCCTTAGTCCTTGTCCCATGGATTTCGTTTAACCGGATACACATTGAAATATCTTGTATCAACGTTGACTTATCAATTAACTGGAAAAATGGGATTCGGTGTGTGCTAAGGGTCCTCCCTTAGCTCAGTGGGTAAACGTGCGACTACAAAGAGACACTATACTGGAGATGGCTGGTTTTTTTCCTGGTCGGGTCTAGGAACTTTTCGTAAGTGAAAGTTTTTCTTCTCCCTAGGCATAAGGTACTGGAAGCTCTCAATTAATAGCTGTGGAAGTGCATTATTTTAAGTTGAGAGCAGGTAATAATCTCAAGGAACATTCATAAGTAAGTCACACAAGACATGCCAAATTTCATCCCCTTTATCCACGTGGTTACGTATTTTGAATGGACATGAGAAAATGTTGGTATGGATCGTCACATTCACCCTCCCTTCCTAAAAACGCAACGTACCAAGTAAACGTTCTCTAAGGGGCTATCCCCCTCCCCCTGCGTGGACAATCATTTATATAACTTTACAATAGAATGTATGAATCGTGGACACTTGCCAACCCCCTCCCCTCCCCCAAACTGTCCACGTGGTATAAGATGGCTCCAAATTGTGATGAGCAACAAGCTTATGATGTCACGAAAGAAGAAATGTTTTTGTTTTTCAAATTGTAGTATGATCATGGATATGGAATTTAAAATGCCATGTTGTAGCTGTTGAACTTAAGTATCGTTTTGTAAAATTGAAAGTGTTGTTCAAATCGTTCATTGTTGGTCCATCATGAAGAGATCATGGCTTAATGATGCGCCAACAATGAACGATTAGGCCAATGTAGTTTTCTACCTCACCTCTGTAAGGTTTCCACTTTCCATAACTCCACTTTTCGTAACTCCAAAACATTACGGTAGATTTGGTTCAGAGGTTGGAACTAGATGCTAGATGCTAATTATAACATAAAAAACGATATTTTGTGATAAAAAATCATTATGTTTTCCAACAGTTCGTTCATCTTGCATCGAAGCGAGTTAATTTGTGTATTGTTTTTTGTTTTGGGAAATCTCATTTAAACACATGGAATATTTCAGATATAGATGACTGACGCCTCATATCGAAATGCCCAGAAACAAACTTTATTTTTTTTTAGTTTGTTTGAATGTTAAACTGGTATCTTTTGCTTAAAAAGGACTCCAAACCGTGGGTACTTTCTGATAGAATTGTGATAAATTGACAAAAAAGTCTATTTATGTGAAATTTTTGGAGACTCTCTATTTAATGTTTGTTTTGATCTTCAAAGTTATCAACTTTAATGGTAACTGAACCTGATAATAGTTTTACACTAAAAAAGTTGGTGCCACAACTAGGGTTGTTGCCACTCATATTGATTAATTATACTCAGTTGCTGATGATTTATTCCAAAAACAGAATTTCTAAGCATGATTGGGAAATGGCTCTTATTTGGGGCTAAGGATCTAAAACTAGGCCAATTATTTTATTTGGAGGTTGATATTTATTCATTTTTTTTCCCGAAAACCAAAAATGCACATAAATGTTGTCCAAATGACATACCCTTATAAGAATAATTTAAGGACAGGAATTTTTCATTGGTAGACCCAATTTTAGATCCATAGACTCATATTAGAGCTATTTCCCCTGTAGTAAAAAATTATGGCGCTTGACTAATCCTACAATCGGTACAATGAACAGAGAGAAGCAATTACTGAATGTTATATGGGAGATAAAATGTGTGCTTTAAAAGATTCACGATAAGGTTTATTTGTTTCCTCCGTTTAAATTCACCTTCTGGAATGAGCTATCATCAAACAAATATAAGTGAATCAAAATGATCATCCTTGCCTTAGATCCACCCTAATAACATGGAAGGGTATTATGGGAAATAGAGGCAAATACATTTTTTATCTTTTTTGTTGTTATGATATGATAGTATATCATTGCATATAAATTGGTTTCAGGTTATCGAAATTTGGGATGTACTGTCTTTTGCATGATGTATTTCAGGTCTTCCAGGTCATCAAGAATTGTAAAATGATTTAAAATTTAAAATTATTTTTTTCTTCCATGACTGTCATACATTGTCTATTTTTTTGGTTCACAATCAAGTTTGCCTACAATTGCACTGTATATATTATCTTATATGACATAGTTTATTCATTACCATTACCATTCATCTTTATCATCATCATTACCATTTTTATCATAACTTGTGTTTTTGTGATTTATAGGGAAGATGTACCTATACTAATCTCATCATTTTGCAATTCATCCTACTTGAAATAAAACTTAGTAAATTAGTTAGTAATGTTTGTTGTAGTTATTCAACGTAAGCAAACATTATGAGAAAACGAAACCGATCCTTCAACTGCCCAATTGTTTTATTCACCGTAGGATGAATATAGGAACAATGAGATTAATATGGGGGCAGTAAACCTATATGAATATTATTTTTTTTTTCAATAATTATCATTACTTATGTATCAGATTATCATTTTGATCCTGTCTTCTCCCCTTATGATTTAGAAGTATCTAGTGCCTTGAAAACATGAAGCTGCATGGAATCTGTGATAGGCTTTTGTAATTATTACTGCAAGTATTTTTCATTTCCGGTTTGCAAATGGACATTTGACCAAATCTGAGCTGACTTGATTCATGCAGTACTGTGTGCCATTTGGCTAGCGTCTGATTTTACAGTTCAATCTTTGTCATAACTTAATCATAACTCACAGTATCATTATATTTGATAATACTGTTTTATTGATTTTACTTTATAGATGGTTTAAACATTGCTTATTGTATTTTAGGTCTATTTGTCTTTAACTCCTTTTCAATTAAATCTTCCCTGTTTTCCTAACTCAGGAGCAATAATTATTAGGCCAGCAAAAATAAAATCAGCGTCAAGCAGCAAATAGTGACCATGACAACAGTAAATAAGAATGTTTAAATGTTAGTTTTGCAAAATTTCAATGGATTTAATAAACATTTTCAGGATACCTCAATTCAAGATTTTGGTGAATTGCTGCTATTGCTAAAAACGAACGAAAACGTGCTTAAGCGTGAAACCACAGAACTCTACACATTAACACTTTACAACATTTCTTGGATTTCAGGATCAACCAAATGAAGGTCATATATAATTGATTCGAATATTTGTAGTATTTTTCATTTACATAAATATATACACTATTATATTAATATTTCATGGAAATGGGAGGGACCATCAGGCCACCCGGTTGAAGCACTCTGGATGGAGAGAGTGCGAATGCCAACTCCCCATTGCTAACAGTTTGTGAAAAGAGGGCGGGCTCTTCTCCCCGCCCATTGTGGCATCCTCATGTTAGATAGCTCGCTCTTATGACCAATAATTGGTTATGATTGTTCAATCTTGTTGTTGGAAGGAGATTCTTTATATCCCTGTGGAAACGTATAAGTGATGTTGCCTATCGATCCACCCAACCCGTTTTTGGCCCTTCATACAATGGCATGATTAGGATAATCAGTGATTATTAAAGCTTGATCAACTCTAACAAAGAGGAGAGCCCATTGCAGTCGGACTTAGTTTCCGTACTACAATGGGTGGTACATATCATACATCATACATCATACATGTATAATAATTTTTTTTTTTTTTTTTTTTAAAAAAAAAAAAAAAAAAAATTTTAAAAAAAAAAAACAATATATTTTTTTAGAGACATTTTTTTTTTTTTGTGTGTCATCTTTTTTTCTCACACAAAATATAACTCTCTCTTTCTTTTTGTTCTCGAATATATATACAATAACACGCGAAGATTTTTTTTGCCCCCCTTAAAAATTTTTATATATTTTTTAAAAAAAAAAAATTTCCAAACGAGAAATTTTTCCCCCCCCCAAACCCCCCCAAAAGAACGGGAAACAACCCCCCACCCCCCCAACATAACCTTTCTGCGAAGCTGTGGCTTTGCCAACTAGGTTCTTTTAGTGATGGATAGCAGTGATATCTTTTTTATTGGCTCCTTCAATACTGAGATGCACATGGATGAACAAATCATAATTTCAAATTTTTGATTCATTGATAAAGCTCCAAAAGCTGAAAACTAGGTCATCCAACAACTACGAGCTGTCTCATCATACGCAGTCATTTGAAACAACCGAAAACCAACAACAGTCTGCAGTATAAATTGAATAATTGTAGTCGCCTGCGTGAAACCAAGGTTATCAAGATTTTTGGATGATGCGCTGAGTCAAGGATGCTTTCAACAGTCGTTTGAGAAAATGTATTAGGTAACTTATTCAAAAAAATTGTGTAAATAGATGTACGAGTCTCTGCCTGCGATGACTTATAGGAACGGCTTGTTTTTATACAATCGTTCTCGAAACTCACTCATCGCTATTCTGAGAAGATAAATATGCTCATATACAAATAAAATAGCTAAAACCTCAAGTGATTAGTTATCTGTGTTACATTACATCATTATAATGATTAAAACCGCCAGAATACCTACTAATTAATGATCTTTTGGATCTGAAAACATAGGTGATTTTTGCGAAATTTAGTTCTATCCTTAAGATCACACATTGTGTGAAATATAGACTACTTAATGTCATAAAGTGTAGAAAAAACCCCTTACTTTTCACTGCCCAAACTTTTCCGGCTTGTAATCCTCTCATATAGTCTTCCATTTCCTGCGAGCAGTTGTTTGTCAACCGTTTGCTGATATCACTCCAATTAGCTCCGACATTTCGAATATCAAACACATGTAAAACTTCATCAAGAATGATTAGATTTTTAAATGATGGTTCACTGTTTTCTGTACTTCCAACAACTGATTTCTCTGATTGAGCGTTGACTTTATTCAAAAACAATAAACACAGAAACAGCGTATAAACATTAAAATTCTTCATTTTAAAACGGATCACGTTTCACTTTAAAGGAATCACAAATGCACAAATATATTATTATTAATCTTGATTGCTTTATTTTTTGATGATTAGCGAAGATCGCTGCATTTTAATCAACAAATATCGACGAACAAACGTGTTGAAGCTCAATTCTTCAATTGCTCTCGCGCGCGCAGTCTTTCGTTTAAACCCGTTTGTGGGTAACGCCGGTGACTTAACTAAGAGACAGACGAAAGCGAACTGAACGGGTGTCGAGGCGGCAACCCCACAATACTCCATTCTCAGCATTTCACGTGTTTGCTTACCTTATTACAGCATACACATCAGTTTCATAAAAAACGCCTGACGAAAAAGCTTCACGGAGCTAGGAGCTGCATTGTGGTTTGTGCTGTATGAAAGTATAAGTTAAATAATTTTCAAATTTTACAGTGTAACTTTCTTTTCCCTTATTTGCTGTGTTTGGTTGTGTGTGGTCACTTGCTACAGCGATGTTACACAATAATCCAAGACAACTAGACATACATCCACATTGGCACAAATGTCAAACAGCTGGGTTTAAATCTATTTATTATTATGTGTGATAATAACTATGTGCTTTTACTGATTTTTTACTTGGTTTTGCTGGCTGTTACTGTTACCGAAACGAAGCCAATCGAAAGTGAAGTCACAGCATAGTCAGATCAGTATCTATTATTGCATATATGTTCCATATAGAAAAAAAAATCTACCTGGCGAAGCAACATTTGAATATGGCAATTATGATTATGTACATGCTTAATTTAATTCAACAATAGTCAATGTATAAAAACGAAACTTGCCTTCTGAAAAAAGTCAGGATATCTCTTTGCCTCTTCAAAGACTCCGTGTGATCAATATTTTTTTGGCTATTTGTAGTCTCTTAATACGATAAAATTTTACAACAATGAAAAATAAATATATATTTGAGAATCCTCATACTAAAATAAAAATCACGGCTTTATCTTTGATAATGGGAAAAACATCAAAAATATTCACAAATTATTTCAAAATTTTAGTTAGAAAGTTTTATCGTTTGTTTTTCTGTACCTTTATGTGAGGAAAAGGGTTACATATAAAATTATTAAATTACATAATACAACTGAGATAGAAGGTGGATTATGAGAAAGACGATAAAAAGGTTTTACGCACCATTGTTAACGTTTCAGAAGAATGGTCCCAACGAAAACATTGTGTTGATTTAAAGTGAAGGATTGCAAGAATTCCATTGTATGCAAGTCAATCGTAGCACAGCAAACCTTTTATTAAGCAAACATCATTGCAGTTTTTACCCAAATTTGTATACCATTTTCATGATTTTTTATATCATTTTCAAGAAACAAAGTGAGAACGGGAAAGCAGAATAGGGTCAGGTTTATTGTATGTTGTAAATCACGCAGGCTTGCATTTAAATTTATATTGCCATAGAGCAATTCTCTACCAAACGAGTAAACGACTCAACTTGATCCTCTCCGATTTGGATGAAACTTTGCACATGGTTTCTATATGAGAAATCATGTTTTTTTCATTTGGGCGCGTGTTTTTTTTTTTAAATATAATAACTCAAAACCGTTGATTATAATGAAATCGTAACAGAAAAGAATTTGTAGATAAAGAATGGAACTTATCAAAAAAAGACTATTTACAGAAAAACTATAAATTCTTTTCACAAAAGAAGAACAAAAATATACTTAAAATTTTAATATCGTGAATGTTTGTCATTGCAAAGTAAGGTATTTTTTTCTATTTTTATTTGGAAACTATCTAAGTCGTACTAAGAATAATAGGAGATGTTCCAGAAAAAAACAACTCAAAATTAAAAAGATTCCAATAAATAACAAAAATCTAGATTTGTACATTGTGAGATATTAGTAGGAAACAGCATATCATATTATATCATAATATAATATGATTTTGTAAACTATTGCTCATTAAAATACTGTATCCTTAATGTATCCGTTTTCAAGATAAGTAGGATTTTTTGTCGGCAAAAATATCGAAATATGAAAATCTCCATCTACAACGACAAGTTTTTCATAAATTGCGTAAGATTTTCTATAAGTTACTCATTGACACAAAGAAGATTGGACGTACCGTTTTCATGATTTGGGTGTAATGAAGAAGAATATTATATTGAGTGTACACGAAAAAAAAACTCATTCCATTCATTCTCATCCAGCAGCCACTCGATTCAAACGGTGTGTATTCCCTACCACAAAATGGATTGTGAACTATTATTAATTTTGTGATTCCTCTCATACGCCATCTTTTAAAATCAAAGGTTACTTGATACCTGATAAGTCAGAGTTATAAGTTAGCATTTACATGCGGGCGTATATTGTTGAAGCTAAATCAGACATTCTTGTACAGATCAATTTGTAAGGTAGGTTAAAATTAAACGTTACTTTCTTTTGTACCTATTCGTGGAAGTGTTAGTGGTCGCAATAATAACTCGCAGATATCCCTGTATTATAAAACTTCCGAAATGAGCGTTAAAATAGGTTGTAGAGCGATTTGAAATGTAACCAAAAAACCACAATGACATATTCGAAACAACGGCAAGCAGTGTTCGCCTAAACTTAGAAAAATTACCCATGGGTGTTGTAACTGGGCAAAGCACGAAGCAGAGCACGGGGTGTAATCCCAAGAATCACGATAGAGGCGTAGAAAATTAAATCGCAGACTTTCTATTTCGGGACGAGTAGAAACACGCGTTTTCTGTTTAGCTCGTTTATTACTGTTTGACAGATGGGGTACAATGTTCATGTATATCAAGGTGAGAGCATTTTTGGTTTATAATGGATATGTCATGAAAGGTATGGCATGAAAGGTACAACATCTCTCCCCTTTGTGAAAAATGCAAACTTGGATACAATGCAAAAACAAATCAAAGGTTTAGTCTTTAAGGAGCTCGAATTGTCCTCGTGGAACGCCTTAGGGGCTGATTTACATCATTCCTCTCTTGTATCGGGGGTACAATATTCTGCGACGCCTCTGGTTGGATTTGTTGATCCGTTGATTGCGAGTTTCCATCATTCGTCGAATCGGTTGGAGCAGGAACTACTCATCAGTACCGTTGGTGCTGTCGATGACTCAAGCTCGAAGCGATGTGGTTCATACGCTGCCGTTTGGTTACTCCTTGGAGATACCAATTCCATGCCGACCACCACGATATGATCGATGTGTCTTTCCCAGATCCTTCCATCATCGAGCCTCACCGCGTAGCGAAGTCTTCCAAGCCTTGAAGTCACTCGTCTGAACTGCCATTTATGACTGGAGATAAAAAATCCCGTACGCGAACTCGTTCACCGTTCTTCAATTCGCTCACTGCTGAAGTCGAAGGTAATTCTTCGGTAGCCTTCGGTTGCATCAAGTCTAGTCGAGAACGAACTTGTCAACCAAACATAATCATCGATGGGGTTTACCGGTTGCTGGATGTACCATCTTCCTATATGTCAACAGAATGTTAGACAACTCGACGTTCAACTGTGATTTTGTACATTTCAGGGCTTTCATAACGTTCCGCTTGTCCGTTCGTCGATGGTGATACGGAGCTCCCATTTTGTGGACAATTCCATTACGCTTCAGAAACAACTGAAAAGACTCTGCCGTGAACTGCACCCCGTGGTCACTAACGAATACTGTTCCCAAGCAATATCGCTTGTGTTAAACAAGTTGAAAGAACTGTCTAAGGGAACGTCCATTAATTATGTCACGCAAAAAGTGACTTTTTATACCCCCCCCCCCCCTTGTCACGTTTTTTGTATGGACCTTTTTTGTATGGATTGTGACGTTTTCCCAAACCCCCCTCCCCCTTTACTGCGTGACATAATAATTGGACCTTCCCTAATGACAAAAACCAAGTATCAATAAAATTGTATAATCCTTTATTTCATACTCTCATATGACGTTAAAAGCGCAAAAAGTAAAGCCTCATAAAACATAAAATGGAAAAAAATTATCTTCATGCAAAAATATAAGATCGTCAAGCGTGGGATTTGAACACCAGTCCTTGGCGTGATAGGTTTGTAGCTTCTTTGCTAAGCCCACTCCGATTGTTGAAAACTCAACTCTGAGTATCTATGATTTGCTTCCCGTTGGCAGTGAAACCACAATCTTGTACATTCGAATTCATAGTTATGAAAAAAAAACCACGTTATGCAAAACTTGGTAGGTGTAATGTAATTTCAACACTATATAGAACTACCCATAAAATCTATCACTTGCAGCAGTGAAAAAAGTATTTTTAGCTCGATCGTTAGTCAGAATAGGAGAGATCCAAATCGCTCCGAGTTTGACATATTTTGCAATACGTTTATGATGCATTTGTCAAACATACAGTTATATATCATTCTAAAAGGATGTTTTGTGTGTTACTTGGGTTGGAATGCCGAAGGTGCTGAAAATGACTCGACACATGCTTTCTGTAGTTTCTGCTGTAATGGACCAGCCAACCCTGATTTCTGGCCACTTCGTGTAGGCATCCCTCAGGATGAAAAAGTAGCATTCCATGAACGAACCGGCGAAGTCTGCATGGACTCGTTGAAACGGCTCTTTAGCAGGTTCCCAGAAGTGTGTGACTTCTTCCAACCATCGCAAGTGCATCGCATCAGTGGGCATAGGCGTAGCCAGGATTTCGATTAGGGGGGGGGGGGGGCAAGCTTTGCTTTTTTTTGGAGAGACAGAGCGAGAGGGAGAAGAAAGAGTTAGAGAGAGAGAGAGAGATAGAGAGAGAGAGAGAGAGAGAGAGAGAGAGAGAGAGAAAGAGAGTGAGAGAATTACAGCGTTTTCAGCCAGTTGCTGCACAGACTGAATACTTAACATTATACAACGGACAACACAACGCCCGGTGGACCGATATTGTAGGGACATTATCGAGTTCCAACGGCTGGAGCGGGAATCGAGCCCTCAGTTTATTTATTTATTTATTTATTGTACACCATCTTCGACTATGTCGTACAGACTGATTACTTAGAATAACTTAATCTAAACCTCTAATTCTAGCACTAAACACATTTTTAGACAAAATAAAATCAAACTCGTCACATACACCATTAAAAGATCGCAAACACAAGTTAAACACAATGATTGAATCCGAAGTTCGTTCTGTGAAACGGAATTGCTAGTAATGGGGAGTTTCGGAACCGACGAGGAGGAGTGTTCCACGGAATCAGTTCTAGGAGTTATGGACAATCCACATGGCCCATTATAAGGTCGTAGATGAACAGCCGTTGCAGTTTAATACGCCTGGCTGAGAGGGTTTCCAAATCAATCAGCTTGCAACGGTCGGGATAAGCGGGAAGGTTGACTGGATCATTCCATGGGAGCCGACGCAAGGCAAACCTCATTAAACTTTTCTGAACCCGCTCAATTGCAAGAGTATGCGTGACGTAAGATGGAGACCACACCGGTGAGGCGTATTCTAAGATGCTGCGAACTAGCGAGCAAAAAAGCGTCTTAAGGCAATAAACGTCATTGAAGCCTGAAGCATGACGACGAATGAAACCAAGCACAGTGTATGCCTTGGCAACAACGATGCTCATGTGCTCATTGAACCTCAGCTTCGAATCAATCGTAACACCCAGATCACAGATAGAACTTACACGTTCCAGAGAATCCGATCCCATATAATACTGGTGCAGAATGACGTTGTTGCAGCGGGTGTAAGCCCTTTTTATCGTTTGCGCGCATGCCGTTGTCACCACACCAGACTAGCAAGCGGTTTATATCCTCCTGAACTTCGATACAATCGGCGGGAGAGATAATCACGCGGAAAAATTTCAGATCATCGGCGAATGAAAGTTTGGACGATGAAAGCAGTTCACACAAGTCATTCACATAAATAATGAAAATAAGAGGGCCGAGAACACTGCCCTGGGGCACTCCAGATGGTATGTTGAATGTCCTGGAACGCACTGAATTCACAGTTACGAAAGCATTTCGATTAGACAGGTACGAGTAGAGCCATTCAGTGATCCATGTTGGAAAGCCTAGGTGGCTCATTTTTCCAATGATGAGATTGTGCGGTACTGTATCAAACGCTTTTGCAAAGTCGATATAAACCGAATCCACTTGTCGCTTTGACTCCAGTTCACGTGATATCGCTGAAACGTAGCACATTAGGTTCGATGTTGTAGAACGGTGCTTCACAAAGCCATGTTGAGCAACGGAGATGATCGGTGCAACAGCTCTGTATAATACTGAGTAGATTAGCAATTCGAAAACCTTACTGAGAGTGCAAAGTATGGATACTCCACGATAATTTTCGACACAAGTGTAACTTCCGGACTTATGGATCGGTACTATGGACGCCGTTTTCCATGCAATTGGGAATGTTCTGTCCTTGAGTGAGCGGTTGAAAACTGCAGCGATGGGCATTGCAAGAGTAGTGGCGCAATTCTTCAAAAATACAGGAGGCAGGCTATCTATTCCGGGTCCTTTCGTTGAGTCGAGGTCTTCAAGGGCTTTCCGAACATCATTCGTAGAAAACTGTATGCATGCCAAACTAATGTCATAGGACGGTATCTGTTCAAAGGGGTTCCGACGTTGAACAGGAGAAGCTTTACTAAACACGCTTTCGAAGAATGTGGCAAAGAGATTGGCTGCTTCTGAGCTAGATTGAGAAGTAGTTCCATTGAAGTTGACAGAGCCAGGAACGCCGTGACTAGCTTTGCGCTGCTTGATGTACTCCCAGAAGCGAGAGGGGTTTTGTTTGACGGTTGTCTGAATCCTGAGCAAGTAGCTTTCATGCGTTGCCGAAAGGAGGGCTTTATACTCCGATTCAAGCTCGCGAAGTCTAGCTCTGTCGGAATCATTTTTCGTAATGAAATATCGATTACGCATCTTACGAAGATTGTTGCGCCGGCTACGCAGATCGGGAGTCCACCACGGTTGGTTGAAAACTGAAATCGAAGCAGGTTTTTTTCGACGAACATGGTGATTGATAACATCATAGAGTGATCCATAAAAGGCTGATAGCATCTGGTCCACGGCACCGTCGTTTAATAATCGTTCCCAATCAATGTTCACTAGAATGGAGTTTACCAAGTCAAAATCGCATGCGGAATAGTCAAACTTAAAACATTGATTTTGGTTGTCAAGTGATGTTGGCGCGTCGCTATCGTCAAGCAGTAAAACTACTGGTGCGTGGTGATTATCAATAGGCAACAGAGGAGACGATGGTGCAATTAAGTCAAGATATTCCGGGAAATTGGTAAATACCAGGTCCAAAAGTTTTTCATTTGCATTGACGAAACTATTAATCTGCCTCAAGCCATTCGTAAACATTGCTTCTGTAAAGTCCAGCTTAGTATCAGTGGAAACATTCGAAGGAATGTATCCATTAATGTCCTTATCGAGATGCCATCGCAAGTTAGGAAGATTAAAGTCGCCGACAGACAAAATAATGTCATTCTCGGTCAAACGATCTGCAACAAGTTGTACCGCACTGGCATGAGCAGTATATAACTCGGTATTCGAATTAGGTGGGAGATAGATAGCAACTATATAAAGCGAACGAGAATTCAACTTTATGCAAACTGCGATTTGTTCGAGTTCATTGCAGTTAAGCATCGAAACAGAATTGCATTTCAGTGAGCTTTTAACCGCAATTAGCTCACCACCACCCCGCAAATGCTGACTCGTCAATGCATTACGATCACAACGGAAGAAAATGTAATCGGACGAAATTTCTCTGCTGTCAATATCTGCCCGGAGCCATGTTTCCGTGAAGATAAGCACGTCATAATCACAGCTAGATAGTGCCAAACGTAGCTGAGGGATTTTTGTGCGCAAGCCCCTGACATTCTGGTAGTACGCGGAAAGAGTGCGATCAGGAGCACATTTCTCCACGATAGGCGCATCGGATGCCTGACGATTTGTTGGCATGCTAGGTGAGGCGATGTTAGGTGTATTCGCTTCCGTGATAGATGGTTCAACAATTTCGATAGCTTCGTTCTCGGAGTGAAGTTCGGTTAGAATGTGGCGACTAGAAGCGGTGGACATTACTGAGGGAGAAAAACTCCTAACATGTGCGTACTTGCCTGCGTTGAAGATTTGGAAGACCCCTTCTCCAAACTCATACACAGGGCCGGGATGGCTGCAGATCGCTGGCAGGAGTGGCTCGACTCTGACGAGGGGATTTGGGGCTTCCATGAGACTTGCAGGCGTGCATCCCGGTGTTGTGACGTCTGTTGCGGGCTTGCTCGAAGAAAGTGGTACATTGAAAACCCTCAAACCGTGCGACGAGCGTTGAGAGTTCGAACAGAGAATGGCTGGTGTTGGGTTGCTGGAAGCGACAAACGTTACCGGGTGGAAGGAGTTCTCATTGCATGCATACTTGCCTTTTAAAATTAGTTGGACAATCCACCTGAACGACGGGTGAATTAACTTTTCTACTCTCACGCAAAGTATTTTACAACACCCGTTCGATTTTGGCAACAAGATTAAACTATTCTAGACTTCTGAAACGAAAAAAAAAGATTTTAAAAAACCTCGATTTTCCCCGTGTTTCAAAATCGAACCCCATTAAATAGGAACCATGCTGGAATCTAACGGGTACTGTAATGTGTCGAAATATTCATTTTAAAGTCAAGTTGGATTTTTATATACGACAGCCACAGAGTTTTTTAACAGTTTTTACTGAAAATGTACTTTTCCTCGCGACCCGTTCACCCACACTGAAAATTAAATTTCGTTTTTATTACGAAATCGAATGTAGGGCTAACAAATCTATTCGTTGTTTTCTGCAACGAAATTGATTTGTACTTTTCAAGAAACTACCTTTGTATTCAATGCCAGAATGCTGTTATATAACTGTTAAAAGCACGAGGCATTAGTTGACACAGAAAGAACACTCGTTCATTGTAAGAAAACAATAGAAAATGCTACGAATATTTTGTTATCAATAAAGAAGAAACGTCTCTCAGGTGGTTGTATGATTGACTGACAGACCCGGTATGTAATTGAAAAAAAAAAACGCAAACCACGGGGAGTTCTTCAGATTTTTTTAAAATATTTCTGACATGAGGTTCGAACCTGTATTTTTGGGAACACTTGTTATTGAATCCATGGTTGATCTCACTAAGCCATGGTTGCTCGTTAGAAATTACTTGATTAATGAGTATGAACGTATAACTCTGGATAGCACTTTAATTTTTATTGTGGGATAAATCAATAATTCCAGCCCACCCAAGCAGCAAAACCAACATGTATGAGTACGATTGAAGAGAAGCAGCAGCTGGTTGGTCTTCACGAAATTCATTTCGTGCATTGTACAAAAAGGTGTAATGATAGCATTTCACCAGATGACAAGCATTAAGAATGTATTATAAAAATTATGAGACATCTGTTCTTTGTACAAAATCCATGTTTACGAAACGAGGGAAAAGCTAATTCACGAAAATAAATTTTATAAAAATAAATATATTGACAAGGCAGCACTGCAAAAACACTGTTTTTTTACTCACCGTGCTCACACCATTTCAATAGATTTTTTTTAATGGTTGTTCAAATAAAAAGTGGTTAGCTTTTAACAAACTTACATTTTGAGTTTTGGTGGCTTATAGCTTATGGTTTGTGTCATCTTAAATTACCTTCAGTTTAATTATTTTCTCTGTTTTATCCAAACAGGAAAACCAAGCATAGTTTTACAACTCGACGTAAGTTGCAATTGTAAGCAAGCTGTTTGTGATAAATTTTTGCTACTTGCATTCTTAATACACGAGTAATAAGAAATAGTTTTATTCATCAATGACGAAAAGGAATACAAATGCGTTCTATCTGTTACTCCTCAATATTTTTAAAATAGTTCAGATACACTGGTGCATCGGCGTTTTGAAATTTGAACCGATTTATCTGATATGATCCTAGCGAAACACTATCTGTCGAAACGGTATAGTCGATGGCATAGTGTCGTCGTATCAAGTGGAGTGTATCTGAGTAGTATGAAACAAAAAACGGTTTATTATTGAATGTTATTAAAATTGTTGTTCAAATTCGAGGAAAACCATCATTTTGCATAATTTTCTCTTCGTGGTTATTGCAGCGGCATTTATTTAGTTTTTTTTTTCGTTTGTTTCTTTGAATTACATTTATGGTACTACTAGATAACAATAAATCAAAGAACTGCTAATAATTTACAAAAATCATTGCGCAATTCACACAATGTGCACTCACCAGCAGAGCACTTTTCCGAAATCAAATTTAGAATGAGAAGTAATGAACATCGACTTTAATATTAGCTTTCTTCTGGGTTCATGCGAGTGTTCTCGACTTGTTGTGGTATGTATTTGATTGATGAATTTCCTGCCAATGAACCTATTCAACTTAGTATTGTTTTATGCCATTGTTTTACAAAACCGTGTGCTCATCGAGTCCTTATGTATGTATCCTATGCGGTGATCCGTTTTGTTACAAACATTCTTCTATTTATGAACACGCGCCGAACCATCGCACATAAATTCAGCGCGTTTTCTCCCATAGAAACGGATAAAAGCTTTGAAGGTGGGGCAGCTCTCGAATCTTCCGATCCGCCCCTAAGCATCTTGCTATGAGGTACCAGGTGGTTTTCCACTGACTGCCTGTCGATCTGCCAAATTTGGAAGACGTCTGCATTGAGTTATCTCAAATTATAATAATCCGTCCACTATATCACAATATATTGGGATTGTTTGAGCAGATTGGAGATAATGAAATCATTGGGTATAGGAACCAGTCTCCCCCGGTTGGTGCTGAACCGATGAGCCTGGACATCAATAGAAGCATAAAGTTGCCAGAAGGCACGAAATGCATTTACGCACTCTTATTTTTACCACCCAGTCAACACGGAATCGCATATGATACCGCATATGAGTACAACGTGGAGGCGATATACGTTCATTCGTCCATTTAACTCCATGTTAACTGTACGCATATCGCCTCCACTTTATACTCATATTCGTTATTATATGCGATCTTGTGTTTACTGGGCAAATCCCTCAATCGCAATTTTAAATGAATTAGCATAGATTGTTCTTAAGAAGCTTCTACTTGATTGATACAGTTGTAAAAATTGAATGTTTACGAAAAAGAGTATGTTTCGAGGATCGGCTGTGAAAGGTTGTGTCGATGCTTAATTACGCACTATTTTGCTATCGGGCGTGGCGCGTTTCGTATTGTTTCGGTTGTCTAAAATTCAGCGATGCGAGTGATCGAGTGAGCATAGAAAAAAAAGCTACAAAAATGCTTCATGGTGAGATGTGGTGGTTCGCCGGGCTGGTGGACCGGTGGTGAGGATCACAATTAATTTTCATCCATAATAATGGTTTGCCATACTCGCCATGTCACTTGTAGTAAGTAAGCCACTAAACCTTTTTGTGAGTGGCTCCAATACCATCCTTACTATTGGTTGAAATCGGTTCAAATCGGATTTCCAGCATTATAGAGAATCTTTTTGTTTTTCTAATGAAAAACCATCACTTGGTGAGTGGCGCCAATAGCATCCTCACTGTTGGTATAAATAGGTTCAAATCAGAAATCGGTACTAATATTTAAATATTTCACTAAACGCCGCGTGAATTCAGTTTATCGTTTAACAAAAAGAAACCCGCTGCCACCCAATCTTGTTATCCAACATCCCAGTGATTTCTAGTGAAAGTGCAGAGGTCTCGGCTTTCAATGAAACGAGTATCACATCGACACATTCCTACCCTTTGCTTATTTGACCTGCATTCGGGTGAAGCAGGCGCCAGTATTGCCTTAGTTTGGGATCACCAGTTTTTACACATTGAGGATGTATGCTATTCTCAACCATCATCTGTTGGTTCTCTGTGTTATAACAGCTGATCTGGCAGCAACGGAGTAGCAACTTTGGGCGGTCAATCATGCTCATTATCTTGCTCATGCTCATAGAAAGGGATAAAATCTTTGAATAGGATAAGACCACTACAACTTCTCGAACTGATTAGCATGCTGTCTTGCTTTCTCACACGCTTATCAAATTACTGGTCTGAAAATCGGATACGAGTCATCTCGTCTCACCTGGATTACATCGCAGCATGTGCTCCATTTATATCTCTTGGATACAGAAACAATATTTCAAAATACTGAATCAAACTGTAAGATATGATTAACATATATTCTCAATAATACGAAACTAAAGTACCGTTAACCGGGATATTATTGATCAGCGGGGTAATATTGATCAGTTTGGCCCATATCATGAATAGTTCAAAAATACATTTCCCGTTGATAAACTATCTAACTATGAATTATGAATTGTGTTCCTCAATCTAGTGTTATTTGGCTTTCAAAAGCTATAACATTGGTTAAAATATTAAGTTTTTTGATTGCCAAGAACTAAAAATTCAACTGGGAATAGCATTTCTCCTCTTTCAGCTAGCGGGAATCAACCAATCAATGCTTGAATCATAGTTAACATTACACGCTAGAGATATTTTTTTAGATACGCTAGGTTAGCTAGGTTGGGTTTAACTATTTTAAAAAAAAATCACATGGATGTCCACTTTTTGCGCTTTCTTGCTACAACTTATTACAAAGTTGCGCTTTTTTGCTACAACTTATTACAAACTTCGCGCTTTTTCATTGAGGTAAAGGGGCAAACATTAAAAATAAATGATAAAAAATTGAAACAAACATTAAAAATCTAAAAATAAAATCAAAAGTTAGGGGGGGGGGGGGGCAAGATGATGCATAAAAGCTAGTTGTATGTATGTATGTAAGGTAGCCACCATCCCTTCTTAGACCTTGTCATGTATGCAGCTCTACTTAAAAGCAAGATCAAATTGAGTCACCGGTTTGTATTCACAGTAACGCTGTATGAAGGGCCAAAAATGGTGGGGCGGACCCATAAGCAGAGACACTTACGCGAAACCCGCGGGTACATAAGATTCTCCTTCCAACGATACGGTCCAACAAATCGAATAACCCAATTCGCAATACCTATTAAGCTTTCTACGGGATGGCTTGATAAAAGGGTAACTCTCGTTGAAACTGTTGGAGTAGAATTCACAGCATCACAATTGAATCGGTAGGACAAAGACAATGATACTGTTTGTTCCCTCCTAGACGCCGGTTGTCATACCACTCCATTGTCCAATTCCAGCTTGAGTGATACCTTGATTCTCCCTCTCTTCCCAATATATATTCAATGTCATATAATAATATACAAAATAAAGTGAATGAATATTGTAATGATAAAAAATATAGTGAATGAATATTATAACGAAAAATAATATAGTGAATGAATATAAGAACGCTAGTAAAATCCCATGTTTGTACCTCAAAGTTGAACTTTATTTACAATGATTTAACAAAATTTGGGATATCCATGGATGATCTGAAATTATATAGCATGTTAAGAATAGTAGACCTTGTTTCAAAGGTACTTAAGTTATTTTAAAGAAATAATTTTAAATGCAATAATATCACATAATTAATTATCATAACATTAAATAATAAACTGACGTTATAATGCAAAATAATAATACGAGCAAGCCAGAAGAATATACAGAGGATAGGAAAATTGGTTGAGATGGGCAAAATTTTTTTTGCACAAATTCAATTCCTTATAACTTTTTGAATTTTTTTTTAATTTGGACAAAACCGAAAACATTTGACGGCAAATTTAGTCAAAATTCAGGAACATGCATGGTCACGAATACTGGCCACCGGACATCGGAGATGTTCTGGATTTTCAGAGGGCGTGTCAAAAAGAAATTTTTTCTGCTGCTCGTATTTTTGTGTGGTGTGAAGTTACATCGATGACCTTTATTTTTCTAGAATCAAGAACTCATTGAAAATTGAATGCCGGTGGTTGCACTAAGATCCGTTGAAAAACTTCCGAAATATGGCCATTTCCGTAAAACTGGTTCCGGATACTATGGTCAATCATGTATATCCTTCCAATCATGTATATATCACCAAAACATCTAGATTTTTCATGGAGGTGCTTCAGGGAGCATATTCAGGACGATCAATTGCCCTGAACACTCTGTAGTAGGTTCCAGGTGCCCCGGGGGAAGTGGCCAATTTGGAAAATGTCCGGAACTATATCAATATGGGTATCAAACTTCAAGATTTTTCGAGGTGATACTTCTAAATGCATTTTAGAACCAGCAGCTGCCATGACCACTCTGTAGTAGGTTCCAGGTGCCCCGGGGGAAGTGGCCAATTTGGAAAATGCCCGGAACCATATCAATATGGGTATCAAACTTCAAGATTTTTCGAGGTGATACTTCTAAATGCATTTTAGAACCAGCAGCTGCCATGACCACTCTGTAGTAGGTTCCAGGTGCCCCGGGGAAGTGGCCAATTTGGAACATGCCCGGAACCATATCAATATGGGTATCAAACTTCAAGATTTTTCGAGGTGATACTTCTAAATGCATTTTAGAACCAGCAGCTGCCATGACCACTCTGTAGTAGGTTCCAGGTGCCCCGGGGGAAGTGGCCAATTTGGAAAATGTCCGGATCCATATCAATATGGGTATCAAACTTCAAGATTTTTCGAGGTGATACTTCTAAATGGCCATCATCAATGGTGCCATGTTCAATTTTCATAAGTGTCCCCTCCGCCTCGTAGCATATTGTCACAAATCCATTAGACCCCCCCTCTCCCCTAAAATGCTACGTCATTGATGGACGACCTTTAATAAGCTCATAAATAACCTTATGAATTTTATCTAGGTGTGTACGTAATCAGTAATCATCTTAAAAAACCAATACATTGATGAAATTTCATTTTTGTATTTTTGTTGCTTCATTTTGCCTTATGTTTTTCGTTATAGAATTCGCATGAGTGTGAGTGCGCTTTCTATTCAGTGGTCACGGTCAGAACTATGGAATGTTTTGTCTGCTTCTTTTGTTCTCATGGGATGGTGTTAGGAGAACTGCAACTGTTAGGAGAACCATCCATCGTCCACACGGTGAAGTTCTGGTGGTTGCGGTGTGTCGGGCATGTAGCCAGAATGTCGGACGACAACCCGGTTAAGATGGTGCTCGATAATGATCCGGCCGGTACAAGAAGAAAACGCGCGCAGTGGCCACGGTGGATCGACCAAGTGGAAGACGACCTGCGGACCCTTCGCAGACTTCGAGGCTGGCGGCGCACGACCATGGATCGATTAGAATGGAGACGACAGCTGTATACAGCAAAAGCCGCAGCGGCTTTAGTTTGGTTATCCATTATGAGTTTATTTCGGAAAATATTCAGCAAAAGCCGCAGCGGCTTTTGTTTGGTTATCCATTATGAGTTTATTTCGGAAATGCGTTTGAATTTTTTTTTCATAAGGACGATGTGTTTTATTAATAGCGAGTGGGGCCTCCGTCTGCCGCCAGAACAGCCTAGATTCGACGGGGGATGGATTCATAAAGTTGTTGAACCGTTTCCAGATGAATTTTTTACCACTCATCGATAAGCATTTCTTCCAACTGCTTTAACGATGACGGAAGGGGAAAACGTTTCTCACCCTTGCTTCGAGAGTCGACCATAGCGGCTCAATTATATTGAGGTCCGGTGATTGTGCAGGCCAGGGCAGGTGATCAAAATCATCAGCATGTGCTTCGAACTACGTATTGATGATCTTCGCTCTGTGAATCGAAGCGTTATCATCCTGAAAGGTTCCATCCCCTCCAGGAAAAAACAATTCCATCATCGGCAGCACCTAACCATCAAATAAAAAATAAGATGTTATATTCAGGATTTGTCATCATATGAACAAATACCTTGTCTTCCAAAATAATTTGATAATCGACAGCGTTCACTTTTCCCTCAAGTGCCATAATAGAACCAAGTCCATGCCAAGATATGGCACCCCACACCATTACTGAGCCACCGCCATGCTTGACGGTAGGAAGAAGACACTCTTTATCATAAGCCTCTTCCGGTGAGCGCCAAACGTATACTCGTCCAGTTGTTGGAAAAAGTGTGAACGATGATTGTTGCCCCCATTGCTCCGCCCTCCTTTCTTTGTGTTCTTTCCCCCCTCTCTTTCTTCCGCCCTCTTTCTCCGCAATAACCGCCGGTTTACAAAAGCCCCGCCGCCCCGCATGTTTTTTTTATGCTCTTCTCCACCCACCCACCCAGAAAAAAAAAAAACCACAAAAGAATCATTCACAGCAGCAGTTGCTTTTACAGCAGAAACCCAACGGTCACACTTGACGCCCCCCCGCAATGCCCTTTGTTGTCCCTCCCCCCCCCCCTTTTTTCCCCCCCCTTTTTTTTGTGGTGGTTTTTCCCCCCCTTTTTTTGGCCCGTTTTCCCCCACCTGTTGGGGGGGGAACCCCCCCCAATCCCCTGGTTTCCGTAATCGATGCACCTGCTTCACGTGCACCGACTATGCGGCCACGCTGGAACTCGGATAAGACGGACGACATTACGAACCGAACAACAAGAAGATGACTTTTTGTACAACAACAAAGCTTCTGCACACGGGCTGCAAAATGGTGAGTCGACAATGGGCGGGGAGCGTGCGTCCCCGCAACATAGCCCTGGTCCTCACAAGTTCCTACCTCATGCTTCCACGGGTCAAGAGATGACAAAGACCGCCAGCTAAGGGTTGCGTACTTAGCTGGTAGTGCAGCCTGGGCACTGTTGTCCTTCTGACTTCAGCTAGATTGAGGAGGTGCGTGCCGAGCGTCTGTGTCCACCAAGGAGGTGCGGTCTTTCCTGGCATCGGCAGCGCGACCCGGTAAGGTAGTATGCTGAAATCTTACCCTGCCACGAAAAATGGAAGTATTCTTAATACGGTCCGACGGTGCTAATTTCAGATAATAATAATTTCAGTGCTAATTTCAGGTATAATAATTTAAGATTATTTTTTCCCTCGTGGCTATGATGATGCAAGTTCGTTTACAATTGTAGCAGGACCACAATCTGCAGACATAACAAGTGTAATGGTTATTATAATTTTATATTATCACAAAACCTTCACAATATTTTTAATGCTATTTTCAGCTTCGCATTTATGCATCGTTGTGAGTCTAAGCCAACCTAACTCACGCTATGTATATGAAAAGATACGATGGTTTTTAATGCAATTTTTTCCCTTCTTTATCATAAGACAATTAAAAATACAAAACCTAACATAGATCCTACATCTTCTATCACATCATATCACATTGGAAATTTCCGTTATTTCAGAGTTTAAAGCAACTAACACCGCTGCCGAAGAGGCAAATGGCTGCATTTTATAATTATATATACATTATTTAGTATTTTATTGCAACATCGTATTATTTTCATCATTGTATATTATTAAAAACATATTGAAATTATTATTAAAAATAATAATAATAATAATTAAATTTTATCTACTTCCAGGATACAAGGAAGTTTGTTCCAGATAGTATAGCTATTTTTTTGTCATTGTAGCTCAAGGTTCTTTTCTATTAAATCAGATCATTGGATATTATTAAAATTAATAAATGCTTTTCAATTCTGCTGATTATGACCCATATGTTATAAATAAGTACATATTTTTTATTATTTAGTATAAACTTAAATGCCATATTGCATGTTTATACTTCATTTAATTACGAAATGGTTTGGCAGAAAAGGGTTCACATTCCGGAGTTACATTCAACTACCAATGATTGAGCTGTAATGAGGCACCAAGCAGCATATAATTTTCATATGTCTATCATTGTTTCAGTTATTTCATCATATTATATTATTTACAACCAGGTAGACCAGGGAAGGTAAGATTATTATTATAAAGAAAAATACTCTACATTATTATATGAACATCACTATATTATACATCAAATAAAAAGGGTTGGGAAGGGACCATCAGAGCACCGCATTGAAGCAATTTGGATGGGGAGAGTGGAATTGCCAACTCCCTGTCATTAACAATTCGTGAATTGAGGGCGAGCTCTTCTACCCACTCATTGGGAAGTCCTCACGTTTGATGGCTTGTTCGACATTAGATTGTAGGATTCTAGCATTGGAAGGAGATTCTCATTATCCCGTGGATTACGCGTAAGTGTCTCTGCTTACGAGTCCGCCCATCCGTTTTTGGCCCTTCAGACAGTGTTAAATTGAATACAGGCAGATGTCGAACTTGATCAAATCATTCGTAGAGGACGATCCACTGTCTTATGGCTGTGCCTGCAACGATGAGTGGTATCTTTTACATACATACATACAACAACAAAGCTTCTGCACACCATCCCATGAGTACAAAAGAAGCAGACAAAACAATCCATAGTTCTGACCGTGACCACTGAATAGAAAGCGCACTCACACTCATGCGAATTCTATAACGAAAAACAAAGCAAAAAAAAAAAAAAAAAAAAAAAAAAAAAAAATTTTTCAAAATTTTTGTTTTTTAAAAAAGATTACTAATAACGACCACCCCCAGAAAAAATTCATAAGGTTATTTATGAGCTTATTAAAGGTCGTCCATCAATGACGTAGCATTTTAGGGGAGAGGGGGGGTCTAATGGATTTGTGACAATATGCTACGAGGCGGAGGGGACACTTATGAAAATTGAACATGGCACCATTGATGATGGCCATTTAGAAGTATCACCTCGAAAAATCTTGAAGTTTGATACCCATATTGATATGGATCCGGACATTTTCCAAATTGGCCACTTCCCCCGGGGCACCTGGAACCTACTACAGAGTGGTCATGGCAGCTGCTGGTTCTAAAATGCATTTAGAAGTATCACCTCGAAAAATCTTGAAGTTTGATACCCATATTGATATGGTTCCGGACATTTTCCAAATTGGCCACTTCCCCCGGGGCACCTGGAACCTACTACAGAATGTTCATGGCAGCTGCTGGTTCTAAAATGCATTTAGAAGTATCACCTCGAAAAATCTTGAAGTTTGATACCCATATTGATATGGTTCCGGACATTTTCCAAATTGGCCACTTCCCCCGGGGCACCTGGAACCTACTACAGAGTGGTCATGGCAGCTGCTGGTTCTAAAATGCATTTAGAAGTATCACCTCGAAAAATCTTGAAGTTTGATACCCATATTGATATGGTTCCGTGCATTTTCCAAATTGGCCACTTCCCCCGGGGCACCTGGAACCTACTACAGAGTGGTCATGGCAGCTGCTGGTTCTAAAATGCATTTAGAAGTATCACCTCGAAAAATCTTGAAGTTTGATACCCATATTGATATGGTTCCGGACATTTTCCAAATTGGCCACTTCCCTGGGGCACCTGGAACCTACTACAGAGTGGTCATGGCAGCTGCTGGTTCTAAAATGCATTTAGAAGTATCACCTCGAAAAATCTTGAAGTTTGATACCCATATTGATATGGTTCCGGGCATTTTCCAAATTGGCCACTTCCCCCGGGGCACCTGGAACCTACTACAGAGTGTTCAGGGCAATTGATCGTCCTGAATATGCTCCCTGAAGCACCTCCATGAAAAATCTAGATGTTTTGGTGATATATACATGATTGGAAGGATATACATGATTGACCATAGTATCCGGAACCAGTTTTACGGAAATGGCCATATTTCGGAAGTTTTTCAACGGATCTTAGTGCAACCACCGGCATTCAATTTTCAATGAGTTCTTGATTCTAGACAAATATAGGTCATCGATGTAACTTCACACCACACAAAAATACGAGCAGCAGAAAAAATGTCTTTTTGACATGCCCTCTGAAAATCCGGAACATCTCCGATGTCCGGTGGCCAGTATTCGTGACCATGCATGTTCCTGAATTTTGGCTAAATTTGTCGTCGAATGTTTCCGGTTTTGTCCAAATTCAACAATTTTTCAAAAAGTTATTAGAATTTGAATTTTGGCAAAATTTTGCCTATCTCAATCATTTTGCCTATCCTCTGTAAAAAAAAAAAAAAAAACAAAAAAAAAAAAAAAATAAAAAAAAAAAAAAAAAAAAAAAAAAAAAAAAAAAAAAAACCCCCCCCCCAACAAAAAAAAAAAAAAAAAAAAAAAAAAAAAAAAAAAAAAAAAAAAAAAAAAAAAAAAAATTTCTCACCCCAAACAAAAGACCCAAAAAAACCAGGAGTTACAGAGGAATGCGAATCGCATAGGAAACGAACGGTCCTCGATAGGAAACTCAACAAGCTAAGAATAGGATCCCAACAGACACGGACCACACATCACACCAAGGAATAAGCCATACCTACACCCACCATCACCACGACGCCGGTGGTCCACGCCATTAAGGGACTGGTTGTCAACCGATCGACGACCGCATTCACGGAAGAACAACTGACTTTCCTCAACAAAGGATTAGGATACGCGGTTACAACCAAGCCCGACGTGGAGCAGATCATCATCGCGACGTGGAGACAGCGATTACACACACACTCCTGACATCTTTACAAAACACAGCTAGGACTATCACTTCAAACATTATTAAGGACGGACAAAAACAAAGACACAACAACGCGAAGGAAATTCGCATCGTTAAGGAACTGAAGTCAAAGCCTGTTGTTTACCTAAAAGCAGACAAAGGCAACAAAGTCATCATCATGGATAAGGAGGACTACGACATGCAGATGGCTTTAAAAATTAGTAATGGACCTTACAGGCAGCTTCGAGTAGACCCCCTACCAAACATGGTGAAACACGTGGATAAAACACTAAAGGAGTGTAAAGCAGTACTAGGGGATGCAGCAGTCCGTCTTCGCGAACAAAACCCCATCCTTCTCAGAATTAAAGGCCTCCCAAAAGTTCACAAACCCGGAAACGAAATGAGGGAGATTGTTTCATCTGTAGGATCTCCAGCCCATAAGCTAGCAAAATGGCTAGTGAAAGAATTTCAAGGTATCTCCGAGCAATTTCCAACAAGCTCAGTTCGTAACTCTCAGGAATTCGTACAACATCTTCTTTCATCAGGTCATATAAATGAAAATGAAGTAATGGTATCTTTCGACGTTACCGCCCTTTTCCCTAGCGTACCGATCAAGGACGCGATTAACCTTCTAGAAGATTGGCTTTTAAAACAAGGCGATGATACAGTATGGAAGCAAAAGGTGCGAATGTACCTTAAGCTCACCCGACTTTGCATGAAAGAGAACTACTTCACTTTCAGAGGTTCATTCTACAAACAACTAAAAGGAGCCCCTATGGGAAACCCTCTATCCCCATCCCTCTGTGAACTGTTTATGGCCAATCTAGAAACCATCCTAAAAAACGGAAGGATTACTTCCAACTCGTTGGTGGAGATACGTCGACGACATCTTCGCCGTAGTTAAACAAGAGGATCTCCCCTTAATTTTTCAAGCAATCAACAATCTCCACAAAGACATCAAGTTCACTCATGAAATAGAAAAGGATGGGAAACTTGCATTCCTCGACCTTCTAGTAGTGAGAATCATTGTCATCATCGTCTTTAGAGTTTGAATTTTTCAGAAAACCCACAAACACCCAAAGAGTCATCCCTTACACTTCAAACAACTCTTTCCAGCATAAAATGGCCACTTTTCACTACATGATCCACCGGATGTTGACCCTTTCTCTCAATAAAACTGGAAAAGCCAAAGAATTAGCATATTTCTTCGAAACTGATAGACTCAATGGTAACGAAAAGAGGACAGTTCAAGCTATCATCAAAAAAAAGGAAAAACTTCTTCATAGGAAATCACAAACAACCCTTTCCGATTCACCTGAAACCCTGAAACGTGTTTCTGTCCCCTTCGATAAAGATATTACGCAAAAGCTGAAACCTCGACTTAGGGAATTTGGCTTGGACTTAGTTTTATCTAGCAGGCACAGTCAATTGGCATCGTTGTTAGGCTCCACCAAAGATTCAATAGATGTATTAGGCAGAGCAGGGGTGTACAAAATTAAGTGTAAACACTGCAGCAAAATGTACGTAGGCCAAACAAAGAGAACCTTGGCAACAAGGTTCTAAGAGTATCTAGCGGAGGTGACTAAGGCTGTCAAACAGACTGACAAAGGAATTTCACATAACTTCAAATCGACAGTTGCAGAACACATCTTTACGGAAAATCACGACATAACGCCGAATGACATCACAATCTTACGGACCACCTCTACACCTTGGAAATTAGACGTCGCAGAAAGCTTAGAAGTCAACTAAACAAAGACAAAGGTAATGGGTACACATGGCTCTTTAACTTAATACCTAAACGACATCAAAGCCGACGCAGTGGAGCACCCGCTGCTACGGAATAATTAGGTTAGGTATAAGGAAAAGGCGAGGTAGATATCAAGCATAATATTTGTTTTGGACTCAGGATAGGTTAGGTAAAAAATGTTAGCTGTAGGTACAAGTGTTTGTAGTTAGAAAATAGAATAAATACGGCAGGTGGCGAAGGTTTTCTTTCAGTCGAGTATTAGTACACGACACTGAAGAAGTCTGCACATTGTAGACGAAATACGCGTATCCGTCAAGATAAGCAATAAAGGTAGTTGGAATTAAATGGAAATTACTAATCATTCCTCTTATTTTCTAGTAGGAAAAGCTGAAAATAGCTAACAATAAGGCGAAATAAATTTCATCTGAGAATGAATAATGAATAAAACAGAAACCTAATAAAACTACAAAAAAAAAATGAATTTTCTGATAACTCTTGTTGATTTGGACCCATAAATGATTGCTTATGTCTGTGAAATAGGAAATGAATGATTATAAATTATTTATTTTTGGTGAAGAAGGAAAAAGCTTTTTTGAGTAGAATTTGTCGTATATGATTCTTTCTAAAAAAAACGTTAAAAACCTTCCTATCTTTTCAAATAAATAACGTAGGTTAGGTGGGCTATAATTGACATGGACGAATATATGTGAAGCTGAAAATTACATATAAAATAGCATAGATAATATAGTGAAGGGCTGTTAAAATGATAATAACAATTTTATTTGTATTTACATGTCTACAGATTGTGGTCCTGCTGCAATGTATCATAACAACGAGAAAAAAAAATATTTAAAATTATTTAACCATACTTGAGAATTCCATGGATGATCTGAAATTATATACCGGATAAAGACTAGTATATCTACAATTTCAATGTACTGCTGCTACAGTGGAAAAATGAATTGATGTGATATAACCACAATGGAACTGACTCTTAGCTTCGGGTCCTGACAAAGAATTTTTTAAATTCAGATTTAGAGCTCCAAAACAGTTCGTCCAATCTTCTTGATGTCAAAACATATGTAGAAGGAAATATAATGTTCGTTTTGAAAAAAATCATTGTCTTAGATGGAAAATTACAACTAACTTAAGAAAATGGGATATTTTCGTGAAAATAAACTTATTTGTCGACATTGCATTCAAATTATCTCAGAAATGGCTTCTTTAAGAAAGTTGCTCACTAACAACATTTTGACATGAAACTATTTGAAAAATCATATAATATTATTATCCATTATAACAAAAAACTCAAAATGTTACTTTTTTGATTTTAAGTGCCCTATCTTAAAATAACTTCTATTATTCTTTGCATGACTTAAGAAGTTTCCAGAAAAAATGAAAACAATCGTACATCTCAAAGATAGGCATTCACCATTTTCATGTTTTATTCTTAAATATTTTGAAAAAAAAAAAATCTTCAGTGTATGATTTTTTTTACAAAGATTTATCTACTATGTACTTCTTCTCATACATAATTTCAATATAATCAACGGTTTAACGGTGATATTTTGAATATTACACATATGAAAACACATACGTCTTTTTGGAAAATTATTCTTGACTCAAAATCAGTTTTTGACCATGTGGGAAAAAAATGATTTCTGTTAATTTGGTCGTGGCAGATTTCATGTGTGATAGAGCAGCCACATCAACGTTCAAAAGTTCCTGAACTATATCATTGCTCTGATATTCCTAATTGTAGCACGTAGTAAAATGTCTCTTGTCTTCTATAAGTCAACGTGATGGAATTTAGTAAACACATGGCAACTCATTGGGAATGATCTCTCATATGCATCCGTCGAACCATTCTGGATGGCCGTTGTGAAAATATCACCATGAATATCTCACATGCGCATTGCTTGTTACCAATTACTAATGCATTTTTTGCTTTCTCAGTTCTCATGTTTTTTTACCTATCCCATAACCGCGAGCAATACCACGTGTCAAATACGTCGTGGGACTAGATCTGCATCAATGATTTATGCTTTTCAAAAGCAGAAACACCAGGATAACCACTTCGTGATCGTGAAGGAGTCTGGATGTGGACTGGGTGGATCCCGCAAACGGTTTTCAGACACATGAGAGGTGATAAGTGCTCTCAAAAAACGCGGAGAAAAACAGGTAATCGTTATTTGTTTTGACCCTACATCAAAGAAAGATTTAATTTATAAATGAAGAACGGTATATATCCCTAACCAATGTTACTTTTAGCAATACTTTCTAACACAAGGTAAGCAATCGAATAACCACTACAAAATGTACTATATATCCATTACATAACATATAACGGGGAATGGGAGGAACCCTTAGGGAATTCAAGTGAAACGATTTAGATTGGGAGCAAGGGACTGCCTCCTCCCTATTGTAACATTTCGCGAAACGAGAGCGGGCTCTTCGACTTCATCTATTGTGTTTATTCTGTCAATGGCGTTTGACTATAAGAAAATGGCAGCAGGGTAAATGCACCCTTTTTTTGGGGGAAATGCTCCTTAATCTTTAGAAAAATGCTCCTTAGATGCGTTTGCCCGGTATAATGCAATCGGAGGTATTTATCTTCTGGTTGGCGCTTGCCGGTTGTTTTGACGGGTCTTAAGTTTCTTCAAGATTGTATAGCGGAGCCTCGCTCCGCAATCTTCGAGGTAGTTTTGACGGGTTTAAATTTCATTTTGAAGAGTCTTAGTTTCGTTTTGACGACTCTTAAATTCAGAAACTTAAGACCCGTCAAAACTATACAATCTTGAAGAAATTGAAGACCCGTCAAAACACCCGGCAAGCGCTAACCAGAAGGTTAATACCTCCGATTGCATTTTGCCGGGCAAACGCATCTAAGGAGCAGTTTTCCAAAGTTTAAGGAGCATTTCCCCAAAAAGAAGGGTGCATTTACCCTTTGCCATAAGAAAATTGACTTCGTTGCTCTTTTGGATTTTCTTTATGCCATTGTCTGGGACGATTTTTTGTTTGATGGACTGAGTGCTGATGAAATAGCTGAAATGTTGTGCGCTGTACTGAATGATTGAATGGATACGAATGTTCCATATCATCGTCGTCTCCTCTATGGAGCTCTGGTTTGTTAGGAAAACTGAAACGAAAACAAAATGCTTCGCAGCGTAAACTCCGGCGATACCGTTCCCTCGCAAATGAGCGTAGTTCTCACTTGGCATATAATGAGTACCGTGAATTTAACTTTTCACTTTACAAATCGTACGTTTTAAGAGTACAAACTTATTTAAGGTGAAACACCTAGAGGTTTTGGAGCTATGTAAATTCTAAGTGGAAAAATACTACTATGTCAGCTAGCGTGTTTTTGAACGATGTTGAAACGTCAATGAGTAAGGAAAAGCGTGAAATTTTTGCTACTTAATTTTCGTCAGTGTTTGCTGCAGAAACTATTATCTCGAATGAACCCGACTCCGCTGTTTTGGACGTTCCTACGAACATTGTAGACGTGGATATTTTTTAAAATAACGCCCGTGATGGTAAATAATGCCATCAAGAAAATGATATGTACCTTCTCGCCTGGACCAGATGCTATTCCGTCCTCAGTGTATTGTCGCACCAACGGAGCTCTTGGCGAGCCACTCTGCAGGATTTTCAATAAATCTTTTGCCGAAATGAAATTCCACGCAGTGATTAATGGTTCCGATACACCAGAAAGTAGACAAACGAGACGTTAAAAACTACCGGGAATCACTAATCTTACAGCTGCCTCTAAATTTTAAGATAATAGTTAGTGAGTGGTTTCATTCTCGAGCGCACCAAATGCAACATCTCTGGCGACCATCATGGTTTCGTTCCTGGTCGTTCGGTTACCACCAATCTACCAATCTTCTGGCACAAGTAGACGTCGTATATACTGATCTAAAAGCAGCGTTTGATACAATGAACCATGAAATTCTTTTGGCGAAGCTATCCAAATTCGATACGTCGGAACGATTGACATCATGGCTGTGTTCTTATTTAATAGACAGGTCTCTGCGAGTGCCACTTGACACTTCCTGTTTTTTACGAACTCGTCAGGTGTTCCACAGGGTAGCAATCTTGGCCCGCTGATGATTATTCTATAATTCAACGACATATTGCTTCTATGCTGATGACATAAAACTACTTTTTTTTGGGTGTACGGACTGCCGAGAATTGTATTCGTCTTCAATCATTGGATCGATTTACTGATTGGTGCCGTCGGAACAAACTAATGATCAACATTCCAAACTGTATGATAATGTCGTATTACCGCATCAAGCAGCCGATTGTTTTCGACTATACCATCAATGGCGTCATTCTTCATAGAACCGACCAGTTCAGCGATTTAGGCGTTCTACTGGATCACAAATCATCGTTTAACCTCCACCGCTCTGCTGTGATCTCTAAGGCTAATCGCCAGCTAGGGTTTGTGTCGAAAATCTGATAGCTCTCTATTGCTCACTGGTACGACCGATCCTAGAAAATGCTACCTTGGTCTGGCTTCCATATCAATCGACTTGGAGCTTGAGGATCGAAAAAATACAGCACAGGTTTATCCCGATGGTATAGCGTAATCTACCATGAAGTGATCCGCTAAATCTTGAGCCGTATTCAGATCGCTGCAATCATTTGCAAATGCATACATTGGAACGCCGACGTAAAAATCAACAAGCGATTTTAGTTGCAAAAATGTTGAACACTGTGTGAAAAAATGTAGTGGAATTCATAGGACTATCGTATGGAAATTTGCCAGCAGATTGCAAATTTCATACGATTCTCTTCTAATGGCAAGAAGTTTATAGGACGACGATCGTATGAAAACAGTTGCAATCGGGATTCGAACCATGAACCTCGGGATTCAGAGACGAGCCACAATCCCACGAGACTATACACGCTTGATAAGTGATGTCAATTGAAAGTGTATAAGAGGCATGTTTTTCTCTATCAATGCAACAATAATCATTTCATACGATTTCGTATGCAATGAGTCTTGGACCCTTGCTTTGTGGTTCATAGTTCCGATCGTATTAAAATCGTACGAATAATTTCCTGAGTGAATGGAGAGGTTGACTGCTCGCGGCTACTCTCTTAACTGAACCACCGAGAGCATTACGGAGTGGTACTCTTCTCCAACCAAGATTCCATCGAACAACTTTTGGTAACAACGAACCACTACTATAATGCGAGCGTTTACGACTTTCAAAGAATTGTTTGAATTTGGTGAATCTTCTGCTCACTTTTTGGCTTGTATTTGTAATGCTCGTTTTTTTTAGTTTTAAGTTTGTGTCATGTAGGCAATAAATCTGATGAGATAAGAAGATTAAATAAAACAGAATAAAAAATTTAGGGCTCGATTCTAGTGCTGTGAGTGTGAACTTGCTTTTGGAAGGAGATTCTCTTCCCTATGTATTGATTTATTTATTTATTTATTCGTCAACAGATAAAAATGTTTATCCCATTGACAAAAGTATAAAACTGAATAACACACAACAATTAACACATACATCTTCGTTAACAACGCTTATTAACCTCACGGGATACATTAATATTAAACACGTTATAATAGATGTTGAAAACGCGACACATGCTTAGCACAGGTTCGTGTTTGCCGTAGTTGGTCCTTGAGTGCCGGTTTATAAAGAAAGATTGTAAACGTAGGTTTCGTCGTCGAGTGTTGATCTTCAATAGACCAAGTAAAGTGGAACAGTCGATGTTTCCCTGAAGGAGATCACCAACAAAACACGCATTGGCCACCATACGCCTCCCTCCCAACAATTCCACGTTTATGAGCTAACACCGGCTTTCATAACTTGGCAATCTGCGAGGGTCTTGCCAACGAAGATGTCGCAAATCAAACGTATAAACCTTCGCTGAACGGATTCGATCCTCTGGTAGAAAGGGGCCCAAACGACAGCACAATACTCCAAAAAAGGACGAACCAAAGAGCAGTATAGTTCTTTCAGACAAAACACGTCTTTGAAGTTTTTTACGAAGCTTCAGCTTCGTAAGCACTATGAATGCTAGCTGCGATGAGGCTTTAGAAACAATATAGGCAATGTGGTTCTCGAATGACAGTTTGGAGTCGAGCATTACTCCCAGATCTTTGACTGTTGTTTCACGTTTCAAGCGCGTTCCTCGAAGGATGTAGTCGTGGAGATAGATCGCACGTTTTCGGCCAAAGGAGATAGCCGGGTATTTGGATACATTTAAGGACATTCTGATGATCCGGCACCAGTCGTCGAACACTTGTAGTTCCTGCTGAAGAAAGTGGGCGTCTTCTGGACTTGTTATGAAATAGTACAGTTTAGGTCGTCCGCGTAGTATAATTTCAGGAATCTGAGGACTAAGTTCTCGTCGTTCATATATAACAGGAAAAGGAATGGGCCAAGGTGGCTGCCTTGCGGAACGCCGGATGTTACTGAATAGCTGGACGAGGTGTAATCTGAAATCTTCACAGACATAGTTCTACCAGTCATGTATGAGCGGAGCCAGTTCGTATTTGGAAATTGCAATCTGATGGTTCATTTTATCGACGGCCGCAGACAGATCTGTTTATATAGCGTCTTCTTGATGACCGCGTTATATTTCGTGGATGACGAACGATATAAATACGGTAAGGTTGGCCGTCGTCGAGGGCTTGGGTATAAAACCGTGTTGGTTAGGAGAAATAGTCTGTGAATAGTCATGGACCAGCCTTTGGAGAACAATTAGTTCGAATAGCTTGGATACAGCACTTAGTGTAGCAATTCCACGATAGTTGGTGACGGATTGTTTGCATCCCTTTTTGTGTATTGGGAAAACAAACGACTTTTTCCAGCATTCAGGAAACACACCGAAAGTTAATGACAAATTGAAGATAGTAGCCAGGGGCGCAGCGAGTGTGTTAAGGCAACGCTTCAGGAAAATTGAAGGAATACCATCAGGACCGCATCCAATTGAGTTTTTCATCTGCTTTCCGGCTGAAATCACCATATCAATATGGATAGTGAGTGCAGAGCTAAATACAGATAAGTGGGTAAAATTGCTAGTAGCCACTTGGAGGCCCTCGGTATCGAAAATTTCCTCGCAGAAGACACTGCTGAACTGTGTACGGAACAAGTTGGCGATATCCGCAACAGAGTCAGCTTCATGAGTGCCGTCAGTCATAGTGGACGGTAAACCGGTTTGCTTCCGCTGTTAATTCACGATCCGCCAAAAGCTCTTCGGCTTCGGCTCTGTAATTGAGACTGATGAGAGTTGTACAAGCTGTTATTGAGGTGTGTGTAATCATCGTTGGCACGTGCGTAGTTTGTTTCCTCAGAGCAGCCCTTTTAACTCGTTTCAAGTGTTTGAGGTCGGAATTAGACCAAGCAGGTTTGGGTGGCTTACGGTTGAGTTTCTTAGGCACGAATTGATCAAAGGCGTACAGCAAAATACCACACATAGTCGAAGCAGCAAAATTCGCATTCCCGTTTGCAGGGGTCATGTTCCAATTCACACCGGCGAGAAAGTTGTTCATTTCCTCGAAATCACCATGGGTGAAGTCATAATAAACGTTTTCGATGTTGTCATTGAAGCTATACTTAGGATTAAACTCCAGTGTCAGTAGCAGAGGGAATGATTTCTGTAGCTTTTGACTAGCGGTGTCGGAGCTTTAATAACGGAACATCTTTGACCCATTTCTTCGCTAATGGAACATAGATCCATCAAACGGTTATTCGCATTCGGAATGCCATTAACTTGCCGAAGTCTGGCGGTTGAATAAGCATCAAGCAAGGAGAGAGAAGCCGGTCTGAATGAGGAACATGAATTGTCTGGATAACGGAAACCGTTAGCATCGATATGCCAAGTAATCATGATGACGTTAAAATCTCCCACGATGACGATGTTGTCACTGGGTCCCATTGTAACCCTGCCACCCTATTTGTTTCCCCGCCTTGTTTGTGGATGGCTTAAGTGCCACTCCGTGAGGAGACCATCCACCTGTTAGAAGCTTACCCGGCCTGAGACCCTTTCAGGATGTGTATTCATGTGGAGGGGGAATGGGTGGATCGGATAATTATTTGACTAAGAAAGAACTAGAAACGATCTAGATGATTAGCCAAACCCAAGATCACGCGATGTTTCATCACTGGCCAACTTCACCGACAAATCGATCCCGAAAATGGAAAAATGAAGAGTTTTCCACTGGATGGTTTCGGAGTCACCTTCCCCAGTACAAAAAACCTACAGAAAATCACGACCACGAGCAATGTGAAAGAATCTTACATCACGTCATCTAATTCATTAAATAAAAATACTGTTCCGTTTGTCTGTGAAGCTGATAGCATTTATTACCGTAAACAACTGTTAGGATCCAAAAGAGCTTTCATTTAGATTTTAAGCTTTTAATTACATAGATTTGCCTAGGCCTAGCAAACGATTTCCCTCTAATTGAGTTCTCTCGTTCTCCTACGTTGGTTGCATACTCTCTAGAGTGCTGTTCTGTGTGCAATTCCGTATAGGCTCGAGAAGCTTTCTAGAGCGGCTAAGGAAACCTTCTGAGCAATGCCAGAATTGACCATACGTATGGGTTTACAATGCATGCATGCTTTACTCATGGTTTGGACGTAGGTTGGATGACTTTCTGACACTCTCGCTCTCTCTCTCTGCGGACGCTTTAGGGTCGATCACTAATCGGTCGCTACATTGAACTCCGGGTGTCATATGCTACGACGGCTGTTGCTTCTCCTTGCTCTCGATTGCTGTTGCTGGAAGTAAAGAACATATTCTATCCCGCGAAACATTTATCCGACCAACACATTTCTTCTAGAAACCCGAGAAAGAAGTAAAGTAGAAAGGTCATTAAAACATCAAAGGGCTTCAGGCGGGTCGCTGAACGCATTCGTATAACATGTCCGTTTGGTGATAACCACGCGGTACACAATTTTCGTAGCTGTGTAGCTATGCCTTCAATTAATGAAATCTGAGAAGCGGAGAAGATTTGCGGGAATTATTTACAAAAAAAAAAACTAAGTAGACTAATTTACACTTTCTAGATAAAAAAAATGTGAATGTTTTATATAACACAAAATATTGACGTTTTTAATACAAATTTGAACAAAATGTTTGTACGAATTACTATTTACACAAAAACATAACAAGTCACTAACGTGTCCGCTACACCATTTGTGACCCGATCCAATCCAAAGAAAGAGTGTGCTTTTCGCTAAACCTGCTGTCGCTTACACGATCGGGGCGATATAGACCACACAGATAAACCGAGTCCCGATTTTAGTGGATATCGCCACCCAAAGATGTTCAACCGTTGAGTCTTTGGGAGGCTTCAGAAGGCGAGATTTGAATTTTTAGCGCACGGCAAGAAAAACTCCTCCACCAGATTTATTGTTGCTATTGAGCGACGATCGGTCTAGCTGGTAGACATAATACATGTCGTCGAACAGTTGTTTCGATAATGTGTTGATATTAAGCTAGGTTTCCGTGAAGGCATAAACATCGTAGCATGCGTCACTGCATGCCAACTGGTTCTGGTAGTACAGAAGGGCTTTCAGTGAGGGGGCAGAGGATTTGGCAGGCAGCGATCTGAAAGACGAGGCAGCATCAGCCCGAGCAACGTCATTAGATAAAGGATACTTGCAATAAATGGCAGCTTGGAGAGCCCTGTCTCCATTATTAGACCCAAGGCCGGGACGACTTTGACGGCTAGAACTAGCAAATAGAACATCATTGAAACCAGGCAGTGGGCACAGGGCTTCCATACTGCTTTGTGACGTGCGTCCCAGACCAGTTGAAGTGACGGTTGAGGTATGTTGATGACGAGCATGGGTGAGATAACAGGTGTGTAACGGGCTGGCGGGCGTTGATAACGGCGGTCTAGAAACATCATCAGGAGAAAGAAGGCTGGAATCAGAAGATACAACTGGAAGAGTACGCTCTACAATTTGCGGGTACTTGCCTGAACTCGCAGCTTGGAAAACCTCTTGGTCAGAAGCGACATCAGGACCGCGACGACTACGGTGAACGACGACAGCAAAAGGCGGGACTGTGTCGAACTGAGAAGAGGCCTCCATAGTACTGTTCACTGCGCGTCGCGGTTTAGTTATTCCTCTTCCATGGCACCATCTCCCGACGCCGACTGAACTTTTCGGGATGTACAGTTTCCAAGTGAAGCAAGAGTCGGAGTTTGGGAAGATTTCCAAAAATTTGCGGCTGATCTGCTATCCTTAAATTCCTGGAAATAGATGCCTTTCAGCCACGTTGATGATGAAAGAGCTTTTTCCTTCAGAACTGCACTCAGTCCAATTTTAAAGCAGATGAAAGTCATAGAGCTGACGTCCATTCCGTTAACTACTAGTCTTAAAACCTCCACGTCATTGGTGCCAAAGCGATGCGTTACTAAAGATCGTACCTGCTCGACGGATACATCGCAGGAAATTCGTGACAGTTACAGCCAAAACTTTCGGCTCAAAGCTTAATTTACGGCCGCTAAATTGCTGAGTGTTGGGGATACTGACTCGACTGAGCCACACATGAGAGGTTCTTGCGGAGGCTTTTTCGATTCTGGTCTGCCAATAAGTCGACGACGAATAGAAACATTAGCATTTTCAGTGCGCTTCGAAGACCTCGGCGTTAATCTGTAAATCATATTGTATATTGTCCATTCTATTTTAATTAAAATTTCAGCACGCTTTGGAATCATCTTTGCACGTACAAGGATGGAAGGTTGCCCTTCACTTTTTTTTTACTGTTAAGATAGACGAAATGTTTGCTTCGGCAGAACTGTTGGTTTCCGTCAACCAGTTTAAGAACCTCTTATCTTGTGTATTCTTCGATCAATATATTTGTTCATATTTATTATTTAGCTTTTAACATATTTATTGTTTAACTTTTTATTTAGCTTTAATCAACATTTTCATCGACATGTTGTGAACATTTTCATATAAAAAGTGAGCCTGAAGGCCGTGGCCTTTTTCTCAACACTTGTAATGAAGCGTCAATTCTCCATTCTCATTTAATTATACTCTATTTATTATTGCATACCCATACATCTAAATAACTTTCAGGAGTAACGGAGAGCAACAGGAAACGGACAAACTAATCACCAACTTAATGTCTTAACCTTCTGCTCAAATATGAACGAGACATAAAACGGTCCGCGGATGACATATCATCATATTTTTTTTTTCTTAGATTGGTAGGACTGTTATACGTTTACATATCAAATTTGAGCACGATCTGTTTCGAAACTTTTTTTACGGCACTCTAAACAAGTCAACCTCTTGTGTGTTTTTCGAATTTTACTATGGAATCAAACGTTGAGCAAAGAATTAGTTTGAAATTTTGTTATTCCAACGGAATAAGTGCTTTGGATGCATTGAAAATGTTGCAGAAAGCCTATGGGGAACCTATGTGCGACCTGGTTTATGCTATGCTATGCTTCGAAGACCTCGGCGTTAATGAGTTGGAGTTGATAAGCGCAGTAAAGTTGTTGCGTAATTTGTTCTTCAGCTCGTTCATGATTTCCAACTTAAGGCTTTCGACAATTTCGTTATGCTTGCTGAGAAAAACTTCTTTACCAGATTCGTAGGCGGACCGAATTGAGCTGCGGACACGCATATATCTTATCAGAATAAGGAGTGTATCGAATATAAGCTATCCACATACATTTGCGTTGTACGCATGTATTTGTGATGGTTTTTTATGCTCTGAACACTGCATGCTGTGCGTTTGACTGTCAGTTTTCTTTTGTTTACTTGTTTGTACGGTTCAAATTCTGCGTTTTCAAAATGTCAAAAGGAAGTGAAAATTAAGGTTCTGGACACATGGCTAAGTGAGAAGGGTATTACTATGCGAAAATTGGCGAAGCGGTTTGGAATTCATCATGCGAGTGTTTAAACCATCATTAATAAGTTTGGGGAACACTATTCTTTGGATGAGCTACCAGGAAGAGGCAGAAAACCCGGTTCTTCCAACCCGAAACTGGAGCAGAAAGTAGTATCTCTAATCATGAAGAACAAATCAATGTCAATACGTGATTTGGCCAAAAAATCAGGAACGAGTGTCGGAATGATCCAGCGTATCAAGAGGCAAAACCACCTGAAGACCTCAAACAAGCAGAAAATCTCGAAACAAAGTTCAGAACAGAAGAAGCGAGCAGCAACAAGGGCCCGGAAATTGTATTCGCGTCTTTTGCAGCGTCCGGATGCATGCGTTTTGATGGACGATGAGACCTATGTAAAGGAGGACTCAAAAACCCTTCCAGGTCCACAATACTTTACTGCCGTCGTTGAGGAGGATGTGAGCGATGCGGACAGGTCAATTCAAGTGGAGAAATTCGGCCGAAAGGTACTGGTATGGCAAGCAATATGTTCCTGTGGTTGGAAGTCAACCATTTTTTACACTACCGGAACTATAAGAAGCATAGTACATATCCACTGTTTTGGCCGGATTTAGCGTCGGCTCACTATGCCAAAACCACTCTCAATTGGCTTGCGGAAAAGGGTATAGATTTCGTTGAGAAAAATATCAATCCACCTAATTGCCCTCAGCTTCGACCCATCGAACGTTACTGGGCAATCGTGAAGAGGGTCTTCAAGAAGACTGGTAAGGCAGCTGGGAACATGCAGGAGTTCAAAAAAATTTGGGCTCAAGCGTCCAAAAAATGCGATGCAACACTTGTCCGGAATTTGATGAAGAGCATTCGATCCAAAGTTCGAAAATTCGTGAAGGAATAACTTAAATTTCATCCGGTCTTTATTATGTTCAAGTTTAACCTCGTACAATAAAGGATCAATTTTTTGTATGAATAAAATATCGGTTTTCAACATAATTTGAAAGAAAGTTTGTGGATAGCTTATTTTCGATACACATCCTTAGAGCACGATTTGCAAAGCCAAAATAACTGATTTCTTCAAAACAGATGTAGAAATCCCGCCGCATCGAGGATGATATTCCGCATTGTAAAAGCCTTGGTAGGTGAGTTTCAATTCAGAAATCTCGCTTTCAAAGGATTTTCAGATTTTTCTCTTGCTACGCTTGTTACCTTGCTTCAATAGATGGTAGTATTTCATCATCATCATCACCATCATCAAGTGGGAAAACAATTACTTCCCATGCCGAAATCGCAGAGCGTCATAGAAGATTATGACTTTTTTTTTGCTGATATCACCGGGAAATGGTTCATATAACCATCTCTTCCAGCTTCTTGGAAATGCCCTTGCAGGAGTATGGTCTATTGCAGCACCACAGATTGGAGGTCGTATGTTCATCCAATATAAAAATGTACAGAATAGTGCTCGTATTTAACCTCTTTATCTAGTTATTGAGGATCCTTTATGGATAGTAAGATTCTAAGGAATGTATCGAATATAAGCTATCCACGTACATTTGTGTTGTACGCGTGTACTTGTGATGGTTTTAATGTGTTCATCATAGCAAGCTGTGCGTTTGACTGTCATCTTTCGTTTGTTTACTTGTTTGCACGGTTTAAATTCTTCGTTTTTAAAATGTCGCGCATTATAAAGACGTGAAAATTAAGGTTTTGGACACATGGCTACGTGAAAAGGGTGTAACTATGCGACAATTGGCTTTGGAATTCATCACGAGAGTCTAAAATTCATCATAACCAATTTTTTGGAACAGAAAACTCGGATCTTCCAACCCGAAACTGGATCAGAAAGTGGTAGCTCTAATTCGGAAGAACAAGTCAATGTCGATATGTGATTCGGCCAATAAAGCGGGAACCAGCATCGGAATGATTCAACGTATCAAGAAACGGAACTACCTGAAGACTTTCAAGAAGCAGAAAATCACCAAACAAAGTGCACAACAGACGCAACGCCCAGCAACAAGGGCCCAGATATTGTATTCGCGAGTTGTACAGCAACCGGATGCATGTATTTTGATGATCGACGAGACCTATGTCAAAGAGGACTCAGAAACCCTTACAGGTCCTTAACATTACACTGCCTTCGTAGAGGAGGATGTAAGCGATGCAGACAGGTCTATTGAAGAGGAGAAGTTTGGTTGAAAAGTGCTGGTATGGCAAGTAATATGTTCCTGCGGTATGCAGTCTACCATTTTTGTACACTACCGGAATCAATGTGGAAATCTATCGATCTGAGTGTCTGCCTTTATATCAGAAGCATAGTACCCCTCCACTGTTTTGGCCGGATTTAGCATCGGCGCATTATGCCAAAATAACTCTCAATTGGCTCACGGAAAAAGGTTTAGATACCGTTTCGAGAGATACATCAATCCACCAAATTGCCTTCAGCTTCGGCCCTTCGAACGCTATTGGGCGATTGTGAATAGGGTCTTCAAAAGTAAATGGAAATCTCCTGAGAATAGCAGAAGTTCAAAAAAATTTGGGCTTGGGCGTCCTAAAAATTGTGATGAAAGACTTGTCTTGGAACTTGATGAAATATACATATACTTTTGATTTTGAAATATATACATATACTTTTGACTTTTAGTTCTTGTATATCCAATTTTGAGCATTTATCATAGCTGTTCTTTTATGCTAGAGATTGAGTTGTACTATCTTAACAGTAGTCATGATTGATAACTTCTAAAGATCTCAAACTGTAGCATAAAATAAACATCAACGTAAAGAAAACCATAATTGAAACAACGCCAACGCGAACTATAGAGGTACTCTGAGCTAGGAATTGTTGTTTTTTATTTTAATATTTTCATTTTTAAGTGACAACATTTTCATAACCTTGCCCACATTTAGCCACACACTTGAGACTCAAGTTGAACGACCGAGAACGTCGTAGAAACAAAAAGCCATTACTTCAGTTTGCGCAGTTATTATTTTTCATTGTGAAAGGCTCTCTGGTTCTGTACAGGCACCATTTGGGATAAGGATTTTTTAGACAACCTTACCATTCATTTATTAGCACGGAAAACTAGATGTCATTTAACGTGAATTAAGGGTTACCTTTGTGATGGACTTCTACCACTGGAATCCGATCCTTAGTACTATTCTTAGTATGCCGTGATGACTACTGCCAACACAACACGGCTTCTCTAGACTATTTAGTTATTGCAGATAATAAGACTTAATAATTTTTTTTGTGACAGGCAGACAGATGCACAGACGTGACTGAGGTTGACTCTATCTAATGAAAGCTATCTAAGGGTCCAGAACCGCCTCTCAAGTTTCTTCCGATATTAAGTATTTCTTAAAATTTTCTTACGATAGTTCCTACGCTATTGGGCAATTGTAAATGCTAATGCTAATGCAGTACCGCAGTTTAACGTAAGGGGGTGACAATAAGTGTGATTGGTTCCTTGCATAAGATTAATAGCCACATTTTGTAGGAAAGCATTTGTTGAAAAAGGATTTTACGTTAAATTTCACTTCTGCAAGTGTTTTCGCATACCTGGCGCGAGAAAGACGTAGTACCAACACGGGCCAACCGACGTGCCACATAAACATTTTGTTTGTCTTCGAATAGATCGATTTCTCGGCCAATTAAATCTGTCAACCGAGGTGAGACGCAAATCAACAGATAGTAATTTCTATACGAATTTGTGTTTTTGCTCATCGTACGACGTGAACGGTTGGTCAAGTGGCGGTAGTGTTTACTACATATTTAATATGGCGTCATAATAAAATCCATTAAATAAATAGCACTAATGTAGCTTGTATAGACTTTTTTTTTCTTTTCTCTTGATTATCGAGATTTTCAGCCTCGGGCTGGTTCATCTTCCGTCGTAGTCACTCAAATACCTCTTTTGGGTATTTTCGTAACATGTCCGGTGGTGAGATTTGAACTCGTGACTTTGGCATGAGAGGTATGGATGTTAACCACTACGCCGGAGTCGCCCCCCAGCTTGTATAGACTGTCACGGCAGTTCGTCGGCGGTATACATCTGTACTGTTTAGATGACTAGGTATCATCTATAGATTCGTTGGTCAGCATACAAGCTATAGCCCCTTGTTTGATTTTATAATAATATTTCAGCACCAATCAACGATCCCAAGTAGTGAATTTCTCAATAAATAACATGTCTACAGTTGAAATACTTTGTTAGTGCGATGATTTTTTTTATTGAGGGTAATAATTTGTGATATTTTTGCAATACGTGTTCTATGCTAAATCTAATATTCGAATAAACAAATTCGTCTCGTCATGGTTATTCTATGAATATAGCTTAAGTTCAACAAAGAATTGAGCACATAAACCCACCACCCATTTGAATCAGCATTTAAAAATTATGTTTACAGTCGGAGGCTGAAGCTGAAGCTAAGATGATCAGATTGAATTTTAACTAATTTATTATTATTATTTTGAATCAATAGGTCAAAATTCACAGCGATTTTGATGAAAAAGATTTATTGGAAATTCTACGATTTGATATGATCGTTTATAACCTGGCGGTGAAATAACAATCAAAACACTAGTTTACAATAAAAAAAAATCCTAGTTTGGTGATAGTATAAGTTTACTCATGTCAAAGTGTTTTAACATATATCATTTTAGTATCAGCGACATTATCTTAACAACAAGCAGTTCGATTCGTTCGCAGGATGTAAAAAAGAAATCGTTTCTCTGCTCTGTTCTATAACCTTTTCCTTCCCTGAAAGTTTATGGTAGATTTGATAAGCAAAGACACATATCATGTCGAGGAAAACAGTAAGAATAAAAATATATTTATAATTACTAGCGAACTAAGAGCAAATGGGCTAGGCTAAGCTAGCATTGAACATTTTTAGGCAGATAATAAATTATCAGACGAACCAAAAGTAAAACTTCTTTAAAGAAATCTGGTTACTACATTAAGTACGTCAAAAAGTAAATTGGCAGTAAAATAAACATGAAAAAGTATGCTTCTAAGATAGGGCAGTAAACATTTTCATAATTTCATAGATTCATTAATAAATTGATTGACCCTTATTTCTCGGTTGGTATACATTTGTCACAATCGCCCTTAAGAACATTTTCTCGAGTTTTAAAAATGGGTTGAAGCGTACAATATCTTGAGCATACTAGCCATAACAGAAAAATGTCTGGATTGATTAAACTATTCTCCTGGTTATGGACAGACACGTAAAAATGGTTACCGACTTCAAAACACGAAAATCAGTTAAGAAGTAGCTCAAAACACCGCATTTAAGATGCGCAAATTTTTCCGAGCAGTTAAGCTGTTATAATTTCGATAGTGTACGTACATTTAGACAATTTGCCGAAAATTTACAGTTAATAGTTCGCTTTTTATTGGTAATAATAAATTTGAGGAGTATACTTTTAGGTTTTCCGACAGTTTTTGCTCGATTGCTGGTCGAGAATTTTTCAATATGATTTGTATAATCAGAAAGCTTAACGATTTTGGAAGATGTGGATAATTTTTATCATTGAGTGAAATTGTTAATGTTTAAGATTAATCGACAAATTGAACAAAGTATCTTGTTTACAATATTAAAAATATGGCATATTAACCATTGCCTTCCCATTGGGTATTGTATTGAGCTTGACTTACGTCTGCAAGATATTACATTTTTCTCATACTATTGGTGTGAATAGATTTCTAAAAAATTCGTCTGGTACGACGTTTGAATTGATTCGCTCGTCGAATGATTCGTGGTTTTATGAGACAGATCTTCTTTATCACAATAAGTTTTGAAATACATATTCTTCTATAAACGAGTATATTAGTGTAAGACAAGTTAAAGCTAGTTCAAGCTTTAAACACAGAGATAAAACTTCCAAGTCAAATCTCAAAATAGTGTAAGAAATTCAACTGCTTCAAAATCATCAATTTTCAGGAATCTTATTTAATTTCCAAATTAATGAATTTATTGGTTCACGCCCCAATGATTTGTTGGCACTGATTTACGTTTTTTCCAGGCGTCAATTTTTAGCAATAATTCACCGGATGGAAAACAAGCATATTGTTTTCCAGATTCACTTTAATTTTGAATATGTTTCAATAGGAGATTTAAACTAATTTTCATAAAATGTTGACAGATGAAATTTTTCGATGCTAACTTCCTTCTCAAGCAGACTTTTTTTTGACAGACGAGTAATCAGTTAAGACAAACATTTGTTCGAAGATTAGTCGTTGAACAACAGATAAATAAGTCTGTAGAAGTAGTAGGGTTATAAAAAAAAATTATCGGTCAAATTATTGATGTATCGATTCGATATAAATTCTTGTTATGTATCGATTCGGTATAAATCCTTGTTTATTTGATTCGGTTAATAAATGTCATGTGAAAAGCATTTAAAGTTTGTAAAAATATAACAGTAACTAAACAAGAAAAGGTTTGTCTGGCCTATGACAAGGATTATTATCCAATCAACACAACGTCTCAGCAAGCATTAATCCCGCAAAAGACAACCAGATTCGTAAGAGGATAGTTCATTTTCCAATAACGTGGTGCACTACGTCGGCAGTGGACCAACTCCCGTCACTTTTTCGCTCTTACTCAGTGGTATTCAAACCAAACGTCTTGATATTTAAAACATGTATAAAACCACAAAAAATTAAGTCTTTGTGTTGAATACGACTCAGAAATAGCGAAAACTTGCCAGGAATTGGTCCGCTGGCAAAATAAAGAAAATACATTATAAATCCTCATCAACTAAGGTTGGAGTCTCATTGGAGAGTTAAATTTGTCCAACCGCTTAAATTTGACAAATGGAAATTTTGCAATGCTTCTTTCTACGACAGACTTTTTTTACGGGCAGACGAGAAATTAGTTTATACAAACACCTTTAAATTTCGACATGCCAAGTTTAAGTAAAAATTCACCAAATGGAACCTAGCAAAACAACTAGTATCAGATGCTATACAAAACCAGTGGGTCATAGTGAAAAAGATTCCTTCATTTTTTAACATCGATCAATAAAAAAAAACTACAACTTCTAATAGTGAATTCGTTTCTGATCCAGATTCCAACTAAATCGGGTATCAAAATTTGATCTATCTGTATTTTGATAAACGTCAGATCATTTGTATATGTTTGAAACCTACATCAGTAGAAGGTTCGGTAATAAACTAATTCGACATCATATTGAAAACCACCAAGCTCATGAATTTCGAAAATATGCCTTGTTCAAACTACAGAGAAATTACGTGTTATAGTGATTATAGACAAGATAAATGTCATCAAGATAGGTTTATAATATGTTATTACTGCTCAGTTTGGCTCCTCCGTTATTGTAGGTAAGATTTTTCGGAATGGAGAAGATCGTTAATTAACCGATTTCAGAACCTTCTATGGGAGCCTTGGTGGTAGTAAAGCAAATATTTTTGTATGAAAAATAGATCTATAATAACCGTTAACCAAGCTTTTTTTTCTGAACAATTACTTCCTGTAGATATGTAAGATCATCCTGGTCCCAATTTGAATCACTTCTCGCTTTTAGTATCATAAGAGTGTAAATTGCAACGAGCGACTTCTCTTCGTAGATTTTCTTTTCGTTTTATTATGGCAAGTTCATGCAATTTTTGAAGAATTTTATGATGTATATATTGAAAGATGATTAGATCTAGCAGAATGAGAATGAAAGTCTCGCAAAGTATTGTTCAGTCCAAGATATGGAAGTAAAACAAAATCGACGAAGCGCAATCGATCAATGTAGTTAGGTTCTTATGATACTAAGCACGAGACTTCATTTCCGAGCAATCGAGCATAAATGCATAATCTCCATGTATTCTCAGTTTGTAAACTACCAAGCCTATACAGTTCGACGTAAGGTTCATCCTTGTGATTACTGGCAGAAACAACTGTCATCAGTTAGTTCATGGCATCAAAACAACATATAATAATTAGGTATTATAAGCTGAGTTTAAACAAATATACTGTTGCCCTGGTAGATACTTTAAACAGATAAGCAGTTGGTTTTGAGCATCCATCGAGCCAACATCAAAATGTTTGTGCGCTCTACCAACATGCGTCCTAAAGTTGGTAGGTTGCGTAGGATGTTTATGAATTTTTCATAAATTTCTTTTATTTTTCCATACTTTATTATTTACTCGGCTATCATAACTTGTACAAGTGTAAAAAAAATCTTCAACTGGAGATCTCAGCACACATAGCTAATTTTTGTATCAATCATTTATAAACGATAACCAAGTGAGATAAACCAAAAGATTGTATTGTTATGATTCAAACTAAAACTATTCGATGATCTAAGCTCTATTAATACGGTTCGATATTAAGATAAAACGTTTTAATACATCGGTTAGTAACACATTTCTTTAAAACTTATTCAAAGCACAAGCTATTGGCACATTAAGATAACCTTGTCGTGATTCGGGTTTGTTTACGATAAAAATATCACCATTCATCATTTCGATCTTCTTCCCTTCTATAGTTTGTTTTTCTGGTTTCAATGTATTGCATCTGGCTCTGGAGGATAACATGACGATTATCTCCCATACGATCAGAGCTGGATTGGACCTGCAAAATGAAACAATATGTTAAATAACTTTCGAAAAATTACATTATTATGCTTTAGCTGACAGCAATTAAACTTATTAAACCTAAACAAACTTAAAGTTTGTTTGCAATATGATATGATTCCATCAGGCCATCAAGAGATTTGGTGAGTATAAATACACTTTTGGGAGAATTTGTAACATCAGAAATCATAAGATTATATGTGTATACTTGTATATTTACCCATTTTATGTGAACCTGAGCTTCCAATAATTAAAAACCATTTTAAATTAGGCGTTCTATATCACTACAATACATTTCGGATTTTTACGTTGTTGTTTGGTAAATGATTGGACAATACGTACAATAGGTACTTCACGTATAGGTATACAATATAACCCACTTTGGTTATTATCATTTTGTCTAGTACCTCCTAACCTTCCCTCGTGACAGGGCCTTGGTGCAGTCCCTATAATTGAGCCATAAAAATAACAAGTAACGAAGGTTTAAATGTTAATACGTATAGACCATGGACCAAAGCAATTGGCATAGACCCAGGCAATCGAAATGGTCGATTCGCAACTTTGACCACGGAATTGTAACCGCATTTATTCCAACTTATTGAAATATCAGTAAAAGTTACTGCTGAGTTGAAATTTTGATGGCGATAACGATGCTTTTAACATGTAGCTGGAAAAAGCGTACGACAGCTGCCCAAGCCACGGGTAATTCGTCATCGGAGATTGTACTGGTTGGCCAGTAGCCGGAATTTCGAGCGGCTATAGGAAAGGCACACTAGCTTACGATTAGGAAAGGCACACTAGCTTACGAACAAAAACGGCCCCAGATTAACCCATCTGATCACCTAGAAGTGTATGGCAATGTGAAGTATCTATTTTCAGCATATCAATAAATTTGGAGATCACCACAACATACCGAATCAAACATCGACCATGTTTTGATCGATGGAGACAATTCTCGGTTATTATCCAAGTCAGGACGTGTCGTATTCAGATCACTATCTTGTAATGGTAAAAATGCGCCTAAGTCTGATCGTTTTCCGTTTTCCGACATCATTCCGTGCCGACGCCCACCATGTTACAATCTAGAATGACTGAAGCTACCGTAAGTTACAACTGAGTATGCGCAAAACCTAGAAGCAGTGTTGCCAAATGAGGCAGAGCTTTGCGAAGCCCCTAATGTGGATTGCTGGAGTAGTATTAAAGCAGCCAACAAAAAGCAGCACAAAACGCCATATGGTTTGTGGAACGGAATAGACAGAACGATTGGTTCAACGAACAATAAAGGTTGTCCACATTAAAATTGCAACACACAAAGCGATTTGCCAAAAATCCGCCTTGTATCTAATTTTTTAGAAGTTCCCGCAAAGGCTGCGTGCGGTGAATAAAAATATGCTGGCATAAGGATGGAGGTATCTCGCGAGATTTTCGGGAGGTGGTTAAAAGGTGGAAGCAGCACTACACTACACCTCTGAATGGTGCAGAGGCGGAACACAAAGATAGCAGGAGGAATGTTTTTTTTTTTCCATGTTCACTTTATTCAACTTGTGCTCCAAATCAAAATGCCCTTACTTTTTCCTTAAGAACCTCCATGAGATTTTGTACAACATTAGAACTGACAAGTTTTTGTATATTGACCCATGTTTTTGTAGACATTATTTTTCGTACACTTGGCCATTCATAGTTGAAGTCGTCACGAATAGAGCACTTCGCATCCCGCACGTACAAATCACTTGCCAAAACATGACTTTCTTGGTATTCGGGATGTTTTTGAACTTGTATCTTGCAGTGTAGAACTGATGGACTGGAATCTGCTGAAAGTCCGCCTTTATGTAGGTTTCATCATCCATTGCGCAACAGAGTTTATTCGTCAGCATTTTCGAATAAAGCTGCGTGCCCATGATTTTGTTTCACATTCTGCTGGTTGTTACGATTTGATGCCTTCTGGACTTTGAACGTACGTAGCCCGGCACGTTTTTTGACTTTTGGTCAATGTTAGCTTTTTACCGCTCCTGCGAGGATGTTTTTGTCCACATCCTTTTTTCCGATCAGTGGTCAGACGTTGTCTGTGACGTTTTATGACGCGGTAAAAAGTAGAGTTCACGAATCCCCTGTTTTTGCTATGGTACGATGCGAAAGATTTGAATTTTCGAAATGCGCGTTTTTTACTCTACCGACTCCATTTCGAAAACTTGTCCGTACTCTTCAAAGAAACTTAGAGGATGTAAACAATACAAACAGAACTAAAATTACCAAAAGTTTCAAACGTTTTACCCTAAGGGTGATTAATCTATAGCTATTTGCATGTGTTGAAATTTTAACATTGACAACCTTTACCCTAAGTCTTTTATGAAAATAGTATTTGAAGTTCAGAAATGCAATTTTAATGTAATGACTTACTGAAAACAGATTGAGTCTTTATTTGAGCACCCTGCTCTTAAGATAAATGGTTTTGGAATGCAAAGGTGATTCCAAAGTGTGCTGAAATTATTAATTATATGAAAATGGCCACCACTTTTATTGCTTAAATATCTGAAGTCAAATTGGCAAATACCGGTATGTAGCAAACGAAAAAAAAAAGCGAAAGCACACGGCTTTGTATCGCTGTTTTCTCTCCTTCGAAAAAACAATCTTATTTGGAAAAAGCCGTATTGTCAGAAAAAGTACGACTTCTTCTGAAGGATAGAATCAAACTACATGTTTTTTACACCGAACTGAAGGAATTTGTTTCAAGGGTATAATAACATTTTTGTACACATCGGGAAACTGCCCCCATATTAATCTCATTGTTCCTATATTCATCCTACGATGAATCAAACAATTGGGCAGTTGAAGGATCGGTTTCGTTTTCGAATAATGTTTGCTTACGTTAAATAACTACAACAAACATTACTAACTAATCCTGTCACGTGTATATCGTTTTATTTCAAGTAGGTGATGATATTAATATAGGTACATCTTCCCTACATTACAGCAGAGGACAAATCAGTTAAAAAAACAGATACTGTCAAGAAGTACTCGAACATTTGTTTCGCCTTATGATGTTGTTAATTCCAAATTTTCTAGAAATCGGCATTGGAAAAGCCAATAAATTGTACATATAATAAAGATATACCTGTATATAAACGTCTAATCTGTAAATGTTCCTTATATATTTTCAACAGGCGACCACCACCACATCACTCATTGGTTAACATATTTTGGATGATTTTTTACCATTATATTTCCTTCTCGGCGCGCTAGTTGAGGGCTAATTTCTGGTGTAGATGTATTCATTTCTTCGGGGGCGATCCATCGTTCGGTGAACTCACTAGCGGATCTCGCTAGGCTTGGATGGCTTGATGAACGCTGAATTGAACGGTGGTCGTACTGGTCATCAACATAGTATTGATGCGCTGAATACGAGCTTCCATCGGAATAACTTTCAGGGTATTTAGGCTTTGCAAAATCAACAGTCATTTCTGTCATTGAGCGATAATCAACGTTGTTGGAACTGTATGAAGATCGAGAGGTTTTTCTTGAGCGCGGTTTGGAGCTATCATAGCTATCTCTATGTTGAGTTGTAACTATAATTGGGTCTTGTGTAATAGTCCGAACCGATGATCCTCCATCACTGTCGTATTCGTATAAAGTGGGCAGTGAGCTTCTGCGAGAGCGAGTATCCCATGTTTCTCGTTTTTTACGTTTCGATCGTCTCAATTCAACATCATCAGGTGGAGTGAGTATACGCATGATAATCTCCCAGGATTGGGGTTCAAATAGTTTTTCGTAACGGGCATCAGCTCGGATTCGTTCGAAGTCCTCTCTTACAACGGCTTCTGTAAGCATTGTTCTAAAAAATAAATTAAGAAAATATAAGACTTTAATGTGTGATTCATAATCTATGTGACTGTAGTTAAACTTAACTATGATCTCAGAGAAAAACATTGGAATTGGAGATTTTGTGATTGAGACAATCTGTCAAATTTCAACTAAGGAAATTCACGTACTTTCGTCAATAGAAGTCGAGTCCACCCTCTAATGCGTAATTCCTCAGAGACGCGCAAGAATCTTACTCTTTTGTTTGTTTTTATGTATTCCTGCCATCTGTTCCTATCTATCTGTTACAATAATAATTTTCATGAAGCGCCATACTTCTCAAGTGAAAAAAACAAAATCAACTGGCAGCAGCGTTTAATTTAAACTGCCTATCAAAGTTTTGTTTTACTATAGGCAATACAAAATCAGCTGCATTGTTTGAGTACATGTGATTCACTTGAGTACATAAACATTTAAATACAAACCGCATTTCAATACCCAATGTTAAGCCGGAGACAAACAGACCTAACACTCATAAGATAATTAACGAACGTCCATTTAACGCTCGAATTGAATGTTTATTAGTTGATAGTACTACCACCTGCAGCGGACATTGTTTTTGTCTTGTGTTTGATGTTTACGCAGTACCGCCATTTGTTTAGTTTTAGTGTTCAACAGATTGCGGTACTGTAACGATATTTTTTTCACTGCGAGATGTTTGATGTGTTTGAAAAAAAAGGTCAAACGTCAAAAGTCAACATTTCAGCGATATTTTAAACATTTACGAAGCAGGCTGTGGAAATGTGACGTATTTGGTAAACTCCAGCGTATTAAGATGAATGTTTTTCCATCGATACACTTGTTACAAGATTGTCGATCGCTTACCGATCTGATCTACAAATGCTCATTGGAAGCACATAAAATTAAAACTTATAAAGGAGGCCAGCGTCACTCGTTGCTGTACTGAACATAAAAGCTTAAAAGATGTTATGAATACCACTGAAAATGTTATGAAGGTAGTTTTGAACACATTTTCGACTGTACCTTTTTTAGACCTGTTTGACGGTTGCCGTTCTTACCTCAGGGTGGATTCGGTTGTAATGATTTGCTTCCATTTGGCTTTATCTTCGTAGCTCAACTGGGTCGTAAGTGGCACTGGTACACGATTGTTTTGAAGCGTTGCGGTTGTGACAGATATGTCTGGAATTTCAACATCCTGCAGTACTCTAATGAGAACATCCCAATTTGAAACCGATTTGTCTTCCGGGGGCAGCTCAATCGGCTTCATGTTACCAACTAACTCAGGACTCTGGAGCATGGTACCATCTTCGAAAATATATGTGGACGTTGGGACGGCCATTTGTGTAGGCACAATTTGTGAAACAGTCATGCCAGATGCACTAGAAACATCTGAAAAGTCTTCCCATTCTGGTTGTGGATTCTCCTGATAATTTCGAATGGTAACATCCCAATTGGTATTGATGACTGGTTTTGCTTTGTATTCTGTAACCATGCGTTTGTGTCTTTCGATGTCCTCGATGGTTGTTTTTTCGGTAACGGTTTGCATAAAAACGTCATCTATAACATGAGATGATATTTCATTCTTTTTAATGCTAACGGGTGCTTCTAAATGATTTGCGTATAGTTTAGGGTTGATCATATTGTGACGGTTAGCTGGGTACAAGTGCGAGGAGTCAACAATTTCAGTCATTGAGTGCATATCTGTCACTTCAGTGCCTAATGATAAAATACTTCGAGGGGAAATCGCTTGAAAACCATCTACGAAGTTGTCTGGCCAAGTATCACGTTGAATCTGTGAATGTGTGTTAAAAGAAAGATAAGATATGCCAATGTTGCTTGGTTGTTAATGTTTTAAGTTATAGGTATTACATATTGTTGCTGAGTTTTTGCAATTTTGGAAATGACTGGTGCCTGCTGGATTTGTTTAGGAACTGTGTGCAGTTCAGGAGTATATGTGAACTGAGTGTGTCCTGCCTCTTGTAGTGATTCAAATGTTAGTACGCTGTCACTTCTTGCATCTTCATGGGACTCCAGTATTGTTGAAAGATTGTTTCGCTCCATTTGGCTGATGGTGGTGTTACTTTCAGAATCAGATGTTATAGGTGACGGCAAAGGAGGTGGAGTACGCTTGATTCGTACGTGGATGTCAAACTTGGGGGAAGACTCGCAGATCGCAGTAGTACGTATTGCCTGAGTTTGGCCGTAGTTCTCGCTATAGATACTGGAAGAATCTTGGGCAAAAGCAGCATTTTCGAAACTACCATGTGAACTGACAGGCAATGAACCAGTATCAACTTCTTCATTTTCTGAATGAGATTCACTTGGATAGTCAGATGGAATAAGCGGACCATCACTACCAGATATACTTCGAGTTTGGTGCAAAGTGGTAAGTGGTGGTGGTATCTTATATCCTGAACCTAGACAACAAAATAAAAAAATGTTAAACGGCGCAATTAAAGTTTCTTACTGTATGATACATTGAATGATTATTCAAGTACTTGGCCAGAGCATTCCTTTTTATGATTGAATTAAAAAATATACCTATACTGCCCGTTTCTAAGGCAGTTATTTCAGAACCGCTTCCAACGTGAACAACTCTCCTTACAATAGGAATTGGTTGCCTCCGTAGACAGTAGTACGACACACCCAGACCTATGAGCAATAATGTCAAGAACATGATGGCGCAAATGATAAAAAGTATTTGAATTCCTTTCAATGGTGGCTCTAGAATTGATGCCGGTACTATATTAGTCAGTCTAAAAATATGGAAACATTAAATGCGTTAGCTATTTTGCTTACAAATCCAGTTTTTTTTACATAGGGGCAGGCAATCCAGCAGGGATAGGAGCTACTGGAGGAGGATAGCGACAGACAATTGTAATAATTTCATCGCCATCCATTTCAAGGCCGGGATGGAAACGTACTACAACATTGTTGGTGAAGACACGTTGAGGTTCCTGTAAAACAAGAGGGTTAATCTGAAAACTAATGACAGCGTTCTTTGAATTGATAACCTGTTTTGTTCCACATCCTTTCAAGGGCAGTTCAATGGTATAGCTAGTGTCGCCTTTACCAGTTATTTGGCAAGCACTGTTCCGGTCGTAATTTGCGTAGGCAGTGCCGAAGAATTTTTCATTGAACTTGAGCTCAACGTTCATGGAGCCAGCTGCACAGTTTAAAGCAGCTTTTGTGCGGTTCAAAAATATAATTGGACTGAGATCATCTAGTTTTGTCACCTTAAATTTAAAAAAATCGCATTAGCTAGTTTTGTTGAGTAGACAATATTTGTATTCATGGAAAGTGATGCTATTGTGTGTCTGATACATACCTTTCCATCAAGCGTTGCTTCCTCCGGAAGACCTTCTCCTTGATATTCAATACTATTGGTGAGTGATGCATAGTTGGACTGTGCAGTAGTCTCATGTGTTATGAAGATTATTATCAATAAACCCAACATTAATTGGCTCAATGCTTCTGAAATCATCTGAAATTGATGAATGCAATGAAGTATTTTAGAACACATCATGAAATATTTTTTTGATAAGCTACATTTGCATCTGCTCTTGTTTTGGCTACTATAGTAGCTTTTATACTATAGCCTATACTATAGTAGATTCTATAGAATCTGCATCCTGATGAAGAATGTGGCATTGCTACACACATAAACAACTACTTTGAACAACTTGGCTCAGTGCTTAATAAAATCTACTTGTCATTGGCAAAAAAAGTACCCACCTTTTATCATTTCAACGAACACTTATTACAAACTACAAAACTTCAGATATAATACTTGATATATGTTTAAAATGATAATTTAGCCATACTGTGTTAAATTGGCGTGAAAGTCATTTTTTACTAACGTTACTCAATTTTATAAAAATACTTGTTGCTCCGGGTGAAGTGCCCAGATTGAAAATCGACATAAATCTTACGAGTTCTTATCAGAAGACCCCTCGTTTGTTTATGGTTTCACTTTTGGACACATTATGGTTGATTTGGTTGGAATCATGGAAAACAAGATTTTTACACATTCAATTTCTTTGTGTTTCCGTAAACTGGTAATTCTAGATGTGGAAAATGGAGAATCGCAGCGTACTATTGCCGAAAAGTGCGGTATTCGTAAATCATCCGTTGAACAAATTTGCTTGAAATTCGTTGAGACGTTACGATCTGTGGTGGTTAGCATCAAGATTCTACACATTTTCAAAAGTTATCGAAAATAAAACGCGAAAGACGTGAGACAATATTGCACACTCACGTTGAAAATCCAACGTGGTCAGGAGGTATGATGGTAAAGATTCTCAAATTTACCCAAATCGACTGTAAATACTTTGCTTTAATGCTGCCTGGAAAAACTAACGTTGGAGCGAGTAAAACAAAACAAGCGTAGAAGTGCAACATATGACCGGAAACTACAAGCGAAGAAATAGTCCAAAATGGCATATGGCGGTTTGATGTTTTCTGCTCATTTTATTTGGGGCTCTAGCCAGGCAATTTTTTCCTACGCGCTGAATTTCTGAAATAAATCAGGTGGTTTTCAACTTTTTAATTCTGAGAGAAAGGAAAATAGAATGTTTGACAAAGCTGCAGAACCTCAGAAGATTGAACAGTTTGCTGGCAGTCATCTTAATCTCCACCGCTTTCAAAACTCTTAACATGGAAGTTGTTCGAATGAAATGGCTGCCAACAAACAATGGGATGACGCGTTTAGTATATTTATTATTTCCAGATAGCAATATGAACTGATACACATGTTAAGGCTTACGATTTGGAAAGCGGTTGTGGGAGAAAAAAAAAAAAAACAACAAAAAATAAAATAACTTTCACCCCCCCCTTTTCTTTCCTTTCCCTTACAAAAAAAAAAAACAAAAACAAAAACAAACAAAATTAAAAATAAAAATACTACAAATAAAAGAAAAAAAAAAATAATTTTTTTATATTAAAAAAAACATTAAATAAAAAAAAAAAATTACACAAAAAAAAAAAAAATTTTCCCCATTTAAAAAAAAAATTTCCCAAAAATTAAAAAAAAAAAAAACTGAACCCTTGCGCTGAACTGGCCGGCTTGACGTGCCGCAAGGGCTCAGTAGGGATCAAGACCCGAAGCTAAGAGTCAGTTCCATTGTGGTTATATCACATTTATTAGCAGAGCAGCACATCGAAATTTTAGGTTCATTATTCTTTATATGCTATACAATTTCAGATCATCCATGGATATCCCAAGTTTTGTAAAAAAATTTTAAATCAATTTTTTTTCTGGTGGCCATGATACATTATCTAAGCTTTCAGGTTCATGGTGGATGTGCGGGTCCGTATACAATTGCAGCAGGACCACAATCTGCAGACACGTAAATACAAATGAAATTATTATCGTTTTATATTATAACATCCATTCACTACATTTTGTAAGCTTTTTTATAAGTCATTTTCAGTTTCGCATTTATGCATCCTTGTCAGTTATAGCTCATCTAACCTACGTTATGTACTTGAAAAGATAGGAAGGTTTTTAATGTTTTTTTTTTTTTTAGAAAGGATCATATTCGAAAAATTCTACTTAAAAAAGCACTTTCCTTCTTCATCAGAAATATATATTAATTCAAAACCTAACAGTTTACAATCATTCATTTCCCATTTCACAGACATGAGGAGTCATGTATGGGTGTACAAGAGCTATAGAAAAATTCAATTTCCTAATTTTTTATTTTGGTTTTATTAAGATTCAGTTTTTAGATTCATACTCATCTGAAATTTATTTCGCCTTATTATTAGCTGTCTTCAGTTTTTCCAATATTATTATGAAATGAATACACATCTAATTTTTATTTTCAGTAACATACCAGTAGATGTCATATATATCTTGTACCTACGCTTATTATGTTCTCTGACTATTATTGTGAAAACAAATTCTAATCTTAGTAGATCTTATTTCAATAGAAACTGCAACAGTGGAAGTCTTTCGATGAGTGAATGGTCAGATTAGTTACGGATATATGTATTCTTCTATAGTTTACTGGCTTGCTGGTATTATTATTTTATATTTTAACGTCAGTTTATTATTTTATGCTATGATATTAAATGATGTGACATAATTGCATTTAAATTCATTTCACTAAAATCGCTTTTACCGATGAGACTCACCACATAAATTATTGCAAGGAAACGGAACAGCACATCGAAATTTCAGGTTTACTATTCTATTGCTATATAATTTCAGATTATCCATGGATATTCCAAGTTTGATGAGATAATTTTAAATCATTTTTTTTCTCGCAGCTACATTGTCTAAACTTTCAGGTCCACAAATGGAATTGTTATTTTCATTCTTATATTCATTCACTATATTATTTGTCATTATAATATTCATTCGCTATATTTATTATAATTATAATATTAATTCACTATATTTTATACATTACTATATGACATTAAATATATATTGGGAAGGGAGGGAGCATCAGGGTATCACTCAAGCTGGAATTGGACAATGGAGTGGTATGACAACCGGCGTCTAGGAGGGAACAAACAGTATCATTTTCTTTATCCTACCGATTCGATTGTGGTGCTGTGAATTCTACTCCAACAATTTCAGTGAGAGTGACGCGCCCTTCTTAACAAGCCATCCCGTAGAAAGCTTAATGAGTATTGCGAATTGGGTTATTCGATTTGTTGGATCGTATCGTTGGAAGGAGATTCTTATGTTCCCGCGGGTTTCGCGTAAGTGTCTCTGCTTACGGGTCCGCCCCACCGTTTTTGGCCCTTCATACAGCGTTACTGTGAATGCAAACCGGTAACTCAATTTG